>CM076578.1:1794487142-1794554393 GCA_034641835.2 Pinus albicaulis | reverse complement strand
TTGCTCTTGGACGTACTCCTTCTTGCCATGTTTGATCTTTGAAAATAGACGGAGAACAAAAAATGCTATGGTGTATGCTCCATGGATCTTCTAGCTCGTATGCAGTGCTTTCTGAGCCATGGCTCTGTGAAAAACGGTCACATAATAATGCAACCCAATGAAAATTGATACTCCAGTTTGAAAGAATGCCACAAGCTTGGCTAAAGTTGGTCCATTAGAAAAACTAATTATCAAGTTCAAGCACTGCAAAAAGGTATAGTATGTATCCCAAGGCTCCTAACAACTGTAAATATATGTATCCTGGCAATGAATTTCTAGGAATAATAACATAGGCTCCATGCAAATTAAGGAGGATGCAATCATTAATGTAGCAAAGTATACAGGCAAATAGATATTGGCAAAATGGATGAACTTTTGGAGTGGAAAGTAAGTCATAATTTGATCAAATGAAACTATGACTAAAATCAAGGGAAGCAATACAAAAATGTAATATATCACAGAGGCTACAAAAGGAGCATACCGGTGCCCAACTATGGGCCGAAAGCCAACAGTGATTCCCTCATTGGTACGACTGAAGTATACTTTTGATTTGTTAGAGAACTTTTGAAACTCTGGCATCAACCTATCAACCACCTTTCCTACAGTGCCTTGGAATTTAGAGGGAAGATCTCCAATTTAATTGATGGAATCACTGTATTCCCCTTCACTTTTCTCGATTGAAACTGTAGAATTGACAGCTAATTCTTCCACAATGACAGAACTTGATTGTGTATCGGTTGGGACAATTTTTGATTCAACATCCTCCTTGATATTATTTTTTGCAGATTCGTCTGGATCATCCTTTGCTAGCTTTCAAAAATTATATTTTGATTACTTGATGGATGGGACCTTCTTAGACTCATCTTCATCCATGACATCATTGTTTGATGAGTCACCTACATCATCCTCTTCTGTCTTTGAGAATTTGGAATTTTTTGTAGATTCAACCTCATCAACCTTGATATCACTCTCTATGGATTCTTCTGCATTAGTCTCTTCTTTATTTAGGATGTCCTTTTCTCTGCCTAATTTGGATTTTGTTGAGCTTGGCTGATTTGGGGTTTCAACAGACTTTGAGCTCCATCTGATCTTCTCCGTTGCTTTTCCTTTCTCACATTGAAATTCTGAATTGTCTTATGCCTCAGATCCTTCTGACCTCTCTGCTTAACATATACCCTTTTCTTCATTCTTGGTGCACTTAAACAACCTTCTGTGGTGTTGCTTCTAGTTACATTTCCTTCCAGTAGCCTTCTCTGAAAAAGGTCTATTTGCATGCTATCCAAGTTCATTGGCCTGGTAGAAGTAGTCCCTGACATTTTATTTAACTGATTGATAAATCCAATTCCTCGTCCAAGCCTTAATGAATCCTCTGCAGCCTTCAGTAGGTTCTGTTTCTCAAAATTTCAAAAACCCTTCCCAGAATTTAAAGTTTGGAATCCATTATCAGGAGGTCCTATCTTCCTCATCATTGAGTCACAGAAAGCAGAAGGGGAATTGAACAAGACAAGCAAAAAACAACACCATAAAAATAAACCATCCCACATTTGCCCCATTTGGACCTGTGAGAATTTGCATTTGCATCATTTAAAGAATTTCAGAATTGAGCCTTCTGTGATTTGAAATGATTTGAGCTTCTTCTTCCAGATCGATCATATTGAAATATTTTTCATAGTAGTTTGAAAAAAATTCCAATTGACGAATCTGAAAAAAAAAACTCAAAAATCAGTTTACTACTTAGCCAATGCCATATTACTTCTTATAAATAACTGACTTAACGTATAAACACATAGATATCAACAAATGCATTGCAAATCCCTTACCTGTAAACCGATCTCTGGAATATTTTCTCTCTGCATTTTTCCGGTCTTCACAAGGAATGCCTCCTCTCTAATGGCGGGTGGAATGTGGCATGAGTCTTTGTTAGCACGATTGAAATATAATCACGAGGCCAAGACATCCATAGATCTAAAACGCTCTTTCTCCCATGAATTCTTGCAATGGGAGTTTTGAGTTTGTGTGAATTAATTAGCATCATAAAGAGGAATTTCAAATGGTTCCATGAATATAGAGGCCTGGTAACAACAACAACGACCGAGGATGCACAAACTAGTGTGTTCTCACATCAATGATAAACGAGGGAATTTTAAACTGGATATCCATGAAAAAAATTCATGTGTGCAATTCCAGTATGTTGGAGGGAAACCCACAATCTTATTACTGTGCTAATAAAGAACTCTAACGTTAATGGTATGATTATAGTTGAAAGAGAGGAGAAAGGCCATGAACCCAGTGGCAACTTGGTCTATTTTTTTAGAGTTCCCCACTAAATATTACCAGACATGTATCAATATTACCGATTGCCTGGAGTATATTTAGACTTCCTGGAGTATTTGCACACTTCCATACAAAAAACTCTTCAGTGAAATTAGCAATGAACAAGTAGAGTGGGAAAATAATTTTGAATAGATCGATTAAGATTTTAGAGTAGCCGCCAAATTAAATTTCCAAGTGTTTTCCCTAAACGTCGTCAGACCGATGTTTGGACCCTTAACGTCGCAATACCGACAGTATCCCTAAACGTCGCAAGACCGAAGACTGTCTCCTAAAAGTCACAAGACTGACGTATGTCTCCTAAACGACGATATTCTGACAGTTTTTCCCTGAATGTCACAAGACCAACGTTATTCCTAAACGTCGCAAGACCTACTGCTGTCTCCTAAATGTCGCAAGACCGATGGTTTATCCTGAAACATCAGTATTCCGACGATTTGTCCTGTAACATTGGTATTCCGACGATTGTCCTAAATGTTGTTGTTTCGAAGACATTCCAAAAATTTCGCTAGAGCGACGCTTGTTGGCGGGATTGAAAAAAAAGAGATAAATTGGGGAAACTTCCGACAATACATCAAAATTGTTGGAATTTTTACCATATGTACTAGCGAGTTGTTGAGTATTCATGATTGTATACATGATCCTATATATACAGCTGGATGTGTCCATACCATGGATCCATTTATATGATCTCTTTTAGACAGATGGCTACGATCATATGGTGGGCTCATGTGTCATTTGATTCCTAGTGCAACATTATGTGCTTATTCATATTTATACCAGAGATGTCATATATTGTAAATGTTTGATTTGGCAGGTTCTCTGAACGTGGTCTTGATTCTTTGCCTTGGTTCATAAATAATTTTAGCCATCACTCCATGTTCTGCCTTCATGCTTTAGGGGGCATCTGTTACACACTAATTTGCACCATGTTCATTTTCTCATTCCTGATCCTGAAACCCTGCGACGAATCTTGTGCAATGTTTCCATCATCAGGAAATATGATAACATATCCCCTTGAAGATCCAAATAAGACTTCCTTGAAATATTATTGAAGAAACTGGATAAAATTCCTAGTTTCCTGGGTAAATTCTCTTCCTAGTGCCATGGCTGCACTGATTTCCTTTTCCCAGTTCCGGCCCAGTGCTGTCAGTGCCCTAATTTCATGGAAAACCAAGCTGATCCCCTTTCTGGCAGTGCTTCCTCAAATGGATGAGAAGCTTCGACCTCTAGAAGCTCAAGGGTGGTGAGTTGGATGTTGAATAGAGATGATAAGGTCAAGCTCTCTCATTTTAGACCGTTGATCTCATCCATGGGGGATCATCCCTTAGAAAGTGGACCTTAATCCTCCTTTCATGGGATCCCAACATCCTTCTCCTTGCTATAAATTAGCATCCCCCATTCCCCCAAGTTTAGAGCTTGGTTGATCATTTTCAGACTCATCTAAACTCTCATCCCTTTGCATACTTGCATCGTGATTAAGCCTAAGTGCACAGGAGAAGGAATTATTTTGAGCTGGGTGAAGGACTCAGATTTTCACCTAAGGATGCCTCCAACATCAAGGCCTAGTTGTAAGCTCTCCTTTTGTAATTTATCAATAATAACATCTCGTGTTTTCTTTATATATTTGTCTACATGGTTATGAAAATATTCTGGTAATCCTTGATCTACTAGATAGCTAGTGTTTATGTTTATTAGATATTTTATCACGTTTTTTGTTGTCTCCCGATCATCCGCAGGTATTCACGCGTCATTGGTAGTAAGAAGCAGGCCTACAAGGATCATGGATCGAGGTCACCATCAACGGATCCAAGGATAGAAATTGGAAAAAGGTATTTATGTCTCTTTCCTCTTTGAATTGTAATCTTTAGTTAAGAAAGCTTATGTTAGAAAGAATCTCGTGTTGCTAGACTCACTCTATGGCTAGAGAGATCGCCTCTGTCTCGAGAGGGAATTTATATTGACAACAATCATGAATTTTTTATTATGTGCTTCAATGTGGAATTGAAGGGTGTAGATGATGTTTTTAACTCATTTCAGTGGAATTGAAGGGTTTTACTAAGACAACTACACAACATGATTCATGGTTGTGGTGGAAAGGTTGAAAAAGGTAGCACATTTCATTCCAGTGAAGACTACATACTCAAATAGTGATGTAGCACAGGTGTTCATGAGAGACATAATCAAATTGCATGGTGTTCCAAAGAAGATCCTATCAGATAGGGGTGAAAAGTTCACTTCCATGTTTTGGGAGGAGTTGTTTGCGGGTTTGGGCATGGAGTTGGCCTTCGACACAACTTATCATCTGCAGAGAAATGGATAGACTGAGAGGGTCAATAGGATATTGGAGGATATGTTCAAGATGCATGTGATGCATCAACAACGCAAATGGGAAGAGTATCTTCCACTCATAGAGTTCACCTACAAAAATAGGTATCAATATTCATTGAGGATGTTTCCATTTGAGGCATTATATGGGCAGAGTTGCAACACTTCTATCAGTTGGAGTGATACGATTAACATGGTACTCATTGGACCAGATATGTTTGAAGGAATGGAACAAGAAATCCAAGTGATCAAGAACAACTTGAAAACAACACAAGATAGGCAGAAGAGTTATACAGATGAGAACAGGTTATTCAAGGAGTTTCAGTTTGGGGAACATGCGTACTTTTGCATCAAGCCCAAGGAGAGATCCTTGTGGATTGGATCATGTGCCAAGATGGCACCACGGTTTTTTGGACCCTTCAGGATAATTGAGAGGACCAAACCAGTTTCCTATCGACTTGCACTACCTTCAATAGTGAAAGTACATGATTTTTTTCTTATATCATTGCTTAAGAAATATGTTAAAGATGTTGATCATGTGATTGAATGGTCTGTATTGTAGGTGGAGCTAGAAGGACAGTTCCAATCAGAATCACAGTGCATTTTGTAGAAAAATACGCTCATGCTCCATAATTGAGGAATCGAGCAAGTTAAAGTGCAATGGAAGCACTTTGGGCCTGATGAAGCTACATGGGAGATGGCAGATCAGATGCAGGTGATGTATCCTTCCTTCTTTGTCGGTTGAGGCAAAGCAGTTTTGGTGTAATGTGGTATTTGTTTAGCATACGTTTTGATGATGTTTTGATATATGTTTTGATGTGATGTTTGGGTATATGTACATATGTATATGGATGTAAATATCGCCATGAGCTATGTTATAAAGCTCTAATAAGCGGTATCGGTGTCATGTTGTTCTGATTTCATCTTGGTTTTGTTTTCAGCAGGGTGATCATTCTAAATACTGCATCTAGATATGTTATAAATATTCATGGGCATTATGTTTTCTTTTTTAGTAGTGTTGTTGAGGTGTATGTGTGGTTGACCACCGAGGAAGGTTTCCCCCAAGGGGGAAGGTTCTGTAACAACCCTGATGAAAATTCCATGTAATAAAGTTAAAATAATAACCACAGATGATGAGACACGTATTTTAAGCTAAATGTTGGGAAACAAATTCTAGTGAGAGTGTTCACATGGTTTATTATGGCTAAGGAAATTGGAAAATGAAATATCTAAGGCATTAAAGAGGGAAAAAGTAATTTTGGCACATTTATTTATGAAAAAAGTAAAATTAGGGGAAAAGGGAGGTAAAAGGCCATAGGTTGCATGTGAGGAGGAAAATGAGGGAAACTACTGGAAATTGAAAAAAATAAAGGCCTCATCTATAAAAAGGCTTATGAGGATTAGTTGGTACCTTTTTTTAGTGCATTTTTTGAGCTCTTTCATTATTCTCTCTCTCTCTCTCTCTCTCTCTCTCTCTCTCTCTCTCTCTCTCTCTCGTATTCTTGGATACTTAGAGTTTTCTTGGAGCACTCTTGGAGAGTGTGGATATTTGATGATTTGGAATAAGAAGGAAAATAGTTTTGGATGCATGGTGTATGCACGTGGAATTGCCTAGCCCTGCCATTTATTGGATAGGCATGGTATTGTGGGTTTATTTCCATTGATTATTTTTTGGTTGGTTCTCATGATTCCTTTTGCTGTTGGGTTGAGTTATTAATTCCTGGATTCTTGGTTGAACAGGTGCTCTAGAGCGCAACATAAAATTTTGGGTTGAGATACTAGTCCTAGAGCCTTGGTTGGAAAAACACATTGTAGCTTGTAAAAAGTTTAGGTTGAGTTACTAGTCCTAGAGCCTTGGCTTGAACAAACACTCTGGAGCCCTGGAGTAGCTTGGATAGAGACCAATGCATGATGGTTGTGATATCTGATGGTGAGATGGAATAATTGGTTGAGGGATGAGGTGGTTTGGCCTCTAGAAGCCCTGGATTGGTTTTGATTGATGTATTTTTTGACATCCCACATTCATGCTTAGAATATGGGATGGGGATGATTAGCTGAAGAGATATTTGGCTTAGCCAATCTATTGTCAGGTGGAATGTGGAAGTCCCATCTCCGGATGGTTTCTACATTCATTAATGTGAAATTCATTCCCTTAGTATTTTGGTATGCAAATAAATTGATTTATATTTGGATTCTATTGTAGTTTTACCCATGGTATTTCTGTTGTTATTATGTTTGCTATGGGCATGTATATTTATAGTGGTGATGTATGGCTCTCCCCATTTTTTTTTACTTGTAAATGAATACACAATGTATTTATGGTAAAATAGATTATATTGCAGTTAATGATGTAGGGGAGAAATTCTTCTTAGCGATTCTTAGATAAGTATGGGACCCATATGCTCTGTCATGTTGTTTATACCTATAGCTTTCAAGTTTGCGACATGATTGACAAAATGCATGTCATGGCTAGGAGGGGTTCAAATGAGTTCTTATTGATGTGATTTATTTCGTATCATTGTCCTATTGTTATTTATCATCTATGAAATTTTAATGAAGTTCTAGGCAGAGAACTGGGTTTTGGGCCTAAAAATGTGGCTCAAATCCTGGGGATGCTGGCACAAGACTGAGTATTCGGGGCCTTAGCCGCTAGCATGTATTTTTATTCTTGAGGCTATAGCCTCATGGATGCAGGCATGCAAGTATGTTCCTACACCTATGGCTCAAAAAGGTAAAAATGTCAGTGTGACCCAGGGGTAAGAGGCTTGAATGGTTGGGTTACCTCCTAGGGGTGTTTTTTTTGTTTTACAAGGTCTTTATGTTTTGTTTTTGTCGGTTCCACTTCCTTAAGGCCACCTAGGAGGTTGAAACTCATTATAGTAGCCTCTAGTCACATGTTTACTCTAGTTGGCCGGTTACTTTGGTACATGTGAGAAGAGGGTGTTACATGATCATAATATTTCTTCTTCCTTTTAGGACACAACGATTCATAAATACCAACCTTTCCACAATTAAAAAATTTAAAGGGAAAATTAACTTTATACTTGCTTGATGATCCTTGCTTGAGCTTCCTCATAAATATGGCTTCTTCATCATTTGAATCACAACATGAGTCACAATTCTCATCCTTGCACTTCCTTTCTGCTTTGAAGGTTGATTCTTTGGCTGTAGACCTGCCCTTCAAAATCCTCGTTTCATAGGAAATGAGTATTCCAAGGAGTTGATCTAAGATGAGAGTGTAGATATTGGTCATTTATTCTATGGCTGACACCTTGGGATTAAATGTATAAGGAAGATATCTCAACACTTTGTGAACTACCACATCTTCATCTAGCTTCTCATAAATCTCTCTTATGGTGTTCACAACTTCATCAAATCTTAAAAAATAATTTGCAATATCTTCATCATCATGCATGCTTAATGATTCAAATTGGATCCCACAGCCTTGGAGTTTAGCTTTCTTTACCTTGTTGTATCGCTCATTTCCGTTTCTCATCTTGTCCTATATTGCTTTGGAAGATGTGAAATCCATCACCTTGACAAGTTTTGATTCAGGTAGGCCACCAAGTAGGGCATGCATTGGGGTAAAATAACGAAGCTAGGTTACACTTTCGTGAGAGACACTTCCAAAAATTTCACTCTCCCAACAGGTCGGCCGAACTTTTGGGAAGTTCGGCCGAAATTTTATAAAGTTCGGCCAAACTTGTGAAATTAATTCGACCGAACTGTGTTTGGAATTTGTCGAACTTATTCTACCATTACCATTGATGATGTTGCTAATCAGATTCTTGGCTGTAGATAGAAAAATCGACAATAAAAGTTTAGTTGAACTATTAGCTCGACCGGACTATTAATTCTTCTTATCAATATAGCGGTCATCAGATCCTGAGAATATTTTTCAGTAGTTTTGTAACCATTGTTAGCCCCCTGTAAATTTTCGACAAGCAAAGTAAGGGGCTAAATTGTTTATGAGCCTTCAATGAATGCATCCCCCCTGGAGACACATCATCCTTGAAGTCTCCCATGCCTTTTCCTTTGATAAGATCCCTTCTGCTGATGCCCATCATAAAGCCTCTCTGATTGCAAAAAATGGTGCTCCAAAGGCTTTATTTTTTCCCCTTGTACCCTTGCAAATTACCCAATTGTAATCCATGTTTTCCCCTCTAATCCTCTTTTAAACCTTACATGCAACCCCTGTTTGGTCTAATGCCCCCTTTCCCATCTATCGTTACCTTCCCCGGGCCTTGATTTGCTCTAAAAATGGGCCAGAATCCTTATTTCCCACATAGTTTGGGCCTTAGCCCCTTTCGGCCTAGCCCCCTTTACATTTCCCTCCATATGACCCAGCGCCATGGCCAGGCGCCAAGGCGGAGAGCGCTTATTTCATACATTCATTGGGCGCGTTTATAACCGTTGATCTAAACAGAATGGATGGCGATCGCTGCCCCCACAACATCCACTGTTCAACCTGTTCACTACCCGATCGAAGATCCACAGTACGCCCACCCCGGTGGCCCCCACACCAACGCGCCCGTTCGAAAACCAGCGGTATCCATCGCACCACCTTCCGAGGGCTGGCGGTATTTTCTCTTTCAGAGCGATTCCATACATCATCCGACGCGTAGCATCAGTACGGTAGGAAAAACACCCTCCCATCGTGCGTTAAAGTTCGTCCGTGGATGCGGAGCGATATGCACAATCGCCGTCCGATCCAGTGCTTCCCATCCAATGGTTGTCGCTCCATGAAGCTGTGCACGTGATAACCCATGGCCACCGTACCCCTGGCCCACTGTCCATTGCCCTCCGACATGTTTCCCACCGTCGATCTCCATTGAGATCGGACGGCCCATATTTATTGTCAGTCCCGCCATAACCCCATCCTGCCACGTCATCTGTCCACGTGTTTTGGTCACATTGTCGTCCGTCATTTTATATATCCCATTCAAAGGTAGAATTCAAAGGTTTTTTTCATTTAATTTTCCATCCACACCACCTTTCGACTGTATTTCCCACTGTTTTCACCACACTAGAGGTCTTCCACAACATTTTTCGCCATCTAACAAGTCTTCATAGTCGGTCTTGCCACCCCCCCATTGCGTCCACCACCTCCATTGTTTTCCTAACTTGTTTGTGTATTTTGCAAGGTTACAGGGAAAATGGAAAACCGCCATGATTCATATGCACTATGCTGGTGACACAGACTACAAAGAGGCTGCATTCAAAGCCTGGTACTACAGGGAAATGCCCGAAAAGGTAGCGGCGGCATAAATATTATCCAAGGATGGTTCGATCTCCGTGAAAAACCTATCCAGCGCCATTAAAACCTAGATTTTTCATATTGAGATATTTATGAAGTGGTGGAGAAATACCAGTTAAAGATCAATGTTTCAATTCTTAGTATTGAGGATTTTAAGCCGTAATCTAGAGTTCTAAAGGCAGGGTACCAGATCGAAAATCCCAAGGATCACACAGGAGGTACAGCACGCAGAAAACCATATCATCGGGGTATTCACATTAGCATAATGTTTTCCCACGAAAGGACAAAGTGCCCATGCAGTGTTCAATCTATGCCATGTTCCAGAGAGATTTTCTGCCCTCACAACAGCCCTGGTGCTATCAAAGCATTTGATTCACAGTATGGCAGACCCTAGCATCATTTATTTACCTTTTGTTAATTCACCAGAAGTACTACAGAATGCTGCAGCAGAGTACATTAGAGTCATACCTGGAGTAAATGGAAACCTGACGAAGACCACTCTTTCACCCCAGAGTGCTACAGATTAATGCACCGGATTTATACAGAGTGGGCTTCGGCCTTCTTCCTCTTCTGATGGTGCATTTAGTTTTTCACCTACCTTCTTTGCTCCACTAGAGCTATAAATTCATGAAGAAACTTATTGTAAAGGTTGTTGATCAGTTATCAGAGAATTGCAGGTAGCTTCTTTTGAGACACAGTCTCTGTGTAAAGTTGTAAGACAGGCTGAGGAATATGGTTTCACACTGAGTATTCAGTTATTGGCAATGTTGTACTGACTGGTATTGCTATTTAATATGACAAGAAGATTTCTTTGGATCCTGATCTAAAGCAGCGGTGATGTTTTCCTATCTCTGTGTTTTAATTCATTTCATTTCGTTTCTACTGGCTTGCATCAGAATATTGGCATAGGATTTACCCTTGTTAGGTACCCTATGTTTCTGTTCTCCTTCCCTTCAATGTTTTCTACTAAATGTGTTATCTAAGAATTGATTTCAGTTGATTTAACCAGTGTAGTGGATGTTATTGCCTGATCTCTGATGTATGAATTGAATGAATCAGTTTTTAGATGTTCTGGTTGGGATTTAGCTAGAAGATTTGGGAACACTGGGGATTAGAGTTAGCCCTGTCCACTAGGATCCTTGTGTGACCAGCTGATCTTTAACTTTGTATACTGAATCTGTGTTGTTTCCTCCCCTTTACCATTCCATATCACACTATCATCTTTAAGATCCAATGTTTTAGATGACTAGCCCAATTGAAAGCCTGCCTATTGATTAGAAAGCAAATCCTTTCCTGACTCCATTGCCCAATGGTTTTGAATACTTCCTGGAACACTTCACCTCTGCCTTATCCCTCTTTTCTCATCCTTGTCTTACATTGAACCCTTCTTTCCTGATAACCAACAACCAACAAAAAATCACACAAACAAACCCTGAGCCTTATAACTAGCCTAACATCTTAACACTGAGCTTTAAAGTCATATACCTTTGACATATCATAGAGAGATCTCTCTCTGGACCCAAGAGGGTTAGATCCTAAGGTCTGAAAGTGGTTTGATGTTGTCTCATCTTTTGGTCTTGCCAATCTGGCCAAAACATGGGAACCCCAACATAATGGCGACTCCACTGGGGAATTCTAAGTATTTCTCACCTTCTACATCATAAGAGCCTCAGAAACCTACAATCTATGGTTAGGTTGGTAGTTAAACATTCTTATTCACAGATCAACCTCTATACCATTTGTTGTGTTATCCCACACTCTTAGACAGAGTCTGGAAAGGGCCAGGTAGCCTCCAGATCTCACACTCTTTGGAGGTGACATATCTTGTAAAAGCCCTCCCAGTCAATCTTTGGTTAGATTTTGCTGTGTCTGGAAGATATCCTTGAAAAGGGGACATCTCATAAGCACTTTGGTGGACAATGTACCCTCCAAAAAACATCTTAAACCTTTCCACCTGGCGACTCCATGATTACTAAACGATTTAAAGACTCCACTGGTGATCAGTAGGCTTGTTGATTATCTTGGTTCACATTAGACTCCACTGGGAGACCAGACTCCATAGCAACATCAACCACATTATAAGTAACAAGTAGGGTTAAGCTGCTTGGTTAGAAAACAACATTCTGGCTTCAAGAACCATTCATACAAGAGCTTATCCTAACCCAGACCCACCTAAAATAGTTGACAACCTTGAGAGCATCCTCAAGGGATCTCCTACACATAAGTGGTCAAATATTTCCAGCCACATCCATAGAGCTAACTCTTCACCAGAAAACTTTACAGCTCTATCTGACCCACTTTTTGACCTAGGCACTCAAAATAGTTTTCCAAGAACTAGGTCATTCAGTGTTCTAGACCAGTTAGACCTTGAGTTTCCTGTTTCACCTCCTCAAAGGGGTAAGCACCTTGGGAATAGATAGACCCCTCCATCTACACCTCCTGATTTACACTTCATCCAAAACTTGGGGCTCAATCACCCTAGATCTGCTCATCAGGTTTCTGCTGGTCATAATATCCCTGTCATCCATATACCTGCTACCCAAGTCAACCCTTTACCTCATCAAAACATCATCATGGCAGCCTGGTATGCACGTTTGTTTTTACCTCAGCCTCTAGTACCCTTACCCAACTATTATCAATCAAAGATCCCAAACTTCACTGCAAAGGATTCTACCACAACCCAACACCATGTAGATAGTATGGAAGATTATTTTGACTACATGGAGATAGATGATGATACAGTCAAAATGAGAATCTTTGCCCAAAGCTTAGGGGGTGATGTGAATAAATGGTTTAAAGGCCTACCTCCGGGAAGCATTAATGATCTTCCATCTCTATATCAGACTTTCATAAACAAATGGGAAGTTAAGGCTAACCCTCGCCAACTCCTAGCAGAATATATGAACCTTCAGAGAAATGTAGGAGAAAGTGTCCATGATTACACAACGAGATTTAACAGCATTTACAATGCTCTTCCTCCACACATGAAACCTCCCCAAGGTATGGCTCTAGAAAAATATCCTGAAGGCTTTGATGCTGACATGGCCCACTAGCTTAGGGAGAGAGACTACAACACATTGGAAGACATGCAAAAGGGAGCAGTGAGTGTAGAGGCTAATTTGATTGAGAAGAGAGCAAGATTGAGAGTTGAGAAAAGGGTAACATATAGAGATGACAATGTAGTTTCCACATCTGATCCAAATTATGACCGGTTATCTAAAAATGTGGAAAGGCTACAACAAATGATGGAAAAAATGGTTGTCTCAGTTAGTAACCAAAACATAAATCAAAACCATAACCAGAATCAGAACTTTAGAAGAAACAATGCCACTCCCAATAGACAAAGAGAATCAGATCAACAAGTTATTCCCCCATTCCAAGAGAAATTTTTAGATGAATATGAGGGAATCATAGAAGATTTTGATGGGAATACACTAAATATGTTTGAAACAGAAGATTCAATCCATAACTGTTACATGGAAGAAGATCATCTCTCACCCTCGTATTAGGATGAGAAATGGTTAGAAACTGAGGATTATAGGTTAGGATTTGAAAATGCCATGATGCAGGTCAGAGAACAATATGAAATTAGAAGAAAAAAGAGCCAAGAAACTCCCAAACCAAAAGCTTCTAAGTTCACCATCAAGAAAATACCTAAGAAAAATTCTAAAGCAACTGCTGAAAATAACAAATCTGCAGTTGAGAGTTCTGGAAAGAACAAAGAAAAAGACAACCAAAACACTGATACACAAGGTAAACCAACTAGTAGCACTAGCACTGCAGTTAGTGCCCCTGATAAAACTATCACAAACACTGTACATAACGAGAATCAGCACACTGATTCAGCCACTAAGGCAGTGGCTAACAAAAAAGAGTTAAGCATTCCAAAGATTCAGTCCAATTTCAATTTGGAGAGTGAGATTGAAAAAATTAAAATCTCTGTCCCACTCTACGAAGTGACACTGAGTTCTGCTCTCGAGAACCATAATTTGAAAGCATTCAATTCGGTGCAGACCCAGTCTACATGATACGGTGATGATCAACTTGCCATACATTTGGTCCAAAGATCAGAAAATGACTTCAGAAGAGATGAGTGCCTTACCTCTTGCTGTGATCTTATTAATCTATGTCATTCTCCACATTCTGCAATGCTGCAGATTATGGGCATCCTATATTGGCTGCCCTAAAGGTTGAGACAAATTAGGCCTGAGATGCTTGAATCTAGGGCCTTCAATGACTCTGTGATGCAGGCTGTTCTATAATTCAGCAACGATGAGCCTTACCTGATTCAAATTAAATGTATGGCCATGGGCATTATTTGGTGAATAATAACTTCTAGTATGGCATGTTATTACTCAGATATGGGAGCCAAGATGCAAGGAACCAGCAGAGATGAGTCTATTCTATCGTCCTATCTTTGCTAACTGGAAGTGAGACTGTACAGAGAGGCACAAATGAAATTTCTGGTTAGTAGCCCTGAAAAGCCTGAAAACTCACCTTTATACTCTATACATACAGACCTTGACTCCTTCATCCTCTGTAATGATGAATCCTCAGAAGGGTCAGAGTCCCAAACCGGAGATACCAACAAGGAAATAGTGCCCATGGACTTTAACATAATGGCTACTCTAGACTCGGAGGAGGAAGATGTAGAAAACATTGAACAATGCGCTGAAACAAAAACTCAAAGTGAAACAGAAACAAAACCAATCAGCCAACTAGTCACCTCTCTAATTACCACACCCACGACGAAAAAAAAACAACCCACAGGCTAGTGCAGCTCCTATAATGCAACATAATGGCGAACCCAGTTGTAGGGAAGTAAACGATGACAAAATCGAGAATGAAAACTTATGGGAAATGAATTTCGATGGGTCACGCACCAAGAGAACTGCTAGGGCAGGAGTGTGGATACATAACGCAGAAAGTGGTTACGCAGAGAGCCATGCATGTAACCTGCATTTCAGATGTACAAATAATATCGCAGAGTATGAGGCTCTTGTCCTAGGCTTGAAACCGTTGAGAAAATTAGGAGCCCATAGGATAATTGTGTGTGGGGACTCTGAGCTGATTATTAAACAGGTGAATGGTGAATACACAGCGAAACATCCTAGATTGAGAGCTTACAGGAATGACACTATGGATTTATTGAAAACATTTGTTGAATACGAATTAGTGTTTGTTCCTAGGAGTCAAAATGTCATTGCAAGCGGATTAGCATGCTTAGCTAGTTCATACCCTAAGACTCCAAGCGACCAACAGATCATTATTCAGACCAAATTCAGACCTGCAGTGCCGGACAATGAAAAATATTCGCAGGTTTTTGAAGGTGATAAACAGATTGAAGATTTCCTGGTAGGCAGGAATGAGTTTGAATTTTCTGATTGAGACCCCAAATCTGACAGTAGCTGCCTAAGTGAAGAATCCTCACATGAGAAATAAACACCTTGTAACATAGAAATAAACACTTTAAACGAACAGACTAGAAATCCGGACGAAAAATGTGAAAAAACAGATAGCGAAGAAGTAGAGGTGCTGTAGACGAAAGATAGGAACATACCTCGAGGTCTGGCCCCTTTAGAAGACCTTTTTGACTTTGATGATGTAGCAAAAAAACCCACTATAGAGCATGCAGACTCTGATGTCGAAGAATGCAACATAGGCACTGAAGATAAACCCAAGATGATCAAATTGGCTAAGTCCCTTCCTACGAACATGAAAAGGAAATACATTGACCTATTCAAGGAATTCATTGATGTGTTTGCTTGGATTTATGAGGAATTAAGGGCTTATGACACGAAAATCATACAACATAAAATACCCTTGAAAGAAAATCAGAAGCCCTTTAGACAAAAAATTCGCAGAATAAACCCAAAACAATTACCTGCAGTGGAAAAAGAGATTAAGAAGATGTATGAAGCAGGTATAATTGTTCCTGTGAGGTTTTTTGACTGGGTATGAAACCTAGTGGCTGTGAGAAAGAAAACAGGTCAGATCAGATTACGCAGTGATTTTAGGAATCTTAATAGAGCCTCACTCAAAGACAATTACCCTTTGCCAAAAATGGAACACATTATTCAGAGGGTAGTAGGTTCTAAAAGGATCTCCCTACTAGATGGTTTTTCAGGTTACAACCAAGTCTTAGTAATCCCAGAAGATCAACTCAAGACAGCCATCACCACCCCATGGGGCACTTTTATGTATGTAAAGATGCCTTTTGGATTGATGAACGCTGGTGCAACCTTCCAAATAGCAATGGACATAGATTTTTCAAATGAAATAGGACACTTCATTGTAATCTACCTAGATGACATAACAGTCTACTCTAAGACTGAGGAAGAACACCTAGAACACCTGAGAAGATTATTTGAAAAATGCAGAAGGTTTGGTCTGTCACTGAATCCTAAAAAGACTGTATTTGGGCTGCAAGAAGGAAAAATTCTTGGCCATATCATATCTGAGAAAGGAATTAGGATACACCCACAAAGAATTGAGGGAATACTACAAATCACACACCCAAGAAACATCAAAGAGTTACAGTCCTTCATTGGGAAAATCAACTTCCTAAGGAGATTTATTCCCAACTTAGCTGAACACCTTAGAAATATGACTAACATGCTGAAGAAAGGTGTAGGAGTTAAGTGGACTGTTGAAGCTAAGAAATCTTTTGAATCAGTAAAACTTGCACTCACCTAGGCTCTTGTCCTAATCAGCCCAGATTTCTCAAAAGATTTCCTGATTTTTTCATTTGCCTCCAAGCATACAATAACTGCAGTTTTACTGCAGAAGAATCCAGAGGGAATGGAACAGCCCATTTCTTTCTTCAGCAAAGCACTCAGGGATGCACCCTTTAAATACAACATTATGGAAAAACAACCCTATGCTCTGATTAAGGCCTTGAAATACTTTAGGGTGTACATACTGCATTCCCACACCATAGCCTATGTGCCTAATATAGTAGTCAAAGATATATGGTCCCAAGACCCAGATGGGAAGAGGGGCAACTGGATTGCTATGATTTTAGAATATGACCTTGAGATAAAACCCACCAAATTGATTAAAGGTCAGGGCTTAGCTCAACTAATGGCTAAATCAAATATATAAGCCCTAGACATTAACATGGTAAATATCTTGGATGAGCAACAGGAATTGCCTGATCCCACTGTTGAGGAAAATTTTCAGAGCTTTCCTTGGTATTCTGACATTTTGTATGTGCTTACACACCTCAATGCCCCTCCTGAACTATCAAAGACCAAAGCTAGATTCTTAAAGCTAAATGCTAGGAGCTATTACATATTGGATAACCACCTATACTGGAAGAACCCAAATGGCCTATTGCTTAAATTTTTGCTTGAAAACGAGGCAGAGAGGATTAAACAAGAATTCCATGTAGGAGAGTGTGGAGGTCACCTGAACTAGAAGGCCACTGCAAACAAAATACTCAGAGATGGCTACTATTGGCCTACACTCTTCAATGACATTCATAAGATGATAATTGCCTACCACAAATGCCAGATTTTTGAAGGCAAAAGAAAACTTCTCCCATTACCTCTACAAACCATCACTATTGAAGGTCCCTTTATGCAATGGGGCCTAGATTTCATAGGAGAAATTCA
Source organism: Pinus albicaulis (assembly GCA_034641835.2). Taxonomy (NCBI): domain Eukaryota; kingdom Viridiplantae; phylum Streptophyta; class Pinopsida; order Pinales; family Pinaceae; genus Pinus; species Pinus albicaulis. Next base: position 1,794,536,822 of record CM076578.1, on the reverse strand, counting down.
TCCTGCTTCCTCTGCATAACACAAATGGATCCTAATAGCCACAGACTAATTCACTAAGTGGATAGAGGCCATACCTACTAGGAATGCCACAGATTTGGTCATCATTAGTTTCCTAGAAGGTCATATCCTCTCTCGTTTTGGCTGCCCAAGGAAAATAATCACTGACAATGCTGCTGCTTTCGGATCCAAGAAAATGGTTGATTTTTGTCACATGTATCAAATAGCACTTGGTCATTCAACTGCCTATTACCCTCAAGGTAATGGATTAGCTGAATCATCGAACAAGAGCCTGGTGACCATCATCAAAAAGCTGCTGGAAGAAAACAAAAAGTCATGGCATAACAAGTTAGTACATGCTTTATGGGCTGACAGGCTTACAACAAAGAAATACATTGGCATGTCACCTTATCAGCTTGTCTATGGAACAGAAGCAGTGTTTTACCAGCCTTGGGGTACCAGTGATCAAGCTGCTCCAAGAGATTCAAATAGAAGAAGACAGTATGGTGAGAAGGATAAACCAGACAATTCATCTCCAGCAAACAAGGGAAGAGGTCTATAACAGAGCTATCAGGGTTCAGGAGAATATAAAGAAATTGTTTGACAAAAGAACCAAAACTGCTGATTTCAAAATTGGAGATAAAGTTTTGAAGTGGGACTCAAGGAGAGAGGACAAAGGAAAGCACGGCAAGTTTGACAGTTTGTGGCAAGGTCCATACATCATCCAGGCCACTGTGGGGCCGAATGCCTTCTTCCTACAAGAATTAGATGGTACAAAGCTGTTTGGGGGTCCTGTCAATGGCAGGATTCTCAAACACTACTTCTGTTGATTTCCAATTTCTAGTTTCCATTTCCATTGTACATACCATTGCAGTGTTTTATTTTCAAAAAAAAAAAAAAATTGTTTCAAAAAACAGAGAGAAAGGAGAGGTTCAGACATGCTCAAAACATGAACATCTGAAGTGCAAAAGATTGGCTCTAATATGATCAAAATCTGAGCCAAGGAAAGTGAAGATAGCTGGTCCAAACATGCTCAAAACCTAGACCAGCAGAGAAGAAAGAAGAATCAGCTCTAACAAGCCCAAAACCGGAGCTGAAATGAAGAAAAGAAAGTGACTCTAACAAGCCAAAGCTTGAGTCACAAAAACGAAAGAAGCATGCTTCAAACTTCAGATTTCAAGCCTTCAAAGTTTTGTTTCAGTTTTCTGCAAAATTTTGTCCATGTGCAACTGTCTTTATGCCTTGGATCAACAACAAACTAGACTGTCTAATCCTAGTTTGCCTGTTTTTAAATTTCTGTTGTAGAATGTAGAGAAGAAATTTGTTGGACAGTTTAATCCCAGCAGATATTAGATTAGGTAGAGAAAAATATGGGACCAACAGTTTAATCTAGTCTCATGGAGTAATAAGGGTATATTTAGAATAGGTTTGTTTTCAGTTTGTAAAAAATAAAAATGATGTAAAGGGTCTACTAGCATTATAGGATGGGTAGGTAGACTAGTGGTGTAATGTTTCTGCTAAATTGATTTCTTCGTTATTGTGGTAGCTAATCTAAAGAAAGAAAGGGATGTGCCGAGTAGCAGGCACCTGGCCTACACCAAAGATTTATCCTATGAATTCTTGACTCCTTCAAGAAGAAGCCATCCCCATGTGGAGCCACTATTAGCCCCCTGTAAATTTTTGACAAGCAAAGTAAGGGGCTAAATTGTTTCTGAGCCTTCAATGAATGCATCCTCCCTGGAGACACATCATCCTTGAAGTCTCTTGTGCCTTTGCCTTTGATAAGATCCCTTCTGCTGATGCCCATCATAAAGCCTCTCTGATTGAAAAAAATGGTGCTAAAAAGGCTTTTTTTTCCCCTTGTACCCTTGCAAATTACCCCATTGTAATCCATGTTTTCCCCTCTAATCCTCTTTTAAACCTTCCATGCAACCCCTGTTTGGTCTAATGCCCCCTTTCCCATCTATCGTTACCTTCCCCGAGCCTTGATTTGCTCTAAAAATGGGCCAAAATCCTTGTTTCCCACATAGTTTGGGCCTTAGCCCCTTTCAGCCTAGCCCCTTGTACATTTCCCTCCACATGACCCAGTGCCATGACCAGGCTCCAAGGTGGAGAGCGCTTATTTCATAGTTCATTGGGCGCGTTTACAGCCGTTGATCTAAACAGAATGGACGGCGATCGCTGCCCCCACAGCATCCATCGTTCAAACTGTTCACCGCCTGATCGAAGATCCACAGTTCGTTTGCCCAATGATCCGACGGTCCACAGTACGCCCGCCCCGGTGGCCCCCACGCCAACATGCCCACTAGAAAACTGGCGGTATCCATCGCACCACCTTCCGAGGGCTGGCGGTATTTTCTCTTTCAGAGCGATTCCATACATCATCCGACGCGTGGCATCGGTACGGTAGGAAAACCACCCTCCCATCGCTCGTTAAATTTCGTCCGTTGATGTGGAGCGATATGCACAATCACCGTCCGATCTAGAGCTGCCCATCCGACGGTTGTCACTCCATGAAGCTGCGCACGCAATAACGCGTGGCCACCGTACCCCTGGCCCACTGTCCAATGCCCTCCGACGTGTTTCCCACTATCGATCTCCATTGAGATCGGACGGCCCATATTTATTGTCAGTCCCACCATAACCTTGTCCCACCACGTCATCTGTACACGTGTTTTGGTCACATTGTCATCCGTCCTTTTATATATCCCATTCAAAGGTCGAATTCAAAGGTTTTTTCATTTAATTTTCCATCCACGCCACCTTTCGACTGTAGTTCCCACTGTTTTCACCACACTGCAGGTCTTCCACAACATTTTTCGCCATCTAACCAGTCTGCATAGTCAGTCTAGTTAGCCCCTTTAGTTGTGTCCACCACCTCCATTGTTTTCCTAACTTGTTTGCGTATTTTGCAGGGTTATAGGGAAAATGGAAAACTGCTATGATTCATATGCACTATGTTGGTGACACAGACTACAAAGAGGCTGCATTCAGAGCCTGTTACTACAGGGAAATGCCCGGAAAGGTAGCGGCAGCATAAATGTTATCCAAGGATGGTTTGATCTCCGCGAAAAACCTATCCGGTGCCATTAAAACCCAGATTTTGCAGATTGAGACATTTATGAAGTGGCGAAGAAATACCAGCTAAAGATCAAGGTTTCAACGCTCAATATTGAGGATTTTAAGCCGTAATCCAGAGTTCTAAAGGCAGGGTACCAGATCAAAAATCCCAAGGATCACACAGGAGGTACAGCACGCAGAAAACCATATCATAGGGGTATTCACATCAACAGAATGTTTTCCTACGAAAGGAAAAAGTGCCCATGCAGTGTTCAATCTATGCCGTTTTCCATAGATATTTTCTGCCCTGACAATAGCCCTGGTGTTATCAAAGCATTTGATTCACAGTATGGCAGACCCTAGCATCATTTATTTACCTTTTGTTAATTCACCAGAAGTACTACAAAATGCTGCAACAGAGTACATTAGAGTCATACCTGGAGTAAATGGAAACCTAACGAAGACCACTCTTTCACCCCAGAGTGCTACAGATTAATGTACCGGATTTATACAGAGTGGGCTTCGGCCTTCTTCCTCTTCTGAGTTTTTAATGCTGCATTTAGTTTTTCACCTACCTTCTTTACTCCACTGGAGCTATAAATTCATGAAGAAACTTATTGTAACGGTTGTTGATCAGTTATCAGAGAATTGCAAGTAGTTTCTTTTGAGACACAGTCTCTGTGTAAAGTTGTAAGATAGGCTGAGGAATATGGTTTCAGACTGAGTATTCAGCTATTGGAAATGTTGTACTTGACTGGTATTGCTATTTAATATGACAAGCAGATTTCTTTGGATCCTGATCTAAGGCAGTGGTGATGTTTTCCTATCTCTGTGTTTTAATTCATTTCATTTCGTTTCTATTGGCTTGCATCAGAATATTGGAATAGGATTTACCCTTGTTAGGTACCCTATGTTTCTTCTCTCCTTGCCTTCGATGTTTTCTACTAAATGTGTTATCTAAGGATTGATTTCAGTTGATTTAACCAGTGTAGTGGATGTTATTGACTGCTCTCTGATGTATGAATTTAATGAATTAGTTTTTAGATGTTCTGGTTGGGATTTTGCTGGAAGATTTGGGAACACTGGGGATTAGAGTTAGCCCTGTCCACTAGGATCCTTGTGCGACCAGCTGATATTTAACTTTTTATACTGAATCTGTGTTGTTTCATCCCCTTCTACCATTCCATATCACACTATCATCTTTAAGATCCAATGTTTTAGATGACTAGCCCAATTGAAAGCCTGCCTATTGATTAGCAAGCAAATCCTTTCCTGACTCCATTACCCAATGGTTTTGAATACTTCTTGGAACACTTCACCTCTGCCTTATCCCTCTTTTCTCATCCTTGTCTTACATTGAACCCTTCTTTCCTGATAACCAACAACCAACAAACAATCAAACAAACAAACCCTGAGCCTTATAACTAGCCTAACATCTTAACACTAAGCTTTAAAGTCATATACCTTTGACATATCATAGAGAGATGCCTATCTAGACCCAGGAGGGCTAGATCTTGAGGTCTGAAAGTGGTTTGATGTTGTCTCATATTTTGGTCTTGCCAATCTGGCTAAAACATGGTAACCCTAACAACCGTTATGCGACTGTTGTGACCGTTGGATACGTAAGGTAAGACTTCTGGCAGGTGCTCGACCCTGCGTTTTCGTCCTTGGATAGGCTCTACCTCATTTTCTTCTCGTCGTGATTGTTGGAGAGGTAGGTAAGGAAAAAAATATAATTTTTGTCTTTTTATTGTTTGTTTTGATTTAAGTTTGGTCCTCTAATTGTTTGTGTTTTTTGCAGGCTTCTCTGCTCGTCCTCAGCCCCGCGTTTCTGCAACTTGTCTCATCCTCTTCGTCTGCGGCTCAACTCGACATCCTCCTCTACTCGTTGTGACTTTTTTAGAGGTAAGGTAAGATTTTTTTAGAGGATTTTTTTGTTTTTTTGTGTGTTTTTGTTTCAATTTATTTTTGGTTTTAATTTTGCAGTGATTTTGAAGGTTTCTCTCCTCCTGCTCGGCACTGCGTTTTCGTCTACAACTCATCTTGTTGACTTCGTCCTTGGCTCGGCTTTGTGTCCTCTTATGCTCGTCCTCGGATCTCCATTTATTTGCAACTCAGCTTGACTTCCTCGACCTTGACCCGGGGTGCTCGTCCTTCTTATTACAGTTGGACTACTCTCCTATTTTTTTGTTTTTTTTTGTGTTGATTTAATTCTGTGTAAGGTTTTATCTTTCTATTTGTATTGATTTAATTATGTGTAAGGTTCTCTATCTGTGTAAGGTTCCCTGCTCCTCTCATTCCTTTCCTTTCCATCCCACGTCTCTCTGTTCCTAGGTGTCTGCTTGTCTTTCTTTTCGTTGCTTGCTTGTGTAAGGGAAATATATGCTTGTGGTATGGAATAGGCTCTGGATCTTTCCATTTATTTGCATCATATATATTGGAAAAAATATTGCATCGCTCATTATAATTATAAGTATACTAATCTCCAACTAGATTATAAACTGACTTTGGAACTCAATGAGTGCATAATGAGCACAAATAATGTAGTGTATAATAATAATATGGTCAAATTATTTCATTCACGAAATCCACCCAACTCCTCTATATTTCCATATCATGGAGCTTCATGTTTCTTTATGTATTTTATCTAGGATTTCTAATTGTATTAACAACTTCAGATATATTATACATTGCATAGAAATAAGAAGGAAAGTGTAAAAGAATTAGGATTTGTACCTTAACCAAACACTCACCATAAGGTTAAGACAAGATATGGTTATTTATTTCCTGCAATGGAGTCAAGTAATTAATTTGTCTCTTTTAGGGTTCAGATCCATTTTGGCATATTATATAAGAGCCTTGGTGGGCGCCACATGATATATCTTTGGAAATTCTAATCCATCAAATCCTAGAAGGTTCCATGAGTCTAAAGTTGTCTTTGACCTAGGGCGTACTTATTAAATAACTTTCCTTGAAGGTAGGTATTGTACTAGTGTTCGACAAGACAAGGTCATAAAAGCACTATAACCCGATCCATGAAAGGATTTATCATAAAATACTTTTGTAATCATACCCCTTCAGGCATGCGAGCATGAGACTGTGAAAGAGTGGTGTGCTTCTCTTTCTGGCTTTATTCTCCTTCTGGTCATCATTACGAAAAGCAACTTATAGTATAGAAAAAAATAATATTGGCCCTGTTAGGAAGGTCATCCTATTTTCATCATTTCACCACATGCTCTTATTGCATGGATTTTGGGAGGACTTGATTATGGTTACTTTATTAATTATGTTGGAAAACACGAGTCAGTCATTGGATTGTGTCAATTTCCCTCTTAAATTGAGGAAATACTAGTTCTGGTAATGAAAGTCATAGTACATAAATACCCCAAAAGTTTCCTAAAGGCCCAAAGGGCATCTCATGGTTTCCCAATAAGTATCTATCTACAAAGATAACCCCCCAGACTTCCTTATCTTTGGGTGAGGATCTTACAAGTCACTCTTGATCTGGTCATGATCATCAACAAGATTAAAAAAGAAAATGTTCTTTTTTCATAATTCAGGAGGATCCAATATTGGCTACAACTATATTTTTGAGAGTTAGAAAATGAAATATGATATGGTTCAGGAAAATATAAAATATTGATCGAACAATGGGAGGACGGATTCTTCGGCGCGGGTAAGTAGTACTAGTCTTAATGCTATGTTTCCATAATCTACACTCCATGGATAGGGAACATATTTATAGAAACACATAAATTATATGTATATGTCAGTATGGAAATATAAATTGATACATGAATAAACACATGCCGGTATTAGTAATATATCACAACTTAGGCACTAATACAGGTTCTAATCCCACTGTCTACCCAATACGCCTTTCCCAAGAATCTAGAGCTTGATTGATCGATGAACATGACCATGTGAATAAGAACAAGCATTAGACTATTATAAGAATAAGGAACATAATAAGTAATGATCAATGATATGAAACTTAATTACACCATTATAGAGCTTACATTATCCATATAACCTGTGTGTAGACTTCTCTATAATTGACCTTCTTTTGCCAAGTTGGACTATTCTCCTAGTTTTTTTTGTTCTTGTGTTGATTTAATTTTGTGTAAGGTGAGGATGTTTGTTATTCAATGTTATTCATTTTTGTTCATTTTTTTTCATTGTTGTTTATTTTTGTTCATTGTTGTTCACTATTTTTCACTGTTGTTGGAGAGGGAAGTTTATTAACTATAAAAAAATCCAATTTTATTAAGGATGAAACCTCTGATGTTTTCTTCCATAGAGTACTAACATTGGTTTCTCACATTGTTAGAACAAATTTTCTCGCACTGTTATTCACTGTTATTCACTGTTGTTGGAGAGGGAACTTTATTAACTATAAATATATCCAATTTTATAAAGGATAAAACCTCTAATGTTTGTTGCCATAGAGTACTAGCATTGGTTTCTAACATTGTTAGAAAAAATTTACTCACATTGTTGTTCACTATTGTTCACTATTATGTTCACTTTTTTTTGTTATGTTCACTGCTCCTATTCATTTCTATTATTCAATGTTGTTATTCACTGCTATTCATCATTGCTATTCATCGACTTGAAATATATATTAATTCATAAGTCAATTAGATTTTAAAATATTGTGGAATTGACATTATCATGGAAGAAATGTTCTAAATATTATGGAATTTATCTATACTAATGGAGAGTTGATAGGAATATTTATATGTCAAACTCAAATAATCCTGAGGAAAATGTCCCTTTTGAAATCAGTTATATTTTAAAATATTGTGGAATCGACATTTTCATGGAGGAAATGTTCTAGTGACAAAATGAAAGAGTTAGAGGTAATTACAATGAAAGAGTTAGAGGTAATTAAATTTCAGTTGATTTTCACACTAAGCCTCTCAACCAAGCATTTGTTCCTCCCTCTATTTTTTTCCTTGTCATGTGTATTTTTTTCTCTCAACCAAGCATTTGTTCCTCCGTCTACCTTTTTCCTTGTAATGTGTACTTTTGGTATGACTATTGAAAAAGGTTATAAAATTTTATTGAGTTCAAAACATTTCATTTTGTAATAGTAATAAGCTTCGTATGAAGAGAAATTACTTCCTCGTGTTTTTGGTTCAACATAAATTTGAGATGAAAATTTTGATGATAGGTAATGACATTAGTGATTCGCTAAAATTTTTGGTTGCGGATGTGGACATGATAATTGTTGCTGGTACAAATATACCAATGCAACTGTTGACATAGTACTTATGAGAAGTAGCTTGGAAAACGTTAGTACTTATCTTGAACCTTTTAATGAGCACAATCACATAAATTAAACTATATTACTCATGTAATATGGACTAGAATTTAATGGGTAACCTCATACCATTAATTGGACATTTTCTTCCTCCATTGATTGTTGGGATTGTCATGGAAGCTTCTCCTATGAGTATTCTATGTTTCTCATTTTTATTAACATACCATAAACGACCACGGATGTTAGAATTGCTTCAAACAGAGGAAGTTAGAGGTGACTAACTCTATATTGATGTTACCTTACCTATAAATGTAACAACCAAATGTTTTTTTATCCTTACTTAAGCAAGGATTCCCATGGCATTCTTTCGTTTTGCTTGATTTTTTTGAAACATTTGCATATCCGTTTCTCATGGAATTCCTCTTTTTCTTGCTCTGAAATACATAATAGAGATGATACAATTAGCAAGTGTAATACAAGCAATACTAACCCTTATGTATTCAAACAATAGGCATGACTACGTCCATCTCATTCTCAATTGAGCCTTAAAGCTCCGTCCCCCTCCTTATCAGTTGAGCCTTAAAGAACATCCTTTTTAGTCCAAGTTCGTAAGTAAAATTTTAAGGTTGGAATAATCTCCTAGTTGTTACCTAATAATATATCCTTGTATTATTGAAAAAAAGACAATTTATCTTCTAATTATGAAGCACTTCTATGTTATTCACTATTTTAGTTAAATCCTATACTTAGATGTTTAAGCATGGTTTCATTTTTATTTAAAAATTAAAATTTTTCTACTTTTATATGAATGAATTTATAGCACTGCTATGAATCTTGACTAAAATGATGGTTTCTATAGACTCATTATCCATCTAGAGGAAAGGATCTTGAAATACAGAGGGACACTGGAACTCAACGGATGAAATACCCTACATCGTATGGCATTTATTTCTTTGTTCTTTGTTGAGAGAAAATACTTTATCTGGGTCCCTCATATGACCTTTGAATGGATGTTCCAACCCTTAAACTACGTAGGAAGTTGACCGAGAAGCACTTTGATTATTTCATTTTCATCTTGATTATTTCATTTTCATCTACTCTATACAGTATTGATTATTTATATTTCAATGATATTCCCATGATGAGCAGCTACGAAATGAAATGAATAATCAAATCATACCAAGTGAGAAAAAATGTAAGAGAGATAATATGATGTGTTAAGCTATGATAGTGCATCTAAAAATTCCACAAGCCTTCAATTATTTCATTAAAACAAATACATTACTTCATTAAAACAAATAAAAATATATATGAATGAATTTAGAGTTTTCCAACCCTATTTTTCCCTAAAAGGACTCCCCCTTTAAAACCCCCCTCCTATGACCTTTGAATGCATGTTCCAACACTTCAACTACGTAGGAAGTTGACCGAGAAGCACTTTCATTATTTCATTTTTATCTAATCTATAGAGTCTTTATTATTTATATTTCAATGATATCCCCATGATGTGTAGCTATCAAATTAAATAAATAATCAAATCATACCAAGTGAGAAAAAATGTGAGAGAGATAATATGATGTGTTCAACTATGATAGTTCATCTAAAAATGCCACAAGCCTTCAATTATTTAATTAAAACAAATAAAAATATATAAGAATGAATTTAGAGTTTTCCGACCCTCTTTTTCCCTAGAAGGACTCCCCCTTTTAAACCCCCCTCCTATGACCTATAAATGCATGTTCCAACCCTTCAACTACTTAGGCAGTTGATCGAGAAGCACTTTGATTATTTAATTTTCATCTACTCTATTTAGTATTGATTATTCATATTTCAATGACATCCCATGATGTGTAGCTATGAAATGAAATGAATAATCAAATTATACCAAGTCAGAAAAAATGTAAGAGAGATAATATGATGTGTTCAACTATGATAGTTCAACGAAAAATACATATATATATTTAAGTTCGTGACTATGTAGCAATGAAAGAAAATTTTCATTTAATTAATATATTTTTCATTTGAAATCATTCTTATAATGTTTTAATATACATTGCATATAGATGTACATCTAAAAAAAATCATAAAATTCTAGGTGTATATAGACGTGTCAAAAATTTTCATAAAATTTTAAAATTGCATTAAAAAATATCGAGTACACAACATTTTTCATTAATGTACATAGAAAGGCTATTATGGATATCAGGTGATGGTAAACTAGAAATTACAAAACACGTACCACACATTTTGCATTCAAGAATGAACACTATAATTTGCTTTATATGTCTAAAACAAAATCACAACTTAAAATTTGCATTATATCAAATATGCTAGATAGATACATTTTTCAATAATGACATAAAATGCATGTTCCAACCCTTCAACTATGTAGGCACTTGACCGAGAAGCACTTTGATTATTTCATTTTCATATAATATATATAGTATACTTGATTATTTATATTTCAATGATATCCCCATGATGTGTGGCTATGAAATGAAATGAATAATCAAATCATACCAAGTGAGAAAAATGTAAGATAGATAATATGATGTGTTCAACAATGATAGTTCATCTAAAAATGCCACAAGCCTTCAATTATTTCATTAAAACAAATAAAAATATATAGGAATGAATTTATAGTTTTCCAACCCTCTTTTTCCCTAAAAGGACTCCCCCTTTTAAACCCCCCTCCCATGACCTTTGAATGCATGTTCCAACCCTTCATCTACGTAGGGTGTTGACTGTGAAGCACTTTGATTATTTCATTTTCATCTACTCTATATAGTATTTATTATTTCTATTTCAATGATATCCCAATTATGTGTAGCTATTAAATTAAATGAATAATAAAATCATACCATGTGAGAAAAAATGGAAGAGAGATCATATGATGTGTTCAACTATGATAGTTCATCTAGAAATGCCAGAAGCCTTTCATTATTTCATTAAAACAAATAAAAATATATAGGAATGAATTTAGAGTTTTCCAACCCACTTTGATTATTTCATTTTCATCTACTCTATATAATATTTATTATTTATATTTCAATGATATCCCAATGATGCGTAGCTATGAAATGAAATAAATAATCAAATCGTACCAAGTGAGAAAAATGTAAGAGAGATAAGATGATGTGTTCAACTATGATAGTTCATCTCAGAATGCCACAAGCCTTCAATTATTTCACTAAAACAAATAAGAATATATAGGAATGAATTTAGAGTTTCCAAAACATATTTTTCCCTAAAAGGACTCCCCCTTTTAAACCCCCCTCCAATAACCTTTGAATGCATGTTCCAACCCTTCAACTACGTAGGCAGTTGACCGAGAAGCACTTTGATTATTTCATTTTCATCTACTCTATATAGTATTGATTATTTATATTTCAATGATATCCTCATGATGTGTAGCTATGAAATGAAATGAATAATCAAATCATACCAAGTGAGAAAAAATGTAAGAGAGATAATATGATGTGTTCAACTATGATAGTTCATCTAAAAATTCCACAAGCTTTCAATTATTTCATTCAAACAAATAAAAGTATATAGGAATTAATTTATGGTTTTCCAACCCTCGTTTTCCCTAAAAGTACTCCCCCTTTTAAACCACCCTCCTATGACCTTTGAATTCATGTTCCAACCATTCAACTATGTAGGCTATATACTATTGATTATTTCTATTTCAATGATATCCCCATGATGTGTAGCTATGAAATGAAATTAATAATAAAATCATACCAAGTGAGAAATTTTTTTAGAGAGATAACATGATGTGTTTAACTATGATAGTTCATCTAAAAATGCCACAAGCCTTCAATTGTTTCTTTAAAACAAATAAAAATATATAGGAATGAATTTAGAGTTTTTAAACCTTCTTTTTCCCTAAAAGGACTCCCCCTTTTAAACCCCCCTGAACATACATTTTCTAATGTTTTTGGAAACCATGTACATGTCATTTCTCAGAAATCCATAAATTAGAAAATACAACAAGGATGCTTTCAAAATCAACTGTTTATCACCTAACCAACCCTAATGGATAGGATGTGGTGTTACTCATTTTCATTAGCAGTAAATTATAAAACTTATAGCTAAATTCAGGGGCGGTCGTAATGTTTTTGGAAACCATGTACATGTCATTTCTCCCATAAACTTTAAGGCATTTTGTAGTGTTTTTGGAAACCATGTGCATGCAATTTCTGCCATAAACTTTAACCATGTGCATGTCATTTCTCCCATAAATTTTAACCATGTGCATAACATTTCTCCCATACCATAAAATTTAAGGCATTTGCTAGTTTTTTGGGAAACCATGTACATGTCATTTCTCCCATAAACTTTAGGGAATTTGCAATAAATGTTCATTTAATATTTTATTGGGCTCTTAGTGTTTTGGAAACCATGTACATGCCATTTAACCCATAAAATTTAAGGAATTTCCAATAAATGTTCAATTAATATATTTTATTGAATTTGTTTTTTTCAGGGATAAAAAATCCCACTAAACATGGTTGAAAAATGGAAATTATGCATAGATGTTTCTTGTTATCCCAATCCAGTGAAATAAGTGGTTACATATGTGCTATGCAATATTGTGATTAACAAACTCGTTCAAAGGAAAATGAATATACTTGGAAGAACAACAAACAATGAATATTTTAATGTAATTTGTAATTTTCATATACATGTTTATTTGCATATGTTGATCTAACAAAATATATCATATGTTCACCATTTGCAGTTAACGTGCTCGATGAATGAAAATTTTGATAATATCACAGTCGAAGGTTCAGGTTCTCACAATCAAGATGACATGTTAAAAAATGTTAGTGTTTTTTAAGTGTTCATGGTCTTGATGTACACTTATTATTCTATTATTATATCAGTATCATGACGACATATTTTTAAATGAAATAATTGTGTACACACATGTCTATAATTAAATGTTAACATATTCTGATTTCCTCTAATGTTTTCACAATGTAGCCACCTTCTTCTTCCTTATCAGGAGATGTACCAAATCCACTGTCACAAGAATTCAATTTTTCACTTATATGATTCAAGTTATAAATTGAAGTGAAATTTTCATTAAAAATGAGATCTAGATCTTGAGTTATTTTACAATTTTAAATTTTTTGAATTTTAGGTTTGTGGACATGATTTCTGTTCTCCAAGGACTTTAGCGATAGATTATATGATGGACATAGGAACATCCAAACAATTTGAAAAAGAAGTTTTCTATCTTTTTTGTTAATATTATTGCATTGGTTTATGCATTTTCATTTGAAATTTTTAAATATATATATATATATATATATATATATATATATATATATATATATATATATATATATATATGTATAGTACAGTTTATCATGGAGGATGCATTGATGCACAACCAACACAAGACAATGTAGGGGGAACTACATGAGGTATTACATGATTTTGTTTTTTTCATTTAGTTTATTTTATTGAAGTTATACATTCTCATTCAATTCTAAAAAAATAAATTTTAATTTTAATTCATGTAATATAAATTTTTTATACATGTGTACATATATATGTATATGCAATTAGGGTCAACACATGATAATTGAGGGGGAACTACATAAGGTATTGCATGAAAATTTCATTTTTTTTTTTTCATTTAGTTTGTTTTATTTAAGTTCTACATTATCATTCAATTTTAAAAATTTAAATTTAAATTTTAATACATGTAATATAAATTTCTTATACATGTGTACATGTATATGTATACATGCAATTAGGGCCAACACAAGACAATGGAGGGGGAACTACATGAGGTATTGGATGATTTTTTTTTTCAATTTTTATTTTATTTTTTATGACGCTTTGTATTCTCATTCAATTTAAAAGAAATAAATTTTAATGTTTACACATTGTGTAGGTTTCCCATTCTTCAGATGATAGCACAAGGAGGCTCATGAGGCTGCTGGAAAACACATTGCAGCCAAATTCACTATTTGATTGATGCACATGCAAAATTTTATTTGGTCTAGTCTTTTTATAACTTAAATATGTGTCATATTTACTTTTCTATATAACTTGATACTTGTAACACTACACATTGTTATATTCACTTTTATTGTTCATGCTATAAATTTTGGACGTATTCTACATTTTGGATAGTTGAACTACATTTAATTTTATGGAATGATTTTAAATTTTTTATAGTTGTTACATTTGGCATGTGATCACATGTTGTTATATATTGTTAACTTAGATGATCTAAGATTATGTTTTTTTTTTAAACTTGTTGTTTTGTCACTTTTTATTTAAATGAATCTACATTGAAATTGTAAATTACAAAACACATGTGGTACATGTTATGCATTTGAAAATGTGCGAATGTTAAATATAATTAGGTGTAAATGTCTATTAAAAGTGATATTAGGTACATTTTTCATACATGATTCCATGTTTTTATAATGTCAACTTAGATTTAATCTTAGATTAAATTTTTTGTTTTTAAAGCTCAAGTTGTTTTGTCATTTTTTATTTAAAACGAATATAGACTTAAATTGAAAATTTTACAAAACACATACATGGTACATGTTATGAATTTGAACATGTGTGAATTTTAAATATAATTAGGTGTAAATGTCTATTAAAGGTGATATTTAGGTACATTTTGCATGATCATGTGTCATTTAAAACAATCATATCTATGGTTTTACATATTTAAGTTCATGAATATTTGTAATGTAATGATTGAAGTGCATTTGCATTTTGTTGTTACATTTTTCATACATGATGACATGTTTTTATAATGTTAACTTAGATTCAATCTTAGATTAAATGTTTGTTTTTAAAGGTCAAGTTTTTTTGTCAAATTTTTTATTTAAAACGAATCTAGATTGAAATTGCAAATTACAAAGCATATGTGTTACATGTTATGCATTTGAGCATGTGTGAATGTTATATAATTAGGTGTAAATGTCTATTAAAATTGATATTTAGGTACATTTTTCATGATCATGTGTCATTTAAAGCAATCATATCTATGGTTTTACATATTCAAGTTCATGAATATATAACAATTATTGAAGTACATAAATGAATTTAGTTACATTAAGTTTTGAATATATGATGACTTGTTGTTATAATTTTAACTTAGATTGAATCTTCTAGATTAAATGTTTTGGTTTTAAAGCTCAAGTTGTTTTGTCATTTGTTATTTAAAATGAATCTATATCGAAATTTCAGTTACAAAACACATTTGGTACATGTTAAATGCATTTGAACATGTATGAATGTTATATAATTAGGACATACATCTATTAAAAGTTATATTTAGGTAAATTTTTCACATGATCATGTGTCATTTAAAACAACCATATATTGGGTTAAATACATATATATTTAAGTGCATGAATATGTAGTAATGAAAGAAAATTTACATGTAATTCATATATTTTTCCTTTTAAATCATTCTTATAATGTTTTAATATACAATACATATATATGTACATCTAAAAACAATGATAAAATTCTAGGTGTACATAGATGTGTCAAAATAATTCATAAAATTTTAAAATTGCATTAAAAAAATCTAGTACACAACATTTTTCATTAATGTGCATAGAAAGACTACTATGGATGTCAGGTGATAATAAACTGTAAATTACAAAACACATACCACACATTTTATTTTCTTTAGATGTCTAAAACAAAATCATAACTTAAAATTTGCATTATATCAAATATGATAGATACATACATTTTGCAATAATGAGATAAAATTAACTAGCTCATACTAGAGAATGTATTAAACATTTAAGACCAGAGAATCTACATGTATGTGTACATGTGTAAAAATTACTTGTTGTAGATGCATGTGACAAAACAATGTACATCTGAAAATACGTGTACATAACATAAAATATACATATTATAATAATGTAAAAACTAAGAAAGCACCAAAAAAAGGCTAACAATTTCTAGTTGAGTTCTCTAAGTTCTAAAAGGTGAATCCAACTATAAGAAATTGTTGGGCAGTTCAATAAAAAAATTCTAATGGAATTCCATAATCAATGATACATTCATTATCAACTTTTGACATTTTTCATTTCTTAATTTTTAATTTTTTCTTTAATTGAACTTATATCAACTTTATGTGTTATGCACACACCAACTAACTATAGTGACAACTTATGACATCAGGTTCATGGTCTTGAAAGTAAACAAAATACTCACTTTGATGAGTTTGATGGAAAAAATAACCTTTCAGTATAATAAATCCTTTTTCATATATAAACCCGTTATCGTCATAGTTTCCAATAATTTCATCTTTCATTTAGTGCAACACATCAAATAACACTTCACATTTTCTATGTTGTTAGTAGGTGCAACTACACCAAAAACATCTCCTACACAATAAAACAAACTTACATAAATTTATATCATAATTAAAAGGTGTACTTGATTTTATTATCTATTTAGAGATCTCTATCATTTGAAAGCAACTGAAATGTTACCTTCTCTAATAAGATCAGAAACTCAATCACCTTCATATGATACTATAGTCTCCTGTGATTGCATTACTTTAAAGTTTGCAATATATATTTTCCCCTTTGTATTTAGTTATGTATGTTGCCAATCTCTTACGTACATTTTTTTTTCAAAAACATCTTTGGATTCTATGTTGTCTATACAAACATGAAAAGAACAAGAATATTTTCTTTTATCAAATGCAAACAAATTTTGGTACTCCTTTGTTTTTATTGAATTCAATTTTCAAATCA
Source organism: Pinus albicaulis (assembly GCA_034641835.2). Classification (NCBI taxonomy): domain Eukaryota; kingdom Viridiplantae; phylum Streptophyta; class Pinopsida; order Pinales; family Pinaceae; genus Pinus; species Pinus albicaulis. The sequence goes on along the minus strand of CM076578.1, from coordinate 1,794,519,731 downwards.
TTATTATTGTTTCAACATCATTTCCAAGTGATCTATTTACATCTTGGACCCCAAAATGCCAAAAAACCTATATGGAAAATTCAAACAAGAATATAAATATGTTAAATTCAAAATACAATCAAAGATAATCATTGTGATAAATAATGTTTAAAATTAAAAACTTAATAAAAATTAGATCATATACATTAAAGTTCTACATATATATATATATATATATATATATATATATATATATATATATATATATATATATATATATATATATATATATATATATATATATATATATATATATATATATATATGAAAATTAATATGTATATATATGTACATGTACCTTTTCACTTCCCTTGACCTGTTAGTCACATGGCTTAATGCATCGATCCACCATTGAAAAACTTGTTCAGCTGAGACAAGTCGGTGTGCTAAGTGGTCCATTTGATATCTTTGAAGTGCTAGTTTTATACATGGCCTTGTACCATCATGTTTTCCTTCTCCATGAATAGTCTCAAAGAAATTCGAACAATGTTTAATGCGGGTTTTCATATGAAGACAACACTAACAAAAGAATGATCATGAAGATTTGAATTGAACTGTGCATTCATTTGACCATATGCAATATTCATTGAATTTTATTTCATGACTTTTCAACGAGTCATAATCTTATCAAAACAATTTTGTACAAAATATGTATCATGTGTACGATCGTCACCGATATAAAAGTGATATTATTTAATAACATGTTGATTTTCACTGGTGCTTTCTATATGATCAAAATTTTGCTTATCGAGTCTATATTCAATATGGACGAGCATGGAGACTTGGTCAGAATGATAGCATTCACTTTGTATTTATTTTTGTGGAACAAATATGTAATTCTATGAAAAATCAACCATTGACAAAATGGTCTGTGGTGGAAAAACTCCACGAGTGTTTTTGAATTGTAGGTCCTCTGATCGAGCTCTATGGGAATGATTGTTGTATTTATAAATTTCTACCTCAAACTTTCTCAAAAACTCTATCAAAAAATTGTCTTCTTCCTGTAAATCATTTCTTTTAGCATTTGTAGTACTACTTGAACCAATCCATGTATGCATATATTCATATCTCTTCCATTTCACTTTTATGTTGGACAATGATTGATCATTAATATAAATAAGATATTTGTTGTGAAATAAAGTCAAATTTCCACAATCATAATATTTTTTACTACCAACACATTTAGTTTGGTAAAATAATTCATGGCTTTCTCTTGCACATAGAATTTGAGATATGAAATCATGGATAGTGGAAGGATGAGGTTAATTTTTCCAAAACATTTACTGAAATTAAGGAATGTGTCATAATATTCCATGTGATAATGACAACAAAAAGTGTCTCGTACACTGATAGGTTTAACATACCATGGTTTTTTTGCATGAAAACACTGATTGAGACATTAATTTCACAATTCTCTTCTATGGACTTGTTGAAAAACACTATATGAGTGGTGTCCAAGATATGTTTTGCATGTTCTTCGTACTGATTTCATGTTATTATTCATCACATCACACCATTTATTTTGATGAAACACGTGAATTTTTCTTACAATATTCATATATTATTTTTTTAACATCTTCTCCAAGTCTATCTTTGTATGGTTTCCTACAAATAGATTTCCAACAATCGAGTTCATCATTTATATCTATTTGCAATTGAAATTTCCGATGTTTGTGAAAAAAATTTCGTGAGGTTCCTAATGCTTTTGCCATAGATTTTATCAAAATATTCTCTTTAGTACTTGATGAAACCACTGTCATTTGTATTGCTCTATGTGCATCTAAATCACTTTTATTTCTAGATCTTCCAATTGACTTTAGAGCACTATTTATATTTTGTATCACATTTTCCTTCATTTTTTTAATCTTTTGTTTATTTTTTAATACCCAATAAATTCATAGCATCCTTTAATTTCTTTGATGTTAAGAGACTTATCAAAATTTGGGCTTTAACTGCCACATTTTCATCTTTGAATAACATATCAATAATGTGCTTAACACAATATCATATAACATGGTCGGCTTTTTTATCTCCATGTGTCACTGTCAACATTTTCTAACATCTCATCATTGATATTGATCTCATTTTCACATATTATAATTAAATGTACAAAATGAGTTTACATATTCAATAAATAATTAAGTTAATAAATATGTATAATTTCAATATACACATTCAACATATATATACATACCTTGTGATTCAATTTATTCACTTGAATTTATTTCAACATTTCAACATATTAAATCATTGGTTCAATATCTCTTTCACTTTGTCTTTCAAAATTTTCTATGTCATCATCAATGTTGTTTTTTGTTTTTTTTTTTTTGTTTTGTTTTGTTTTTTTTTTTTTTTTAATTTAAACTAATCTATTAATAATACAAAAGTTTACATCTCATCTGAGTCACCATAGAGTTTTCTCAGGGAATGGCGGTTTGACATAGCAGAGCTGGGTTAAAAAAAATACGAGACTTGCAAGCAGAACATGAACGGAGAAAAACTGAGAGATGCCGCCCACACAGGGGAAACCGTCTCCGAAACAGGAACATAGTAACAAAAAAAACTAGGAAGTGTTGCCCTTGCAGGGGAAATCGGCTGTTATACAAGTTCAAAATAACAAAGCACAAAAACATATAGCTTGTAGTCATGAAAATCAACAAAAAGTGCCCAGCCATGAGCTAGGGAAGAGAGAAACAGTAAGAGCTAACCATGTTCATTGTCATGAGAGACCGGGGGTGGTTCCTCAACCACACGACAACCATATGCATAGGGGTCGTCCTCCTCCATCTCCTTAGCTTGATTGCAACTGGTTCTGCCTCGCTTGGAGTCACAGGGGTCTGGTCCAGGATCTTCACTGAAACTAGGAGCCTTGCGCTTCAGGTCAGCACTTTGGGTAGTGCATTGCTGGTTAGTAGCGCCCACATCCAGCCTAGTGTTGGTGTACTCAGTAGTGGAACCAGGGGGTTCCTCCATGAGTTCAATTGTTATGGTAGCAATGATGGTGGGCCGAGTCAGAGTGCCGGGGAGGCGCAGATAGGCGGTGTGGCAATGCGAGGTGGTTATGGTAATGGGCGGAACAGGGAGGTGGGGAGAACCCAAATTGGAAGGAGAAAGCCTGCACCCGTGGCCTCTTCCACTTCTTGTCTCAGGATAGTGCCCAGAGATATAATTTGAGGAAGGGGATGATGAATTAGAGATGGAGGTGGAAGTGGAAGGCTGATGTGAAGCTTGCCCATGGCTGCTGCCTCTTCGGCAGCGCATGCGCTATCTGAGATGCGGCATGATGCTATGGGTGGAGAAATGGTCATGAACAACAGCAGGGTCAATAGGAACGAAGGGAGTGGAAAAGTGCAAGGGTAAGCGAGCATACAGGGCAATGGAATCATCGATGGGCAGGTGGAACCTCCAATTACAGAGCGAGCTCTGCGATAAATGGAGGCCTGGAGCCAAATCGAGATAGCAGGCAATGGCACATCTCCTCCCACAACTGGTTCGAGTGCTCGGCTCTGTCGCAGCAGTGGAGCAAGTCGAACGCAAAGGAGGCAGAGCAAGGATAAAGCTTCGAGAGCAAGACATGGTTGATAAGAACGATGTGTTACCTTGGCGCTTGCGCTGCATTAATGCAGTGTAAAGGCCGACATCCTATGACTTTAATGCCAAGCTCACACAAGTGGGGGTGGCGGTGTGGTTGAACCACGTGCCAAACCCAAACCCACTCCATGTATCCTTACCTTGGATCACCCGCATCCGGGGATATCATCATCAATGTTATGAGGAATATCTCTCTCTGTTTACAGTGCAAAACATTCTTCAAATTACTTCATCAAATAAAAATTAAGTTTCACAATACACTAGTTAAATTTTAAATATCATTTATAATATTTACATACCTGCTTCAACTTCTAATTGAGCTTGATTTTCCCTTTCAATATTTGAGCGTTCTTCTCTCTTTTTTTTGTGATATTCTCTCCCCTGTTCTCTACGAGCCTCAGGGTCTCTTGTTCGATCATATTTTCCCTTGCAATTGATTTGATTTCCCATGATAATTCAGTATGAAGCTAAAAACATTTCCTTCAAAATCTTGCAAAAAAAAAACTCACTATCAAAATGTAGACAAAAAGTCAGTTCAAAAAATCATCACAAGAGATTTAATTTCATAAAAACTCACTTTAAAAATTTTGCACAAAAAACATACTTCAACCCCAAACACTTACTTAAAAAATTCCGCCTAAAAAATGTCTTTTAAAAATGAAGCTCAAAATATTTCCTTCCAAGTTGTGAAAAAAAAATGTCACTTTAAAAATTTAGACAAAAAATCACTTTAAAACATCGTTATAAAATATTTACTTCAACCCAAAATAGTTACTCTAAAAAAATGTCACTTTAAAAAACACCTCCAAAAAATATCCTTCGAATATTAAGCCCAAAATACCTTTGAAACTTTAGCCCAAAAATTTTTCTTTGCAAATTCAGGCCAAAAAATTTCCTTTCTAAATTCAACCCAAAAAAATTTCTTTGCAAATTCAGGCCAAATGAAGAAATAATTGGAGAAATGTGCGAAAATAATGTTTCCATTTTTGGCTATTTATATAGTTGTGAAATTTGTTTTTTTGGAGGGGCTTCGTCGATTTTTTTTCCGGCTGACGGCATTTTACGAGAAAAAGTTCGGCCAAAATTTTATAAAAAATTCGGTCGAACTTTTTTGTCATAAAAACTAACGGGACGGAGCAGAAAAAAAATTCGATCGAACTGTTACAAAATTTCAACCGAACTAAAACATCTGCAACTATGCTACAACTCGGCTCTAACACATTTCTTCAACTTTGGAATGGTTAAACTCCATCAAATTTTATGAATTAATTTTTGGAATCAAGACTAGCATTTTCAGAATTCAATCTACTTTTAGGAAATATAACTTTTATGGAATTCCATAGATATTTAATAATGTTAATTAATTTTGTAATAAAATGGGTGCAATTTTTTTTGAAGGTCATTATGATTTAATGAAATCAAAATTCTGTATCTCTCAAAATACACTGTAATTTTTTTTTGAAAAATTTATGGTGTGTTACATTGATCCGTCGTCTGCAATGCGGGGTATTTAGATTTTTATTTTATAACTAATATCTTAACAAACTTGATGCGGGCAGAGACATATTCAAAATATGCAGTTTTTTCATATTCGTTCGGTTTCAAAAATTATGAAATGCATCAGTTGGTTTCGTAAATATAACGATATTAAAGTAGACTTTGTCTAGATTGTTGTAACACATATTTTTTCTCAAAAACACAAAATTTTAAAAGAATACACACCAACGCGTCTCAACATGACTTTTTATGAATCCTTTGATGGTTAAATAACACATACTCAAAGAATTGTTAAGTTGACATATAAAATTTAAATAAAAAAATTCCAAAAAATAAGTAATAGAAAGCTAACAAAATTTTTCACAAGTTTTATTTTTATCATAAAATGAAATTTTAAACAAAAAATTGTTTTGGCTTGCAGAAAGTTGAAGAACTTCTAAAAATAATATCTTTTTTCTCAAAAAAAGAAAAAGAGTGTAACCCAAATTCACATTTTCACCTTATAATATTTTATAAAGTTCCAACTAAAATATATTATAAACTAAGAGAAATTAAAATCACTATCCACTAAGTTATACCCAAAAAAAACCTATTTATCAGAATAATATAACACAGATATACTATAATATAAGACATATATACTATAGTAACGTCTTTATAGTAAGGTACATATGTAAACAATATTTCCAATATATCGAAATTTACTCTTAGCTAAGCTTGTGACTTTTTGAAACACCTTCGAGTAAAATAATGAATACAAATGGTGAAATGATTTTTCTTTTCACCAATCCATTTACCACATACACATAGTAAATATTGCATTAATAAGTAATTACCTTGAAATCTGTAAAATATTAATGCGAAAAACAGTAAGATATGACAAAAGTAATAGTATTCTAAAATGATTTCACAAGTAATAGTATTCTAAAATGATTTCACAGTTCACAACATAGTATCCAAAACCGTTTTCAAATGCTTTGAAAGGCTTTTTTTTTAATGTAAGAACGTCAGTTATGAATGGTTTTGGAGGAAATCATTTTCGTTATCCACCGGCTCTTTTCCTTTTGAAAAATATTGTGATTTTCCAATGATATCCATTGTGGTTTATTTTACAAGAAAAAATGATCTGATATAGGTCGGTTGAATGGATTTTTAGCTCTTAAATGAATGACAATTGGAGTATAAAACCTTTGCTAACAACTAATCAGTTTATTCTTATAAATGAATTGGATTTATATATCTAATGAATCTCACCAAATGAGCACCATTAGATATTTGAAAGTTTAATAACTATGCTAATGATTACTTTTCTTTTAAAAACAATATACATTGTTGAAATGCATATGCAATTGTGTACACCATTCGATTCCCATCAAATGCAAAAACAAATTAGACCAAAAGGCTCATGTTTTATTCTCAATGAAATTGCATTATAATTAAAAAAATAAAATTGATATCTTTGTGTATATCTTCTTCAATATTAAAATAAAATAATTTTTACATAAATGCATGTAAATGTGAATGTATATTATTGAAATAATATAACTATGTTTTTTGATAACAAATTATAAACAAATATTAGGAATGCTCAATACTTTTTAAAATCCAAAATCTTAAAGATAAGGTAACACTATACAAAGTTTTTTTTTTTAATGGAAGGATTAAATTATGTTCATTTTTGTTTTCTTGGGGAAACCTCTCAATGATTTAAATTCCAATACATGTGTCCCATATGGAAGAAACAATATTTGTTATAGCTAGCTATAAAATCATAATTATAACCACACACTAGCTACTAATTGAGATTTACTTTAAGAGTTTTCAATACATTTGTTCTAAGTGAACTATGTGGTGGGTTTTATTTAATAACATAGAACATAGTGGACCTAGTCCATATTTCAATAAATAACTTCTATTATTATTATTTTGACGGGCCTTCACCCCCACATTACACCCTTAGGGAAAATCTCACCATTCCATACCCATTATAAAATCATTTCCCTTAATGTGTGTATTGTGAATGTAAAAGAAACTAGGGTCCCATCTATGAATGCTAACAAAAATATTGAAGTATTCTACAAAACCAAGGTCTCATATACAATACCTCACCTCAAAAATTAAGTAGTGCATGAAACTTATCCTTAAAGCCAAGTCCCATGCTGAAGTGTTCACGTTGACTCTCCACTAAAGCCACCTAAATGTGACGTATCATTGATTAGTATGCTCCAAATGCACACCACAATCATGTGGATCCAAATAAATATAACTATTCATCTGATAAAGATCATCCATATAGTTACAAAAGGTTGATTGTGGACTTGGAAGAAGAACTACCTTTAGAAAAAATGTCATTTAAAAATTAGTAGCCATAGCTTGCTTTTGACATCCCTCAATGATGTTCTCTATATATTGTGGAGTAAATTCATCAAAGAGAAAGTGAAATTTATTATTTTCCATACAAAATTTATCACAAGCTTCCACAAAATCACAGTGGACATTGATGCATATTTTATACCTCCTCTAATTAAAGTATATATCTTTCCAATGTGGTGACAAGGGTTTCTAATTTAGGTCATATTTCTCTTGTGGGGCTATTTTATGGAGTGTACTATTGGGCCAACTTTTAATATATTTTTCATCCCATTGGAAAAGGACAAGTGTCAACATGTTATTGGGAAAAACATGAACTCCTCACACAATCTAATAGAAATTGAATAGATCTTATTATTGTGGGAAAATTTGAAGTGGGAAACCATCCACTTCTATCAAAGGAACGTCTTGCACTATGATTAATATCACTATTTTTCTACTTTTTAATAAAAATATTATCTAGTATATTGTGAAAATTTAATGTGTTTGTATGTTGAATGAAAATCAAGTTGAACTACATAGAACCTATTTGGACAAAGAATATAATTCAAAGTGGAATTAATATATCAATATTCGATTTTTCTATATTGTAATCACACTTAAGGTTCCTTTCTACTAGACACTATTTGTCCTAGCCAATAAGATACATCCATTTTTTTCTTCCTCCATCAAACCAATTTTTTACAAGTGACATTCTAAACAATGTCCCCCTTGGTTTTCTTTTGATGTCGTGCTAGTCATGTTTCTATTATTGGACTCAACTCCCTTGATGAGGATAACAGTCGTACTGCTCATGGGAGTCCCACGGTTCAATTGGGCCTTCAAGCACATGCAAGCTAAGATCGACATTGATGATAGGATTATCAACATGGCACTCTAAACAGTGGAAATCATGTGACTCAAAGCTTGCTTTGTTTCTCTTGTCCCTTCACCGACTTGAAATACCTAACTTAAGACGAGGAACTCTTCTTGAGATACAAATTCTTTTTGATTTTTTTTTGAGTGTTGAGTTTTTAAAAATCTTACGCCTTTGTAACTCAAACTTTTGTTTGCTAGATTTAGATTACAAAAAGGACTACAATCTTTACCTTGGACAGCAATGTATCTCTTCACAAAAACTAATCTCAAGCAAATAGTAGAGCCTTGCTACTTTAACCTTTTTCTAATTCTCAAAGTGAATTACAAAAAGCAAGACCAAAAAATTTGCTTACCAAGCTCTTCCATTGCTAAGCTCTTCAGTTGAGAATAACTTTGTTTGCTCCTCTTTTCATTGAATTTACTTCCATTACTCAAGATAAAATGAAGAAATTTTCTACGGACAAGATTTTTATATCTTATTTACATGCATTCAATAGTAAGCTCCATTCATAGCTAAATGACTTTCGAATACTTTATTCCTTATGTGTCCCTTTGCACCTTTATAATAATATGTATATTGGTATAAATTATCATGGTTGTTGGTAACTTGGTATTTATATATATGTTTGGCTCACTACATATCAGAATACCTACCTTTTTGATAAATAATTCAATAGTTAAAATGTACTTACGTGGGTACAAACAACGTGATGTTTCCTCTGAAAAAAGAAGTACAAACAACGTGACATTAGAATTCTTCGTGGTGCACCAATTGTATCACCATTATTGGGCAAGAGGAGGATTCTTCTTTCTCCTTGACATAAATCTCTGCAGTCTCTAGTAGTCGGAGTCTTGGGGCATAAAATATTGTAAAAACAGATATCGGGCACTGCAGTGATTTGACTCTTCCACAGTAAAAAAGTTCAATCCAAAAAGGTTTATAGGAGGGAATTCTTACTCTGTCCGGTCCCTACTTGGCAAAAAAATTATTAATCACGAGACAAAACGTTGCCCGGGAGTTTGAAGAGGTATGCTAGGACCATGAGACGCTAAAACATGGTTGTTTTTAATTGCAATAGTTTACTGGACAGTTTTTTTTTTCTAGATTAGTTTTAAAATTAGATTATAAATTGAAACAATTATATTTTAAATGGTTGTTTTTTATTTTTTATACTTAAAAAAATATATATTTTTATCATAATTTAGTTGTTAGAGAAGGTTTCACTCTGTAAAATTACTTACTAATAGTAAATAAAAAGATAAGATTTCACTTCTTAAAACTGTCCATAATAAAAAGGTAGGGTACTGTCCATAATAAAAATGTAGGGTTTTACTTATTAGAGACGTCTCTTAATTATTCAATAATACATGTTGACTCATAATTTATTTTAAAATAACAAATCAATAAAAGGTTTAAGTTTCACTTCATAGAATTAGCTACTTACAGGGGTTTAAGTTTTTGAAACTCTCACGGAGAAGGTAAGGTTTCTCAATTAGCTATTGACTATCAATTAATAGGGTTTCACTTTTTAAAACTCTCAATAAGAAGCTAAGGTTTCACTTATGAGAGATACTTCTAGAGCATTCTAGGGTTTCACTAATTAGAGATGCCTCTGAATCATTCTTAACCACGAAACATAGTTTCAAGGCATACTTCGATCACATTCAAAATTATATCTTAAAAAAGTTGATACGTAGTGGACGTTTACGTCATGTATGTAAATGTTGCGTATAAATGTGTATCGTGACATATGCATGCGTTCATTAAATATAAGTGCAAATACACAACGAGTAAATGACTATATTCACAAGGCCCAAATGTTTCTCGTAGAATCGTACTTCTAAAATGCGGAAGGGACAATTCACAGTGCCCAAAAGTTGAGCAGCAACTTACTTTTTCAGCACATAATGCCATGTATGTCTATTGGTTTTCTGACAGTAGCACAGTGGACTTTTCAATTAAAAACATCACGAATAAATGGTTCATGCCGTAATGGATACTTTCTTGTCAGCTATTCAATCGATTGCCTGAATAATGCGTTTAATTTTTTCAAAAACCAATCAATACCCCCACCGAATCCAAATGTGTTCATTTCATTCATAACCATGACTATATTCAGCTCATTCAGTAGTACAGTCCGTATTAATTACGGAAAGTATAGAGAATAAACGGCCTAATATTTTACTTATGGCAAAATATTTGCTTTATAAATACTTCGGTTGAGGTGTGGGCGAGGTAGAGCTCGTTGCCTGGTCTTGACTGTTGAGCAAGCGTTTCCCATCAGGTGATCCAGTGGACGATAGTAGCTGAGCAAGGTATTTAGTAATTCAATCGCTTGGTTATCTTCTTACAAGTTTGGTGATCTAAACCTCTTATGCTTATAAATCAAGTTAGGTGTTTACTCTGAATTCTGTTTGAGTCACTTCTTGCAATAGGTTACACAGCATTCTGTTAAGACACCTTTTACAATAAGTTATTGGGCATTTTGTTAAGGTACTTCTTGCCATAGATATTAGTATATTAGTTTACTAGGTATTTTGTTAAGGTACTTCTTGCAATAGGTTTCTTGCCATAGGTCACGGATTAACTGGTCTTCAAGGTTTACATTTCTGTCTCAATTACATTCCAATTACATTCCTTGATGTGAAGAGGTTAGAACTCTCGAGAGATTTTGAGACGAGGAAATGTTTTGATCATTTTACTGTTTAATATTGTAAATTAGATCCAACCAAGGGATTCTCTGTCATGGCAGCGGAGCGCTTAACCGGAAAAGGTGGGGAAATCTTCTGCACGGTTAGCATGGCAGCAGAATGTCTAACCAAACCATGCCCAACAATATTATCGTTTGCAATCCATGGAGAAAGAGACAAAATAGTAGGACGAAGTAAGGTGTAGGTTTTGCATCTGCATCAAATTGTCAAGAGTTCCTCCATTTATCACTTCTTCTGCATGCCTGTAGACATGCTTTTCCTCTCTTTAAAGTTTAAATACCTAGAAAAGCAAAGCCGTGGAGATGTGTTTTGCATAGATATACGTCAGCAACCGAAGAGGCCATCAGTCTCTTTTGGAAAATATAATTAGATCTCATGAAGTCGTTGATATGCCTTTACACAGAAATTGGCTGAGTGTTCAAATCATTTACATTTATAGTATTATTTTTAATGCTATTTTTAGTAATATTGATATTGAAGATATAATGTAGAATTTTTGTAAGAAATATACGACATAACACTATTTCTTCCCCACTCCGGTCATACAAATCTTTGAAAAAAGATGTACACTTTTATATTTTCACTCGATAGAATGATGAAAATAGAACGCTGGGATTGCTGGGCATGAATAGTGTTCGCCCAACCAAACCCCACAAAAAAAACCTTCGGTGTAATAATGCAGAATATTTTTTTAAGAAATATGCTTTATATAAATTTAAGAACTCAAATTTATTATTTTAATTTTTTTTAATTTGCAACAAAATTTACTAAAGAAATATAAAATTAAAATATTTAAACTATGCTATTACAGAAATTGTGTAACAAGTAACATGTTCTGTAATATTTTATTCTATTACATATGATATCGATGAACAGCTCCTAACAATTTGAACAAATGCTCTTTCCGTAGAAATCTCATGGTGAGAGGGTATGTATGATTGTGCAATTTGGAAGTTTCTCACTGGATTTGAGTTATCGAGATTTTATTAAAAATTGCTATACAAACATATTAACGATACACTCTTTCAGTCAGGTAAATTCAGGAAGGGCTGTATGAACAGCTTGTAGTGGAAAATCACACTGCAAGTTCACCACCTCGACAGGTTTGTTCTCTCAAACAATCTGTCCATAAAATTTCCTAGGACAGAATAACTATTTAGCTACGTTTATGTTTCAAATAATCAATCGCTTGACTTCAAGCTCAAAAAATTAAACATAAACGGCTTTTCCTTACAAACATAGTAAAAAACCAGGCACAATGAAAATTAAACTTTATAATCATTATGTACTTTGGGAAATACCCTGTCTACTGCAACTATTCATAATTATAAAATCAAATCTCTAAGCACTACAAATATTCATAATTATAAAATCAAAGCGCTAAGCCATTGCTCACCACCACATATTTAGTATTCTGCATAGTAAAATGTGTGCACAATGAAGCATAATAATATTATGTGAACTGCAAATATTCATAATTATAAAATCAAAGCTCTAACCAATTTCTCCCAGATACTTTGCATAGTAAAATTTTAGCACAATGAAACATAATAATCTTTTACCCCCTAGTGCACATACATTGTCTTCTATAAACATATACTAGGGAAATATATAAAAAGTAAAACATTTGTTTACTCAACATAGTAAAATTTCTATGCAATGAAATATAATAATACTATGCACTCTTGTACACATACCCGGTCCTCCTTAAATGTATTACATTTATTAGGAAAATCTAGAAACATATCATCCCATCTTCCGTACAATACAAATTATACACAATGAAACATAATAATAATAACAACATATTAAGATTAATAGTTCAACATTAATTTCCACATACACTCTCCATTCTCACAAAAATATCTCTTCCTAATAAAATTTTTGCACAATGAAATCTCCTAGACAAACCCCATCATGCCCTAAAATCAAAGCACTACGTAATTGATCTCTCATACATACTTCATACTCTTTAGAGTAAAAGGTTCGCATAGCTTAACATAATAATATTCCCATCCCGCGAATATAAGAACATTGGAACAATACCCTATACACCACCCGACACAATGGAAATCAACATTATTAATCATTTGCGACACGTAGAAACATGAAACACTGTGCTTATCAACTAGGTATAAATCCTGCTTATTCACTAGCCCTAGATGCCCGAATATTTACAAAAATACTCAATTCTCCATACAATGAAAGCTGTGCACAATTAAACATATAATAATAAAACATTACATTAATAGCTCACTATTAATTTCTCATCCTAATAAAATATATGCACAATGAAATCCCATGCACAAACCTTATTCTACTCTAAAATCAAATCTCTATGTAGCCATAGAGTGAAAAAACCCATACAATTACCCTTGAAAATAAGCAAGTCATAGATATTCAATGATATACTATGTAGTGTCCTACTTTTCCTAGTATAGTTTTGTCACTCCTATTAAGGGTTATTTTTTATGAGATATATGTGTGTGTGTGTGTGTGTGTGTGTGGAATATTGATCACTAGATTGAGGAATAATGTTTTATATACATGATTGTATTTCCTCTTTATGTTTATGTATGTCATAGTGATTACTGGATTGGGTAATAATGTTCTATATACATAGTTATATTTCCTCTTATGTTTATGTATGAAAGATTGACCACTGGTTTCGGAAAAATGTTTTATATAGTTGTATTTTCCCTTATGTGTGGTATATTTGATTATGTGTTTTATATGATGTTATGCATATGTTTCTCTTTTTGCAAGTGACTTGTGTATCAGGTGTATGACATGGATGGAGATCTTGGATTGAAACACATAGACCCATGGATGTTGATGGTTATGTGGAACAAAATGGTTAAATTATGATTTATGGATGATATGTGACTTGCATGATTATATATATGTCTAACATTGTATTGAGAAAGATGTGGTAGGGGACGTGATCATTTTCCAACAAGGATGTTTATTTATGAATGACTGTGGAAGTCATTTCTTCAAAACCTAAATGACTGTGGAAGTCATGCACCATTCTTGGTAAAATGTGGTTCAGTGAATTTCATTATTAAATTCATATGATTCCTTTGATCTATGAGATTTTGATGTGTGCAGGTCTTCGAACAAGGCCTTACCAATGAACCATCAAATGGGAAAAAGCTCACAATCATTACGATAAGGAGAAACACGTAGTTTCAAAGCACAATAGATGAGAAAGCATGGAAATTAGGGCGTGGAGTCCTAAATCCAATAAATATAAAGATGTGGAGTCTTGTCTATTTAGGGCATGGAGTCCTAAATATTTAAAAAGATTAAGTTATGGAATCTTAGATCTTTGGAGTAGATTAGGGCGTGGAGTCCTCAATCTTTGGAGTAGTTTTTTCGGAAACCATGTACATGTCATTTCTCCCCTAAAATTTAAGGAATTTCCAATAAATGTTCATTTAGTATTTTATTCCGCTCCTAGTGTTTTTGGAAACCATGTACATGCCATTTATCCCATAAACTTTAAGGAATTTCCAATAAATGTTCATTTAATATATTTTATTCAATTTTTTTTTTAGGGATCAAAAATCCCACTAAACATGGTTGAAAAATGGAAATTATGCATAGATGTTTCTTGTTATCCCAATCCAGTGAAAGAAGTGATTACATAGGTGCTATGCAATATTGTGATTAAGAAAATTGTCCAAAGGAAAATGAATATAGTTGGAAGAACAACAAATAATGAATATTTTAATGTAATTTGTAATTTTCATATACATGTTTATTTGCATATGTTAATCTAACAAAAATGTATCATATGTTCACCATTTGTAGTTAACATGCTTGATGAACGAAAATTTTGATAATATCACAGTCGAAGGTTCAGGTTCTTGCAATCAAGATGACATGTTCATAAATGTTAGTGTTTTTTAAGTGTTCATGGTGTTGATGTACACTTATTATTATATTATTATATCGGTATCATGGTGACATATTTTTGAAAGAAATAATTGTCTACACACATGTATATAATTAAATGTTAACAAATTCTATTTTTGTCTAATGTTTTTGCAATGGAGCCACCCTCTTCTTCCCTGTTAGGAGATGTGCCAAATCCACTGTCACAAGTATTCAATTTTTCTCTCTTATTATTGAAGTTATAAATTGAAGTGAAAGTTTCATTAAAAATCAGATCCAGATCTTGAGTTATTTTATAATTTGATGAATTTTAGGTTTGTGGAGGTGATTTCCGTTCTCCAAGGACTTTAGCGATAGATCATATGATGGATACAGGAACATCCAAACAATTTGAACAAGAAGTTGTCTAACTTTTTTGTTAATATTATTGCATTTGTTTATGCATTTTCATTTGAAATATATATATATATATATATATATATATATATTGTACAGTTTATCGTGGAGGATGCATTGATGCACAACCAACAGAAGACAATGGAGGGGGAACTACATGAGGTATTACATGATTTTTTTTTTCATTTAATTTATTTTATTGAAGTTATACATACTCATTCAATTTTAAAAAATTAAATTTTAATTTTAATTCATGTAATATAAATTTATTATACATGTGTACATATATATGGATATGAAATTAGGCCAACACATGACAATTGAGGGGGAACTACATAAGCTATTGCATGAAAATTTCATTTTTTTTTTCATTTAGTTTGTTTTATTGATGTTCTACATTATCGTTCAATTTTAAAACATTAAATTTTAATTTTAATACATGTAATATAAATTTCTTATACATGTGTACATGTATATGTATACATGCAATTATGGCCAACACAGGACAATGGAGGGGGAACTACATGAGATATTGGATGATTTCTTTTTTTTCTTTTTTATTTTTATTTTTTATTTTTTATTTTTTTAATGAAGTTCTGCATTCTCATGAGGCTATTGGAAAATACATTGCAGCCAAATTCAGTATTTGATTGATGCACATGCAAAATTTTATTTGGTCTAGTCTTTTTATAACTTAAATATGTGTCATATTTACTTTTCTATATAACTTGATACTTGTAACACTACACATTGTTGTATTCACTTTTATTGTTCATGATATAAATTTTGGACATATTTTACATTTTGGATAGTTGAACTACGTTTAATTTTATGGAATGATTTTAATTTTTTGATAGTTGTTACATTTGGCATGTGATCACATGTTGTTATATAATGTTAACTTAGATGATATTAGATTATTATTTTTTTTTTAACTTGTTGTTTTATCACTTGTTATTTAATTGAATCTACATTGAAATTGTAAATTACAAAACACATGTGGTACATGTTATGCATTTGAACATGTGCGAATGTTAAATATAATTACATATAATTTTCTATTAAAAGTGATATTTAGGTACATTTTGCATGATCACGTGTCATTTAAAACAATCATATGTACGGTTTTACATATTTAAGTTCGTGAATATAAGTAACAATGATTGAAGTACATTTGCATTTAGTTGTTACATTTTTCATACATGATGCCATGTTGTTATAATGTCAACTTAGATTCAATCTTAGATTAAATGTTTTGTTTTTAAAGCTCAAGTTGTTTTGTAATTTTTTATTTAAAACAAATATAGACTTAAATTGCCAATTTTGCAAAACACATACATGGTACATGCTATGCATTTGAGTATGTGTGAATGTTAAATATAATTAGGTGTAAATGTCTATTAAAGGTGATATTTAGGTACATTTTGCATGATCACGTGTCATTTAAAACAATCATATCTATGGTTTTACATATTTAAGTTCATGAATATTTGTAATGTAATGATTGAAGTACATTTGCATTTAGTTGTTACATTTTGCATACATGATGACATGCTGTTATAATTTTAACTTAGATTCAATCTTAGATTGAATGTTTGTTTTTAAAGGCCAAGTTTTTTTTGTCAAATTTGTTATTTAAAATGAATCTAGATTGAAATTGCAAAATTACAAAGAACATGTGTTGCATGTTATGCATTTGAACATATGTGAATGTTATAAAATTAGGTGTAAATGTCTATTAAAATTGATATTTAGGTACATTTTGCATGATCATGTGTCATTTAAAACAATCATATCTATGGTTTTACATATTCAAGTTCATGAATATATAACAATTATTGAAGTACATAAATGCATTTAGTTACATTAAGATTTGAATATATGATGACTTGTTGTTATAATTTTAACTTAGATTCAATCTTCTATATTAAATTTTTTGGTTTTAAAGCTCGAGTTGTTTTGTCATTTGTTATTTAAATTGAATCTGGATTGAAATTTCAATTACAAAACACATTTGGTACATGTTAAATGCATTTGAATATGTATGAATCTTATATAATTAGGACATACCTCTATTAAAAGTTATATTTGGGTACATTTTTCACATGATAATGTGTCATTTAAAAAAACCATATATGGTTTTACATATTATTTGGGTTAAATACATATATATTTAAGTTCATGAATATGTAGTAATGAAAGCAACTTTACATTTAATTCATATATTTTTCATTTTAAATCATTCTTATAATTTTTTAATGTACAATACATATAGATGTACATCTAAAAACAATGATAAAATTCTAGGTGTACATAGATGTGTCAACATAATTCATAAAATTTTAAAATTGCATTAAAAAATATCCAGTACACAACATTTTTCATTAATGTACATAGAAAGACTACTATAGATGTCACGTGATAGTAAACTGGAAATTAAAAAACACATACCACACATTTTATTTTCTTTAGATGTCTAAAACAAAATCATAACTTGAAACTTGCATTATATCAAATATGATAGATACATACATTTTGCAATAATGAGACAAAATTAATTAGCTCATACTAGAGAATGTATGAAATGTTTAAGACCAGAGAATCTACATGTATGTGTACATATGTATAAATTAATTCTTCTACATGCATGTGACAAAACAATGTACATCTGAAAATACTTGTACATAACAAAAAATATACATATTATAATAATGTAAAATTTAAGAATGCACAAAAAAAAAAGGCTAACAATTTCTAGTGGAGTTGTGTAAGTTCTAAAAGATGAATCCAAGTATAAGAAATTGTTGGGCGGTTCAATAAAAAAAATTCTAATGGAATTCCATAATCAATGATACGTTCATTATCAGCTTTTGACATTTTTCATTTCTTAATTTTAAATTTTTTCTTTAATTTAAATCCTATCAACTTTATGCGTGCTGCACACACCAACTGGATATATTGACAACTTATGACATCAGGTTCATAGTCTTGAAAGTAAAAAAAATATTGACTTTGATGAGTTTGTTGGAAAAAATAAGCTTTCAGTATAATAAACCCTTTTTCATATATAAACCCGTTATCATCATAGTTTCCAATAATTTCATATTTCGTTTAGTGCAATGCATCAAATAATACTTCACATTTTCTACGTTGTCAGTAGGTGCAACTACACCAAAAACATCTCCTGCACAATAAAACAAACTTACATAAATTTAGATCATAATTAAAAGGTGTACTTGATTTTATTATCTATTTATAGATCTCTATAATTTGAAAGCAATTGAAATGTCACCTTCTCTAACAAGATCCGAAACTCGATCACCTTCAGATGATACTATACTCTCCTGTGATTGCATTACTTCAAAATTTGCAATAGATATTTTCCCCTTTGTATTTAGTTCTGTAGGTTTCCAATCGCTTGCATATATTTTTTTTTCACAAACATATTTGGATTCTATGTCATCTATGCGAACATGAAAAGAACAAGAATATTTTCTTTTATCAACTGCAAACACATCTTGGCACTCCTTCGTTTTGATTGAATTCAATTTTCAAATCCTTATTATTGTTTCAACATCATTTCCAAACGATCTATTTACATCTTGGACCCCAATATGCCAAAAAACCTATATGTAAAATTCAAACAAGAATATAAATATGTTAAATTCAAAATATAAATATGTTAAATCCAAAATACAATCAAAGATAATCAGTGTGATAAATAATGTTTAAAATTAAAAACTTAATAAAAATTAGATCATATGCATTAAAGTTCTACACACACACACACACACACACACACAGATATATATATATATATATATATATATATATATATATATGCAAACTAATATGTATATATATGTACATGTATCTTTGCACTTCCGTTGACCTATTAGTCTCATGGCTTAATGCATCGATCCACCATTGAACAACTTGTTCAGCTGAGACAAGTTGGTGTGCAAAGTGGTCCATTTGATATCTTTGAAGTGCTAGTTTTATACATGTCCCTACACCATCATGTTCTCCTTCTCCATGACTAGTCTCAAAGAAATTTGAACAATGTTTAATGAGGGTTTTCATATGAAGACAACACTAACAAAAGAATGATCATGAAGATTTGAACTGACCTTCACATCCATCTGACCATATCCAATGTTCATTGAATTTTATTTCATGACTTTTCAATGAGTCATAATCTTATCAAAACAATTTTGTACAAAATATGTATCATGTGTACGATCTTCACTGATATAAAAGTGATATTATTTAATAACATGTCGAATTTCACTGGTGCTTTATATATGATCAAAATTTTGTTTAGCGAGTCTATATTAAATATAGACAAGCATGTAGACTTGGTCAGAATGATAGTATTCACTCTGTATTTTTATTTGTGGAGCAAATATGTAATTCTATGCAAAATCAACCATTGACAAAATGGTCCATGGTGGAAAAACTTCACGGGAGTTTTTGAATTTTAGGTCCTCCCATTGAGCTCTATGGGAATGCTTGTTGTATTTATAAATTTCTACCTCAAACTTTCTCAAAAACTCTATCACAAAATTTCTTCTTCCTGTAAATCAATTCTTTTAGCATTTGTAGTACTACTTGAACCAATCCATGTATGCATATATTCATATCTCTTCCATTTCACTTTTATGTTGGACAATGATTGATCATTTATATCAATAAGATATTTGTTGTGAAATAAAGTCAAATTTCCACAGTCATAAATTTTTTTAATAAACAACACATTTCTTTTGGTAAAATAATTCATGGCTTTCTCTTGCACATAGAATTTGAGATATGAAATCATGGATAGTGGAAGGATGAGGTTAATTTTTCCAAAATGTTTTACCGAAATTAAGGAATGTACCATAATATTCCACATGATAATGACAACAAAAAGTGTCTCGTACACTGATAGGTTTAGCATACCATGGTTTTTTTTCACGAAAGCACTGATTGAGACATTAATTTCATGATTCTCTTCTATGAACTCACTGAAAAACTCTATCTGAGTGGTGTCCAAGATATGTTTTGCATGTTCTTCGTACTGATTTCATGTTTTTATTCATCACATCATACCATTGGTTTTGATGAAACATGTGAATTTTTCTTACAATATTCATATATTATTTTTTTAACATCTTCTCCAAGTCTATATTTGTATGGTTTCCTACAAATAGATTTCCAACAACTGAGTTCATCATTGATATCTATTTGCAATTGAAATTTCCGATGTTTGTGAAAAGTTTTTCGTGAAGTCCCTAATAGTTTTGCCATAGATTTTACCAAACGATTCTCTTTAGTACTTGATGAAACCACTGTCATTTGTGTTGCTCTACGTGCATCCAAATCACTTTTATTTCTAGATCTTCCAATTGAATTTAGAGCACTATTTATATTTTGTATCACATTTTCCTTCATTTTTTTTTATCTTTTGTTGATTTGTGAATACCCAATAAAGTCGTAGCTTCCTTTAATTTCTTTGATGTTAAGAGACTTTTCAAAATTTGGGCTTTAACTGCCACATTTTCATCTTTGATGAACATATCAATAATGCGCTTAACACGATATCATATAACATGGTCGGCTTTTTTATCTCCATGTGTCACTGTCAACATTTTCTAACTTCTCATCATCGATATTGATTTCATTTATACATATTAGGATTAAATGTACAAAATGAGTTTACATATTCAATAAATAATTAAGTTAATAAATATGTATAGTTTCAATAATACACATTCAACATATATATACATACTTCATGATTCAATTTCTTCACTTGAATTTCTTTCCACATTTCAACATATTCAATCATTGGTTCAATATCTCTTTCACTTTGTCTTTCAAAATTTTCTATCTCATCACCAATGTTATCAGGAATATCTCTCTCTGTTTACATTGCAAAATATTCTTCAAATTACTTCATCAAATAAAAATTAAGATCCACAATACACTAGTTAAATTTTAAATATCATTTATAATATTTACATACCTGCTTCAACTTCTAGTTGAGGTTGATTTTCCATTTCAATATTTGAGCGTTCTTCTCTTTTTTTTGTGATATTCTCTCCCCTGTTTTCTACGAGCCTCAGGGTCTCTTGTTCGATCATATTTTCCCTTGCAATTTATTTGATTTCCCATGATAATTTAGTATGAAACTCAAAACATTTCCTTCAAAATCTTCGAAAAAAAACTCACTATCAAAATTTAGACAAAAACTCAGCTCGAAAACTCATCACAAGATATTTAATTTCATAAAAATTCACTTTAAATTTTTTGGACAAAAGACATACTTCAACCCAAAACACCTAAAAAATTCCACCTAAAAAATGTCTTTTAAAAATGAAGCTCAAAATATTTCCTTCCAAGTCGTGCAAAAAAATGTCACTTTAAAAATTGAGACAAAAAATCACTTTGAAACATCGTTATAAAAGATTTACTTCAACCCAAAATAATTACTCTAAAAAAATGTCACTTTAAAAAAAACCTCCAAAAAATTTCCTTCGAAAATTAAGCCCAAAATACCTTCGAAACTTTAGCCCAAAAATTTTTCTTTACAAATTCAGGTAAAAAATTTTCCTTTCTAAATTCAACCGAAAAAAATTCCTTTGCAAATTCAGGCCAAATGAAGAAATAATTGGAGAGATGTGCGAAAATAATGTTTCCATTTTTGGCTATTTATATAGTTGCGAAATTTGTGTTTTTGGAGTGGTTTCGTCGATTTCTTTTTTTTTCCGGCCGAAGACATTTTGCGAGCAAAAGTTCGGCCGAACTTTTATAAAAATTTTGGTCGAAAATTTTTGTCATAAAAACTAATGGGACGAAGCGGAAAAAAAAATCGACCGAACTGTTACAAAAGTTTAGCCGAACTAAAACGTTTGCAACTATGCTACAACTCGGCTCTGAACACATTTCTTCAACATTGGAATGGTTAAACTCCATCAAATTTCATGAATTATCTTTTGGAACCAAGACTAGAATTTTCATAATTCAATCTACTTTCAGGAAACATAACTTTTATGGAATTCCATAGATATTTACTAATGTTAATTAATTTTGTAATAAAATGGGTGCAAAAATTTCTGAAGGTCATTATGATTTAATGAAATTAAAATTCTGTATCTCCCAAAATACACTGTATTTTTTTTTTTAAATTTATGGTGCATTACATTGGTCCCTTGTCTATAATGCGTGGTTTTTAGATTTTTAGTTTATAACTAATATCTTGAGAAACTTGATGTGAGTAGAGACATATTCAAAATATGCAGTTTTTTCATATTCGTTTGATTTAAAAAATTATGATATGCATCAGTTGGTTTCGTAAATATAACAATACTGAAGTAGACTTTGTCTAGATTGTTGTAACAAATATTTTTTCTCAAAAACAAAAAATTTTAAAAGAATACACCAACGTGTCTCAACATGACTTTTTATAAATCCTTTGATGGTTAAATAACGCATACTCAAAGAATTTTTAAGTTGACATATAAAATGTAAATAAAAAAATTCGAAAAAATAAGTAACAGAAAGCTAATAAAATTTCTCACAAGTTTTATTTTTATCGTAAAATGAAATTTTAAACAAAAAAATTGTTTTGGCTTGCAGAAAGTTGAAGAACTTCTAAAAATGATATCTTTTTTTCTCAAAGAAAGGCAAAAAGTGTAACCCAACTTCACATTTTCACTTATCATAAAATTTTATAAAATTCCAACTAAAATATATTATAAACTAAAAAAAATTAAAATCACTAGCCACTAAGTTATAAAAAACCTAATTATCAAAATAATATAGCACATATATACTATAGTAACGTCTTTATAGTAAGGTACTTATGTGTACAATATTTTCAATATATCGAAATTTACTCTTAGCTAAGCTTGTGACTTTTTGAAACACCTTAGAGTAAAATAATGAATATAGATGGCGAAATGATTTTTTTTTTTCACCAATCCATTTATCACATACACATAGTAAATATTGCATTAATAAGTAATTACCTTGAAATCTGTAAAATATTAATGCGAAAAACAGTAAGTTATGACAAAACTAATAATATTCTAAAATGATTTCACAGTTCACAACATAGTATCCAAAACCGTTTTCAAATGCTTTGAAAGGTATTTTTTTTTAATGTAAGAACGTCAACTTATGAATGGTTTTGGAGGAAATCATTTTCGTTATCGACCGGCTCTTTTCCTTTTGAAAAATATTGTGATTTTCCAATCATATCCATTGTGGTTTATTTTGCAAGAAAAAATGATCTGATATAGGTTGGTTGAATGGCTTTTTAGCTCTTAAATGAGTGACAATTGGAGTATAAAAGCTCTTCTAACAACTATTCAATTTATTCTTATAAATGAATTGGATTTATATATCTAATGAATCTCACCAAATGAACACCATTAGATATTTGAAAGTTTAATAACTATGGCAATGATTACTTTTCTTTTAATAAACAATATACATTGTTGAAGTGCATATGCAATTGTGTACACCATTCGATTACCATCAAACGTAAAAAAAATTAGACCAAAAGGTTCATTATAATTAAAAAAATAAAATTAATATCTTTGTGCATATTTTTTTCAATATTGAAATAAAATAAGTTTTACATAAATGCATGTAAATGTGAATGGATATTATTGAAATAATATAACTATGTTTTTGTGATAACAAATTATTCTTTAAGATAGGGTAACATTATACAAAGTTTAAATTTTTTTTTTCATTTTTGTTTTTTAGGGAAACCTCCTAATGATATAAATTCCAATACATGTGTCCCATATGGAAGAAACAATATTTTTTATAGCTAGCTATAAAATCATAATTATAACCACACACTAGCTACTAAGTGGGATTTATTTTAGGAGTTTTCAATACATTTTTTCTAAGTGAACTACATGGTGAGTCTTATTTAATTACATAGAACGTAGTGGACCTAGTCCATATTTCAATAAATAACTTCTATTATTATTATTCTGACGGGCCTTCACCCCGACATTACACCCTTAGGGAAAATCTCACCAGTCCATATCCATTATAAAATCATTTCCCTTAATGTGTGTATTGTGAATGTACAAGAAACTAGGGTCTCATCTATGAGTGCTAACAAAAATATTGAAGTATTCTAAAAAACCAAGGTCTCATATACAATACCTCACCTCAACAATGAAGTAATGCATGAAACTTATACTTAAAGCCAAGTCCCATGTTGAAGTGTTCATGTTGACTCTTCACTAAAGCCACCTAAATGTGACGAATTGTTGACTAGTATGCTCCAAATGCACACCACAATCATGTGGATCCAAATAAATATAACTATTCATCCCATAGATATCATCCATATAGTTACAAAAGGTTGATTGTGGACTTGGAAGAAGAACTACCTTTAGAAAACATGCCATTTAAAAATTGGTAGCCATAGCTTGCTTTTGATATCCCTCAATGATGTTCTCTATATATTGCAGAGTAAATTCATCAAAGAGAAAGTGAAAATTATTATTTTCCATAGAGAATTTATCACAAGCTTCCACTAAATCACACTAGAAATTGATGCATATTTTATACCTCCTCTAATTAAAGTATATATCTTTCCAATGTGGTGACAAGGGTTTCTAATTTAGGTCATATTTAGCTTGTGGGGCTATTTTATGGAGCGTACTACTGGGCCAACTTTTAATATAATTTTCTTCCCATTGGAAAAGGACAAGTGTCAACATGTTATTGGAAAAAACATGAACTCCTCACACAATCTAATAGAAATTGAATAGATCTTATTATTGTGGGAAAATTTGAAGTGGGAAACCATCCACTTCTATCAAAAGAATGTCTTGCACTATGATTAATATCACTATTTTTCTACCTTTTAATAAAAATATTATCTAGTATATTGTGAAAATTTAATGCATTTGTATGTTGAACGAAAATAAAGTTGAACTACATAGAACTTATTTGGACAAAGAATAAAATACAAAGTGGAATTAATATATCAATATTTGATTGTTCTATATTGTAATCACACTCAAGGTTCCTTTCTACTAGACACTATTTGTCCGAGCCAATAAGGTACATCTATTTTTTTCTTCCTCCATCAAACCAATTTTTTACAAGTGACATTCTAAACAATGTACCCCTTGGTTTTCTTTTCATGTCGTGCTAGTCATCTTTCTAGTATTGGACTCAACTCCCTTGATGAGGATCACAGTCGTACTACTCATGGGAGTCCCATGGTTCAATTGGGCCTTCAAGCACATGCAAGCTAAGATTGACATTGATGTTAGGGTTATCAACATGGCACTCTAAACACTGGAAATCATGTGACTCAAAGATTTGTTTGTTTCTCTTGTCCCTTCACCCACTTGAAATACCTAACTTAAGAGGAGGAACTCTTCTTGAGATACAAATTCTTTTTGATTTTGTTTTGAGTGTTGTGTTTTTGAAAATCTTGTGCCTTTGTAACTCAAACTTTTGTTTGCTAGATTTGGATTACAAAAAGGACTACAATCTTTACCTCGGACATCAACATATCTCTTCACAAACACTTCCTATTCCAAGCTTAAGAAAATATTAGGGCCTTGGGACTCTAATATTTTTCTAATGCTCTTCACAAACACTTCCTATTCCAATCTCAAGCAAATATTAGGGCCTTGCTACTTTAACCTTTCTCTAATTCTCAAAGTGAATTACAAAAGCGGGACCAAAAAATTGGCTTTAAACACGAGCTCTTGATCTTACCAAGCTCTTTCATTGCTAAGCTCTTTGGTTGAGAATAGCTTTGTTTGCTCCTCTTTTCATTAAACTGACTTCCATTACTCAAGATAAGATGAAGAAATTTTCTATAGACATAAGATCTTTATCAAGATTTTTTAGACCTTATTTACATGCATTCAAGTAAGCTCCATTCATGACTAAATGAATTCAGAATATTTTATTCTTTGTGTGTACCTTTACACCTTTATAATAATATGTATATAAATACTTTATAATAATATGTATATTGGTATAAATTATCATGGTTGTTGGTAACTTGGTATTTACATATATGTTTGGCTCAGTACATATTAGAATACCTACCTTTTCGATAAATAATTCAATAGTTAAAATGTACTTACCTGGGTACAAACAACGTGATGTTAGAATGCTTCGTGGTGCACCAATTGTATCACCATTATTGGGCAAGAGGAGGATTCTTCTTTCTCCTTGACATAAATCTCTGCAGTCTCTAGTAGTCGGAGTCTTGGGCCATAAAATATTGTAAAAACAGATATCGGACACTGCAATGATTTGACTCTTCCACAGTTAAAAAATTCAATCCAAAAAGGTTTATAGGAGGAAATTCTTACTCTGTCCGGTCCCCACTTGGCAAAAAATTTATTAATCACGATACAAAACGTTGCCCGGGAGTTTGAAGAGGTATGCTAGGACCATGAGACGCATGGTTGGTTTTAATTGCAATAGTTTACTGGACAGTTTTTTTTTTCTAGATTAGTTTTAAAATTAGATTATAAATTGAAACAATTATATTTCAAATGGTTTTTTTTTATTTATTATAAAAAAAATATATATATTTTTTTATCATAATTTAGTTGTTAGAGAAGGTTTCACTCTATAAAATAGTAAATAAAAAGATAAGATTTCACTTCTTAAAACTGTCCATAATAAAAAGGTAGGGTACTTTCCATAATAAAAATGTAGGGTTTTACTTATTAGAGACGTCTCTTAATTATTCAATAATACCTTCTTAAAACTGTCCATAATAAAAAGGTAGGGTACTGTCCATAATAAAAATGTAGGGTTTTACTTATTAGAGACGTCTCTTAATTATTCAATATTTATCATTTGACCTCTGTTTATTTAAAAGTAACAAATCAATAAAAGGTTCAAGTTTCACTTCATAGAATTAGCTACTTACATGGGTTTAAGTTTTTAAAACTCTCACGGAGAAGGTAAGGTTTCTCAATTCGCTATTGACTATCAATTAATAGGGTTTCACTTTTTAAAACTCTCAATAAGAACGTAAGGTTCTTAATTATTATCAAGTGTAGGGTTTCACTTTTTAAAACTCTCAATAAGAACGTAAGGTTTCACTAATGAGAGATACTTCTAGAGCATTCTAGGGTTTCACTAATTAGAGATGCCTCTGAATCATTCTTAACCCAAGAAAAATAGTTTCAAGGCATACTTTGATCACATTCAAAATTATATCTTAAATAAAGTTGATACGTAGTGGACGTTTACGTCATGAATGTAAATGTTGCGTATAAATGTGTACGTTCATTAAATTTAAGTGCAATTACACAACGAGTAAATGACTATATTCACAGGGCCCAAATGTTTCTCGTAGAATCGTACTTCTAAAATGCGGAAGGGACAATTCACAGTGCCCAAAAGTTGATCAGCAACTTACTTTTCAACACATAATGCCATGTATGTCCATTGGTTTTCTGACAGTAGCACAGTGGATTTTTCAATTAAAAACATCACGAATAAATGGTCCATGCCGTCATGGATACTTTCTTGTCAGCTATTCAATCGATTGCCTGAATAATGCGTTTAAATTTTTCAAAAACCAATCAATACCCCACAGAATCCAAATGTGTTCACTTCATTCATAACCATGACTATATTCATGCTCATTCAGTAGTACAGTCCGTATTGCTTACGGAAAGTATAGAGAATAAACGGCCTAATATTTTACTTATGGCAAAATATTTGCTTTATAAATACTTCGGTTGAGGTGTGGGCGAGGTAGAGCTCGTTTCCTGGTCTTGACTGTTGAGCCAGCGTTGGCCATCAGGTGATCCACTGGACGACAGTAGCTGTGCAAGGTATGAAGTAATTCAATCGCCTGGTTATCTTCTTACATGTTTGGTGATCGAAACCTCTGATGTTTATAAATCAAGTTAGGTGTTTACAAGTTATATTTCCAAATCAAGTTAGGTGTTTACTCTGAATTCTGTTTGAGTCACTTCTTGCAATAGGTTACCCAGCATTCTGTTAAGACACCTTTTACAATAGGTTACCCAGCATTCATTGGGCATTTTGTTAAGGTACTTCTTGCCATAGATATTAGTATATTAGTTTACTAGGTATTTTGTTAAGGTACTTCTTGCAATAGGTTGCTTGCCATAGGTCACGGATTAACTGGTCTTCAAGGTTTACATTTCTGTCTCAATTACATTCCAATTACATTAACTCTTGAGAGATTTTGAGACGAGGAAATGTTTTGATCATTTTACTGTTTAATATTGTAAATTAGATCCAACCAAGGGATTCTCTGTCATGGCAGCGGAGCACTTAACCGGAAAAGGTGGGGAAATCTTCTGCACGGTTAGCATGGCAGCAGAATGTCTAACCAAACCATGCCCAACAATATTATCGTTTGCAATCCATCGAGAAAGAGATAAAATAGTAGGACGAAGTAAGGTGTAGGTTTTTCATCTGCATCAAATTGTCAAGAGTTCCTCCATTTATCACTTCTTCTGCATGCCTGTAGACATGCTTTTCCTCTCTTTAAAGTTTAAATACCTAGAAAAGCAAAGCCGTGGAGATGTGTTTTGCATAGATATACATCAGCAACCGAAGAGGCCATGAGTCTCTTTTGGAAAATATAATTAGATTTCACGAAGTCCTTGATATGCCTTTACACAGAAATTGGCTGAGTGTTCCAATCATTTACATTTATAGTATTATTTTTAATGCTATTTTTAGTAATATTGATATTGAAGATATAATGTAGAATTTTTGTAAGAAATATACGACATAACACTATTTCTTCACCACTCCGGTCATGCAAATCTTTGAAAAAAGATAGAATGATGAAAATAGAACGGTGGGATTGGCAGGCATGAATAGTGTTTGCCCAACCAAACCCCACAAAAAATACCTTCGGTGTAATAATGCAGAATATTTTTTAAGAAATATGCTTTACATAAATTTAAGAACTCAAATTTATTATTTTAATTTTTTTTAATTTGCAACAAAATTTATTAAAGAAATATAAAATTAAAATATTCAAACTATGCTATTACAGAAATTGTGTAACAAGTAACATCGTGTTCTGTAATATTTTATTCTATTACATATGATATCGATGAACAGCTCGTAATAGTCTGAACAAATGCTCTTTTCTTAGAAATCTTATGTATGATTGTGCAATTTGGAAGTTTCTCACTGGATTTGAGTTATTGAGATTTTATTAAAAAATTGCTATACAAACATATTAACGACACACTCTTTCAGTCAGGTAAATTCAGGAAGGGCTCTATGAACAGCTTGTAGAGGAAAATCACACTGCAAGTTCACCACCTCGACAGGTTTGTTCTCTCAAACAATCTGTCCATAAAATTTCCTAGGACAGAAAAACTATTTAGCTACGTTTCTCAAAAAATTAAACATACACGGCTTTTCCGCACAAACACAGTAAAAAACCCGGCACAATGAAAATTAAACTTTATAATCATGATGTACTTTGGGAAATACCCTGTCTACTGCAAATATTCATAATTATAAAATCAAATCTCTAAGCACTACAAATATTCATAATTATAAAATCAAAGCTCTAAGCCATTGCTTTTCCGCACATATTTAGTATTCTGCATAGTAAAATGTGGGTACAATGAAATATAATAATATTCTGTCCAAATATTCATAATTATAAAATCAAAATGTGGGCACAATGAAACATAATAATATTCTGTTCACAGAAAATATTTATAATTATAAAATCAAAGCTCTAATCAATTTCTCCTATATATACTTTGCATAGTAAAATTTTAGCACAATGAAACATAATAATATTTTATCCTCTGGTGCACATACATTGTCTTATATAAACATATATTAGGGAAATATGTAAAAGTAAAACATTTGTTTACTCAACATAGTAAAATTTCTATGCAATGAAATATAATGATATTATGCACTCTTGTACACATACCTCGTCCTCCCTAAATGTGTATAGGTATTACATTTGTTAGGAAAATCTAGAAACATATCATCCCATCTTCAGTACAATACAAACTATTAATTTCCACATACACTCTCCATTCTCCCAAAAATACCCCGTCCTAATAAAAGTTTTGCACAATGAAATCTCCTAGACAAACCCCATCATGCCCTAAAATCAAAGCACTATCCAATTGATCTCTCATACATACTTCATACTCTTTAGAGTAAAAGGTTAGTATAGCTTAACATAATAATATTCCCATCCTGCGAATATAAGAACATTGGAACAATACCCTATACACCACCCGACACAATGGAAATCAACATTATTAATCATTTGGCGACACGTAGAAACACGAAACAATGTGCTTATCAACTAGGTATAAATCCTGTTTATTCACTAGCCCTAGATGCTTGAAAATTGACAAAAATACTCCATTCTCCATACAATGAAAGCTCTGCACAATTAAACATAATAATAATAAAACATTAACATTAATAACTCACTATTAATTTCTCATCCCAATAAAATATATGCACAATGAAATCTCATGCACAAACCCTATCCTGCTCTAAAATCAAATCTCTATGAAAATTCTCTCTATCACGTACTTGGTAGTCCACATACTTGGTAGTCTGCAGTGTAGCCATAGAGTGAAAAAACCCATACAATTCCCCTTGAAAATAAGCAAGTCATAGATATTCAATGATATACTATGTAGTGTCCTATTTTTCCTAGTATAGTTTTGTCACTCATATTAAGGGTTATTTTTTATGAGTTATATATATATATATGAAATATTGATCACTAGACTGAGCAATAATGTTTTATATACATGATTGTGTTTCCTCTTTATGCTTATGTATGTCATAGGGATCACTGGATTGGGTAACAATGTTTTATATACATAGTTATATTTCCTCTTATGTTTATGTATGGAATATTGGCCACTTATTTGGGAAAAATGTTTTATATAGTTGTATTTTCCCTTATGTGTGGTATATTTGATTATGTGTTTTATATGATGTTATGCATATGTTTCTCTATTTGCAAGTGGCCTATGTATCAGGTGTATGACATGGATGGAGATCATGGATTGAGACACATAGACCCATGGATGCTCAAGGTTATGTGGAACAAAATGGTTAAATTATGATTTATGGATGATACATGACTTGCATGATTAT
Organism: Pinus albicaulis; assembly: GCA_034641835.2. NCBI lineage: Eukaryota > Viridiplantae > Streptophyta > Pinopsida > Pinales > Pinaceae > Pinus > Pinus albicaulis. The sequence continues at coordinate 1,794,488,216 of CM076578.1, read as the reverse complement.
ATATATGTCTAACATTGTACTGAGCAAGATGTGGTAGGGGACCTGATCATTTTCCAACAAGGATGTTTATTTATGAATGACTGTGGAAGTCATTTCTTCAAAACCTAAATGACTGTGGAAGTCATGCACCATTCTTGGTAAAATGTGGTTCAGTTAATTTCATTATGAAATTCATATGATTCCTTTGATCTATGAGATTGTGATGTGTGCAGGTCATTGAACAAGGCCTTACCAATGAAATATACATTTGTTTACTCAACATAGTAAAATTTATATGCAATGAAATATAATAATACTATGCAGTCTTGTACACATACCCCGTCCTCCCTAAATGTATTACATTTGTTAGGAAAATCTAGAAACATATCATCCCATATTCCGTACAATACAAACTATACACAATGAAACATAATAATAATAACAACATATTAACATTAATAGTTCAACGTTAATTTCCACAGACACTCTCCATTCTCACAAAAATACCCCTTCCTAATAAAAGTTTTGCACAATGAAATCTCCTAGACAAACCCCATCATGCCCTAAAATCAAAGCACTATGCAATTGATCTCTCATACATACTTCATACTCTTTAGAGTAAAAGGTTCATATAGCTTAACATAATAATATTCCCATCCCGCGAATATAAGAACATTGGAACAATACCCTATACACCACCCGACACAATGGAAATCAACATTATTAATCATTTGGCGACACGTAGAAACACGGAACACTGTGCTTATCAACTAGGTATAAATCCTGCTTATTCACTAGCCCTAGATGCCTGAAAATTGACAAAAATACTCCATTCTCCATACAATGAAAGCTCTGCACAATTAAACATAATAATAATAATAAATTAACATTAATAGCTCACTATTAATTTCTCATCCCAATAAAATATATGCACAATGAAATCTCATGCACAAACCCTATCCTACTCTAAAATCAAATCTCTATGAAAATTCTCTCTATCACGTACTTGGTAGTCCGCAGTGTAGCCATAAAGTGAAAAAACCCATACAATTCCCCTTCAAAATAAGCAATTCATAGATATTCAATGATATACTA
>CM076578.1:1794125789-1794487042 GCA_034641835.2 Pinus albicaulis | reverse complement strand
AGATGAATTCAACTTTTGACTCATCAACTCTAATCCCATCTCCTGAGATATGATGTCCTAGGACAATCCCTTCAGTAAACATCATGAAAAAAATTTCATGACTTAATGAAAGATTTGCTTGTTTACACCTTTTTAGAACTTTTTCCAAGTTTTCTAAGGCTTCTTCAAATGTATTTCCATAGACTGTGAAATCCATGTATATTTCTACACAACCATGTATCAGATCTGGAAATATTCCCAATACTGCCCTTTGGAATGTTGCATGTGCATTGCACAATCCAAAAGGCAATACTCGGTAGGCATAAGTTCCCCAAGGACAGGTAAATGTGGTTTTATCTTGATCCTCAAGTGCAACCTGAATTAGATTATAACCACTGAAACCATCCAAAAATGAAAAGTACTTTTTTCCTGCTAATGTATCTAACACCTGATCTATAAAAGGTAAAGGAAAATGATCTTTAAGAGTATATTTGTTTAATTATCGGTAGTCAATGCATACCCTCCATTTACCATTTTTCTTGGGTACAATCACCATATGAGAAACCCACTGACTATCTGAAATGGGATAAATAAAGTTGACTTTTATCAATTTCTGCAACTCTTCTTTAACAATTTCCCTAAGGTTTGGATTCATCCTTCTCTGAGGCTGTCTAATTGGTTTACAATTTTTCTCTATGTAAATATGATGAGTGCAAGTATTAGGATTAATCCCTTTCATATCAGTGTATTCCCATGCACATGCAGAGGAATGTCTCTGTAATATTTTGAATAGCTTCTTTTGTTGAGATTTTTCCAGGTTTTTATTTATGTATAACGTTTTTCCTGGAAATATTTCAATTGTAGAGCTGCCAAATTCTTCCATGGAGTAAAGAGACATTTGTCTTGATGACAAAAATTCAATATTGGATTCTTCTTGAAATTGTTCATGTTTGTATTCTGAAGAAGATTCATGATTTTATAAGACATTTAGAATCTGATTATCTTCACTGATTTTTGAAATAGTGAAGAGAGGTTGTATATCTTATTCATCATCAATCAATTGATTATCATCTATTTCTGTGATTGTTCTTGCTGGAGGATACAAAGTAAATTTCTTGGTTGAAATGCCATTAGAGATGTACATATCACCGGATCTACAACTAATGAAGGAATTAGATGTAGCTAACTAAGGTCTTCCTAGTATAATAGGATCTCCACCTCAATCATTTTTAGGAGTTAGGATAATGAAATCCACAGGGTACTCCCAAGAATATAAGGACACTGAAATATCTTCTAATACCCCATCTGGTTTGATTACAGATCTATATACTAACTGTAGTAATGTGGGTGTATAAAGATGATTAGGAAGCTTTAGTTTTCCATGGTTTGCTTACTCATGATATTTATTTCTGCTCCTAGATCAATTAATGTGTTTGGTATTTCAATTCCATTGATATGTGTTTTGACAATTGGACTTCCGGGGTCTAGATATTTTGGAATAGAAATCTTTCCCATCATTATGTCTGCTATTTTTCCTACCAGTTGTATTCTCTTTATCTCTTTTATTTTTCTTCCTGGTTTTTTCATACTCAACTCCTTTATTGTTTTAGCTAAGATTGGGATCTCCTTGATGGCTTGTAATAATGGAATCTTAATACAAATATTTCTCAGTTCATCTAAGAAATCATAGTTAGGCATCATAATTTGTTTCTCTACACCTTTATCAATTTGTAATATTTCAGGAAAAGGAGGTGTAGTAGTAGATGTTGATGGTTGTTCTAACATAGGAGTTGAAATCACTGGTTATTTTTGTTTTTCTTTTTCAATATTTTGGTTTTGAAGAGATGTGATTTATTCAAAACTTTTATTCACCCGTAAAGAATCTTCCTCAAAATTATTTTGTTCTTGTATAGCTATAGAAGGCTTCCTCTTTTCAAGTATTCTTCCAGACCTAAGCTGGACATCATTAAGGTCTAAAGGAGTAATCAAATAAGTTGGAAATTGTTGTCCTTATATCATATATGTATTCTGAGTATTTTTATTGTTGGGGTATGGTATTGGCTGGGCAGGTAACTGGTTTTATTTCGGAGGAAATGACAATGGAAGTGGTGAATATTGATTCTGATTTTTAAGTTGTGGATTCTGTTGAGGATTTTGTTGAGGAGGAAAATTTTGATATGAAGGATAGGATGGTGGATATTGATAATAATGAGAGAACCTACCATAAGTATTTTGTGCTCCTTGAGCCCAAGATTGAGACTGATTTTGAAATTGGGGCCAAGGTTGCTGCCAAGAATTCCAATTTGGTGGGGGTTGATTATACATTTGATTATTAAACCCTTGTGTTTGAGGTCCCTGCGAAGGTCTTCTAGAGACAAAATTAAGAGATTCTTTGGAATTTATGGTTGTTTCTTCTTGAAAGATAGCTTTAAGGCCAGGAATTGAAGGACATTTCTTGGTCTCATTCTTTTCTGAACAACTTGCACAAGTCTCTATTACTTTTGCATCAAGAGGACACTCTCTTAAGACATGCTTCTTTCTAGATTTGGGGCAAAAGATTGCTAAGGCATCAGTTTCGGCTTTCTACTTGTTTTGTAGCTTAAGGGTATCTATTTGTTCACTACGACTCCCTAGAATATCAGTTTTTAATTCATCAATAATATTCCCTATTTCTGCCCTACTTGTTGTTCCAGTTGTAGATTTTTTTGCCCTTGCAAGAGCAGGGTCTCTTGGTCCTTTCAAGATTTTAGATTTTCCTCTTGAGAGATTAATACATAGTTCTGCTATATCAGGTAATGAAATTTGAGATATATCTCCTTTCCCCATCATGTTAAGGATATCTATCCATTCATCCCTAATTGTTTTCAACAAAAGAGCTTTCAAAGTGTCTTGATCTAAATTTTGCATTTTTCCCTTTTAATGTTATAGTTAAATCTTTCAAGTAAATCTTCTATATTTTCGTCCTCTTTTTGCATAATTTTGAACACTTCTTCCTTATGTTTCACTGGTATATATTAATCCAGATATCTTTCTAGAAATGCTTTCCTCATATCATTCCATGTCCTAATAGACCCAACGATTAGACTCATAAACCATTTTAATACTGCTCCTTTCAATGTTGAAGGGAACAGTTTAAGTTTTTGCGCATCTTGAAGATAGTCATAAGTTCTACATAGAACTTCAAATTCAAATAATAATGTCTCAAGGTCTTCACTTTTCAGTCCATGAAACTTGGAAGAACAGAGGGTGAGATATTTTTCACGGTAGCATTTGTTTCTTCATCTATTATAGGGAATCCAAAGGAACTTTCAATTCCCCTTGTACCTCTAACCTCCTTCTGCATTTCCTCTACCTCTACCTCCTTCTGCATTTTCTCTTCCTCTTCCTCTGTCTGCTACTTTACCTCTACCTCCTCCAAATAGCAAGTTTTCTCCATTAAATATTTCTCCTTCCCCTTCTCCTCCTTCTTCTCCTCTTCCTGCCATGATAGATTCCTCCAAACTAATATAAGGTTCAGTATGGAGAAATAATTGTTCTTCTAGTTCTTCTATCAAGGGTATATTGAAGAAAGATTCCTCTTCTTCCTCTTCACTAGGGATTTCTAATTCTTCTACTGGAATGTATTCTCCTGTGGAAGCGAAAAAGGTTATTCCTCCTGCATGAGTCCTTGGATCCTCTTCTTCTTCTGAAATTTCTTTAGTAGATGAAGTGGGAGATCTTCCTAATTGGATATCTGATCTTGAAACACTCGGAAGCCTATGACCAGTTAAGTATGGAATATGGGTTTGAGTTGGAGGTGTGCTACTTCTTGGTCTTGGTGGAGTGAGTGGTGTTGTGGGAATTAAGCTTCTACCTCTTATAAATCTACCCCTAGAGTCTCTTTCTCTACGCATGTCATTTTTTTTGGGATGCAAGAAATAAGGCTACCTAGTTACACTTCCTTGGAAACGGCACCAAAATGTGTAGTCAATTTAATGTCCTAAATTGCTAACATAAATTATTGGCCAGGGCTAGTAAACTAATGAAGTGTAATCCACTGTATGTGCCTAAGTGTCCCTTTTTCCTACTTCGTTGTTTTATGTTTTGTTGATGTTTTTGGTAGTTTTTATGTTTTGGTTCTTAGCATTCTATTCTAAAATAGAAGATGAGATTAAATATATTTAAAAAGGAAGGAAAAAGGAAATGTTGTCAAATGAATTAAAGAAAAGTTTTATTTTTCTATTTTCTAATTAAGAGATAATGAAAAATAGAAATCCTAATCCATGGATATTGCAGCTTAGTTGAAGATTCAAGAAATGAAAAAAAATAATAACTCAAACATTACAACTGAATCCTATTCATTCAATCAAGATTTATTGGAAGAGCTTTTGAAAGAGATTAGTTGTAGTGTAATGAGGATCTCCTATGATATGAAATAAAATGCTGGACAATTTCTGTATCTATAAGTCACTAACCATTTTAATTTAATATTTAAATGGTCTTTACTTGGTCGAGCACAGTAACTGTTAACTATGAAAGACAAGAAATGAAACCTAGGAAATCACTGTTCTTATAAGTCACTTATCTATTATTCAATAGCATTTACTTAGTTTGATCCAGAAATTGCAAATTATGAAATTAATGATAGAAATGAAACCTAAAAAATTATTGCACCTATAAGTCACTATCCATTCATCAACATACTTTACTCAGTTGGATATAGTAATTTCAAATTATGAAAGAAATAATTTGAGCAAAAATTAAAGGGAAATGCTAAACATAAACCAAAGTAAACTTAGCGAGAAAACACATGAAACCTCCTTGAATAGTAGGGGCCCTCTGCTACCAATTTGGTGTAATCATTTAGCTCCTTAAAATTGTAATCATAACAACATCAAGGCTAATCTCCTTTTATTAAAACAGTGCTTGAAAAATAGAGTATCACTGTGATTCTGAATGTGTTATAAACCATCCTTTCTCGGTTCTACAGAGCTTAATTTATATGCAAATTCATAACTAATGTCGAACAAAAATAGGTACAGGTGTAATCTTCTAATCAAAATTGAATTGAGACTTTTTTGAGACTTGTGATTTGCTGTAAAGCAAATCAGGAGTCCTAATTCCCGTAGAAAACAAGTTCTCTGACTCTTGCTTTGACCATTGGATTAGACACCTCCAGTTGTCAATTCAATCCTCGTGGATAGGAAGGAATCATGTAGGGAAGATTTAAGAACTACCCATGTGCGCCTTTTATCCAATTGACACCTGCATCATACTTAAACACAAGAACATCTACAGAATGCTTGACTGGCTACAGAATGCCTGTATTCTATGGCTAAACTATTTAAAATTATTAAAACAACAAAAATCATGAAAATACAATATGTTAATCATTTGTATGTAACCTTTAAGCAATCTTAATCATTATTCATTGATTTTTAGGCTTATGAAGTGATAAAGAAATGATGAAATGAAGTGAAGTGAAGGTATGCAAAAGAGAAGACAATTCTAGGGCTCAACAACAACCTATTTCATTTTTTAGTCGTTCTTTAAGATATTTTGAATTAAAGTACATCTTGACTGAAAAACAAGCATATGCACTAGTTAAGACTTTAAAGTCTTTTCGAGTTTATGTGTTACATTAAAAAATTGTTGCTTTTGTGTCAAATATCTTTGTCAAAGATGTATTGCTATAGTGAAACACAAATGGTAGAAGTGGAAGAAGGTTGACCAAGATTATGGAATTTGATATTAAAATCAGACCTACTTACACTAGTAGAAAATGATGAAATTAGTGACTAGGCGACTAAAAACGTTAGTTACTACAATTATTTCAAGTGAATTACTAATAAATTTGAGAAATTTTAGACGACCAAACTAAAAATGACTAACTTAAATGACTAATTTAGTCTAGGGATACAATATATGACTAGATAATAAGTGACTAAAATAAAAGAGACTAACTTAAATGACCAATTTATTCTAGGACAAAAATATATGACTAAATAATAAGTCAGAAAATTAATAATGATTAACATAAATGACTATTATAGTCCAAGAATAAAAACATAACCAAATAAAAAGTACAAGAAGTGTATGAATTATTCATTTATGTTATTTATTTTTAATTGTGTCACTCTGGAAATGTAAAATCACAATTTTGATACTCAAGTAATACATTTCACTAAAGGGGTCTCTAAATCCATATGGAGTGTTAAAATTTAGAGACAAAGGGGTCTCTTGATCCATCTACGTAGAATATTCATTAACGTCCAATGATGAGGCTCCAAGAGTCAATCATGGTGTGAAAATCCTCTTAATGGAAGACACGTCCCTCATAGAGGCCAAAAAATATACCTTAGAGAATATAGTTAATGCGATGATTTGAAGCCTTTTTAATGGCCACGATTATTTGGGACTTAAGTCCATTTTTTTTAATTTCCTTCCTTGGCCACAGTAATGGCCATGATACCTATTTTTATTATGTAAAACATACTAAATGTCCATATTCTCAGCTATAAGTTTTTTTCATGACAATTTAACATGACCTATTAACCTCTAACACTAACTTAAATATAAAACAATTATAATTTATTTACTAATATTAAAAATAATTTAATTTAATTCATTTATCTATGTGTTTCACTTAATGCAATGCTCATGTTTTCAAATTCTACCACTCATAAAAAAAAAATATGAAACATAATCACCCACAACATGTCATCCCTTATATTTACACTCACATACTCCAAAACTTTGTATAACTAAGAGACAAGAAAAAAAATGAATAAGATAACACCCACAACACAAATCTAAGTAGCCATCACCATCATCTTAGACCAAAATCAAATAAAACCAATAGAATATTATTAAAATTTAAATTAAGATATTGTTGTGCCCTAATATTGATGTTAGAATAAGTGTCAAAGGGTGGGGAAGAAACTGAAGGAAGCATTTTTTTAATATCACAAAAGAAAAATATGGGTATATGTTTTTGATGAAAATATGTAATTTGAATGAAAATTATAATGCTTGGAACGAGCTTTCAGAAATAATGCCCTAAGGGAGTTGCTTACCTGATGTATTTAACACCCATTTGGCTATTGTGAAAGCCCAAGTGGAGTTCTCTTGAATTGAACAGGATACAATAGATGGGTATTTTGCTGGTCCATGAACTTCACAGGGGCTTATGGCCTTGATGGTGTATTACCTGGGGGAGAGATATGGGCTTGAAGTCTGTGGATGAAGGAATTAATTTGTTGTTTAATATCATTTACATGATATGGGGGAGAAGGAATTGAAGCATTCAATACCGAACAATTTGGGTGACAGTGGATGTTGTGAAATCAATCTAAAATGTGGGGGAAGGTGGATATGGGATTCTCTGGCTCATACATGCATGTTATCGCTTACCTTTATCATTTTCCAAGCATCATTTCTAATTTTTGGGGCTTTGGGGATGTTCTTTCTTGGCTTACATTCTCTCCTTTCAAGAAACCTTCCATTATCCCTTTTGGTTGTCGAGAGGATAATGAAGGATGGTCTATCAGAGTTTATCATGGAAGAAATTCATTAGCATTGCAACCTATTGAGGAGGTAAAAAATCCTTTACATGCATGATTAAGGTCCTCTTATTTGAATTTTCCAGGTAGGGAGATGACTTTGGAAATTTATGAATAACATCACTAATGAATTCATAATATCAACTCACTAATTTCTTAGCTTATCAATCTCAACATGAAGGAATTTTGAATGACGGAAGCTCAACCTGGCCTGTTGCTAATCCTATATTTACATGTGCATCAGCTTCTGATAATAGTTACCTAAGAAATTTTGTGGTAGATCCTTCACTCTATATTCAAGTTTGTCTTATTCATTTACACTGAGCTATCATATTTTATTTTTTTGGGTATTTATGTCTAAATCCTTCAAGGTCTTAATAGTTACAATTTTTGGAGAATTCAATGTTTTAAATTATTTGAAATGGAAGATGCCTTTGATCTCTTGGGAAAATATTTTTCATGTTTTTTAGAACTAAAATTCTGCATTCTTTCTATCATCCTAATTTTCTTTTTATCCATAATATTCAATACATGGTATTTATTAGTGATTTTATCTTTGTTATGAAGGAAATAGGATTTGATCACCTGTAAAGGTGCTTTCAGGTACCAACTATAAAATATGGATTTTTATCTATCCCTACTAAATTCTAGAAATGTTTCGACCTAAAAGCTAGAGACCAGAAGTATGTTGATTTTCAATCCCTAGTAAATCATATTTCTCATGGTTTGATCCATGGGTCAACACCATTCATACAAACTTCCCTATAACTATTCATTATTAACAAACAAACTTAAACTAAAAGTTAAAGACTAAGACAACATAATTTTGTTTTCTTCTGATAGTGATTATCTGGTACTTGCAGATCTTCTTGATTACTGACTTCTTGATTGTTGATGAGTAGCTAAGAATACTCTACAGTTTCTTCTAGGTGGGACAACGAGAGGCATCATTGAGCTTAGTTTGCAAGAGATGCACCATATTTGTTAGATATTCTTGAATTCATATCGATTATAGCCCATTGAATATGATGGATGTGTAAGCCATCTATCCCTTGGTCCACCGAAATTATTTTCTGCCTACTACATATGTTCAAATAATGGTTCTTCATACTTTCTTTTAGCTATGAAATATTCCTATTTGAGGTTTCAGCATAAAATTTTATCATCTTTCCAGTAATTTCTAACTTCAATTCCGAATTCTTGAGGACCACAAAGGTCTCTCAGAGTTCAAATTCATACCATCATCAATGACATCATTACATTCTTCAGCTACTTCTCCAAAACTTCTAAGAATGTCCCTAAATTTCTGCAATCTACACATAATATGTTTTACTCCTTTAACTAATCCAATATCATGGTAGGTTGGTTCTACTATCTACCACTGTGAATGTGCTAAGTGGAAGTTTTCATTGTTCTCTTGGAGCTCATACTTTGAGAGAAGAATGAGGGCAGGTCAAAGTTATTCATGAGGTGACACCTATTTCTTATCAAAGTTCTCCATGGACCATGAGGTGACACCTATTTCTTACAGGATATGGTAATAAATTATGGATCGTGAGAATACATAGGTTGGTATGGAATTTTTTTCTTGCAATGGCCCTCGATTCTTTGATTACAAGTGGCATTCACTCAATTTCAGATAATAGAATTTTAATAATTACCACTAGTTTCATCCTCTCCTAAATTTTGAGGAGTGAGAGAGGATACGTGGGGTTGCTAATTCATGGCTTAAGATGAATTGGAGAGGATGACTAGTTGGATCTCCAACCAATGCCTCTTGAATGATTTTTATCAGCTCTAATAATTTTAGGGTTCTCCCTCTCAATGGATGTGAGAATGAAAGTATTTTCCATGTCCCTTGAAAATGATTCCTATGACTGGTTTGTGACCTAGGAGATTAATCATGGCCTTTTGTGCTCATAGGAGGTTAATAGTTATTCATTCTATTATGTTAGCTTGAACAGTAAACACAATCGACACTATCCTTCAAATACATGAACATTAAACAATATTGCTAATATACTCCATCGATCCAAGAGCCACTTTAATTTTCTTGATAAATATAAAAAATACTCTTAATTAGAAAACATAAACTAAAATGATTTTTAATTGATTAAATATTTTTAAATTTTTAATACAAAAATAGACTAATTATTAAAAATCCAAGTATTCTTAAAAAAAAAAATTAAAATTAAATTCTCGCCCAACAACTTTTAACTAAACCCAACTTAAAAAAAGAAAAGAAAAGAAAAAGTGTTTGCCTAAAGATATTTTGGCGGAACTTAACACATATTTAAGCATGTAGGAAGGGTTTATAAAAAACCTTTTTTTATGTTAAAATGTTTGGCACAGTCACATAAGGAGCTGTGGTGCAGGCTGCTATTTTGAGTAGACAGGCTGCTAGGGCCTGACTCAAACTTCCACCTTCTTCTAGAGTTGCTTTGGCACTCCCCTTCAATTCTCTGGTCCTCTTCCTCTGTTTCTTTCCCTCCTCTCCTTCCATAAATTCATTCGTTGCTTTATCCACTGCCTTTGTCCCAATTATCCCATCTGTGCCCTCTCCCTCTTCTTCTTTCTCTCCTCTCTTTCCATTAATTACTTCACTTCTTTCTCCACTACCTCTTTCCCAACTATTCCATTCGCTATCCTTTGCACTCCATTTTAATGTCGTTAACCAAGGAGAAGGTGGTGGTCCTCTTCTCAGCTTTAAGGGGCCAAGCGATTATGGGAACTCCATGTGAAATTCTCTCCAGCACCAAGTTCCAAAGATAGGGACTCACAAAACCTCCGGTGGACGGGTGAGCTAGTATAACAACCTGAAGGGCACACGAGGTAACAACGTTCCCACAATCCACTGTTCAAAACCGATATGGATTGGAAGCATTAATTGGATGATTAGGGAGAACCCATGGGAAACGAAGCCCACAACCTTCAAGTCCAAGAGTGAGCTCCACAATTTGGGCGACTGACAAAAAATTTACGCTGCAGAAGGACACGAAGAGAACTGAATATTTAGGTTGATTATCCAATGATTGCAGGCTGCCGCCCCCTAGCAGATTCATGGGAAGAAATGAGGGGCCCGACGGGATATATGGAGGGTATATTTTTCCCATCAATGAAGCCACTGAGGAGAGCTTGAATGCTTCTGCTGCAGGCTACTATTTTGAGAAAATTTGAGAAACACATATTCTGGATGTAACTCCGTTTGACGCTTCAGATGGTCATTTGACATTCCTCATCCCCAGGAACAACCTTATCCCCACCAAAAGGAAGCGGTTATGTTTTTTTGAGCAATAATTATATTACTCTAAAAACGCACACAACTACTGTCCACAACTGCTATCAACCTTCATAATGCTCCTCCAATTACAAAAAATATTACTTTTTTTGGGTTAGGTCCATTTATTTTGAAGAACTGAAGGATGGAGATGTGTAGAATCAGCCCTTACGCACAATTTCTAGCCAACTGTCGCATCTGACCCACGCAACCGCTATCACCCCTGTTATCTAAGAGCTCTTTCAACATTGAAATACTAAATAAATTAGTTTTGTGATACTTCTCATGACACTGTGTGGATTTCTTATAAGGTTCCCAACAATTACGCTGAGACTTCCAATCATCTTCTTTGTCTTAGTTATTAAAAGCCTTATGGAATACATCTTCCTTGTCTCCATAAATTCTCTCTTTGACTATTTCATCATTGTTTTCACCACCAATCTCTCCTCTTGCTCTAGTTGCATCTCTCTCTTTTCTTAGCACACTTAGGTTTTTTTCTTTGAACAAAAAGATCATAAGATCAAAAATTAATTTGTTTTTGGATTTTTCATATTTGTTTTAAATTGAAAATTAAGGTAAATGGTAATATATCAGTATATATCAAGAAATTAATGCAACAAGGATGCTTCTACATATCCAATGAAATAAATAACGTAATATGAGAAGTTAATTACTCAATCCAGTGGAAATCAACAAAATCCTGTTCATTTTTCTTGACGGAAAACGAATGAAGAAGTGTGTGTTGCAGATGAGTTCCTTTTATATTTTTGGATGTTTTAGATTTATTTCTTCATAGAAGCTTACCATACTGCATTAAGTGACATTTTCAGGAGAATTGTAGCGAGTGGCTTATGAATTTCCGTATTTTATTACTTTGGGCATGTTGCTATTGGAATTCACTGTTACAAATGGTTCTATGTGCAAATTTTATAAATATTTTCTAGCAGATGTATATCAGTCAGTACTTATTATCACTCTAATTAGTTTATATCCACAAATTATTTGTGACCACACACTAGGAGTATGTTGCTTGTAGCCCTTCTTTTTATTGTTGTGCTTGGTCTATTAGGCTTCAATGGGGCAAGTTGTATGTGCAGCTACCATGTTAGTCATAGGTTTTTTTATCCTATTTAGATTGACACATATAGTTTTGGTGTTTAGTTGCATCATTAGATTCTGCTTATTCTAATTTCCTATACATATATGTGTTGCTTTTGAAGCCTCATATTTTATTTGGTTTCATATCTCAAATTATTAAGGTATGATCTCATTAGTCCCCTCCATCCAAAAAGATCACTTACCCATAGTCACATGCCCAATATTAAATACTTTACCTAAAGTATACTTTTAGTCCTTTGTGGTCCTCTATAATCCATGGGAAATTATTTTAGTTCGTTGCTTGATTTGAGATATTCATGGGAACCAATTAAAGAACCACAATAATATCCAATTAAAGAAACCATCTCACAAAATATGATGGTTTTTTATTTTTTTGGGATGGAACGAGCTCACACTAGGCTTCTTCACGTCAAAGAGATGTTGAAAACGACTCACAAAGAATGAGACGAAGCTAACGAGCAACTGGCGAAACTGGAGGCAAAATACTGCAATATGGTAACCAATACGCAAAAAAATGTCGTCACATTTATAGATAGATCAGAGTGGCCTGACACCAACCTGGTCGGCCTGGATCTTAATGTCGACCCATATTCAACCATGTATTATGATTCTTCTTGTTAGTCTCCTCCGAACCAATTCCTCAAGCATTTGACTCCTGTCCACCACTTCGACCCCCAACTAGACATCCACCTATGCCTACTTTTGACTTCGTATATAGAGTTTGAGTGTTTGAATCTCATGGAGTTAAAAGATAAAATATTTTATAACCGAGACAAGCAGAAACTAATTCTAGTTGGACATAAAAAATTTGATGTCCACCATAAGGTTGAATCCCATATCCTCACCTCTGCTCCTTTCATTCTCGACAACACCTTTACAGCCACATCAGCCCATCTGCTAGAGCCACCTCAAGTTTACCTTGAGATGAGGAAAAACTCATGGCCTGAGAAAGGTAAGTTGTTGTTGGCTGTCATGCAGGCCGAGCTACAGTTACAGACCCTACTCTTGACTGGCCAACTGCCTCATTGGAAACACCCATCCCCTACCCTGGGGTCTACAAAGATCCCCAAAATATCTTTGTCATCATTTCCTAATTGTTCGCTACCCATCAGTTCCTTCGTACATCATGCATATTCTCCACAAGGCCATGCTAATGCTCTTCATGTGAAATTTTTTGTGTCTCTCCTCATCAAAGCCTCTACCCACACACCATAATAAACAAACCCCCCACTGCTGCTGTCATTAGTTTTGATCCATCCAGTTTAGTAGTTGCATTAAGCTCCTCCAAATTCTTATTTACCTTAGTGGTTAATTCACTGGTCTCTGACATCACAAGGGGCACTACTTTAATGTTTTCAAACCTACGTTGAAACAAATTACAATAATCTGTTTCAAGAGAGAGTAGAGAATCCTTGGGGTTGATTTTTGTAATAATGACCATCAAATGAAAATAATGTTCTTCAGGCTAGAAGGTTACTTCCACATATCCCATGGAAGTAATAACGTAATCTGGGAAGTTATTTACTCAACATGATGGAAATTAGTGAAATCCTGCTCATTTTTCTTTATGGAAAAAGAAGGAAGAAGTGTGTGTTGCAGATCAGTTCCTTTTATATTTCTGGATGTTTTATATTTCTTGCTTCATAGAAGCTTACCATACTGCATTAAGACACATTTTCAGGAGAACTGCATTGTGTGGCTTATGAATTTTTGTATTTTCTTACATTGGCCATGTTGCTATTTTAATTTAATATTACAAATGGTTCTATGTGCACATTTTATAAATATCTTCTAGAAAATGTATATTTATCAGTACTATCAGTACTTATTATCACCCAAACTAGTTGAGATTCACAGATTATTTGTCACCACACACTAGGAGTCCATTTCTTGTAGCCTTGCTTTTTATTGTTATGCTTGGTCTATTAGCCTTCAATGGGATAAGTTTCCTATTAAATGACAATGTTAGTCATAGTTTTTGTATCTTACTCAGATTTACACATACAGTTTTGGTGTTTATTTGCATCATTATTTTTTACTTATTCTAATTTCCTATGCATATGTGTGTTGCTTTTACAGCCTCATATTTTACTTGGTTTAATATATGAAATTATTAAGGTATGATCTCATCAGTCCCCTCTAGCCAAAAAGATCACTTACCCGTAGTCACACGCCCAATATTAAATACTTCACCTAAATTATAATTTGAGTCCTTGGCAGCCCTCTAGTTTGCATGGGAAATTATTTTATGTCATTGCTTGATTTGAGATATTCATGGGAATAAATTAAAGCACCATAATAATATCCAATTAAAGAAACCATCTCACAAAAAAAGATGTTTTTTTTTTAAATATATATGGATATTCGCAGGCTACTAAGGTCGATGTACAATGCGATGGACACTGTATGATATACGTTTGATGCAATCATTTAGTTTGGTTCTCTCTGAGAACCAAACTTATTTGTTGTTTCACGTGTATGAGGGTGATGGAAGTTGAAGCGAAGATAATAACTTGTTGGGAAGATTTTATTTCTGTGGAATTCTTGGAGCTCCAAGAAAATTTCCTTGGATCGATGTGCACTTTGATATTAATGACAATGGTATTATCAATGTATCTGCGATGGATAGGACCACTCATGAGAAGAGCAAGATCAAAATCATAAGTGATTAGGGTATATTAAGGAGGATATTGAGAAAATGTTTCATGATGCTGAGAAATAAAGGTATGACGACATAGTGCACAGAAAGAAAGTGGATTCCTAGAATTCCATGGAGAATTAAGCTTATAAAATGAGGAACATTGTCGGAGTGATCGAGGATGATCTCAAATGGACTATCCATTGGCTTGACCAAAATGATAATTCCAAAGATGAAAATTTTGATGACAAGATAAAGGATCTGGAGAGTATTTTCAATTCAATACATCATGAAGATGTGCATATTTGCTAATATGGTTTTTTTTGTGCTAAGAAGTGCATCTTGATCTCAATCCAAAAATGGAACTGCTAGATATGAGTCTTGATCTCAAGACACAAAATTTTTAACTCATTCACTAAGGTGGTTGGATCAAATAGTCTTGTTATTCCCTTGAGCTTATTTCAATTGTTGATTCCACGAATATTCAACAATCAGACGAACATGGGTGTGGTCAAATAATTGACCACTCCCATGGATAATTAGCAATCAAAATAAGGATTCCCCTGTTATTCGTGATGCTTGGTCTCGGTATCACTATTGGATCAAATTTAGGTAGAAAAATTGTCTGCACTTGGCTTCGTTGCTTATGGTGTTGTATAAGCATCTGTGTAAGCGAACCAACTAATGATCTACCGACTAATCTACCTATTGCTTCATTCTATTTGAGCTAAAACCAAATTTTTAAAAGGTACATCTAAATTTTTTTAGTCCCATCTTTACACACAAACATTTAGCATTAATGACAATGCATTTCTCTCTTTAAGTGTGTATATATTTTTTAGATAGATATTTTGGGTTTATGTGGGGTAGATGGAGAAGCACGTCATAATTTTTAACTATTTCCATATTTTTTCATCTCAATTCCTTATCTTGTAATTCTGAATCGATTTTACTACGAAGGAAGCATTGTAAATTATGCAGAGAATTATTTTATGGTAGAATTACAACAACTTTTCATCATCGCATCAGAAGTAGCGAATCACGTGGTTTTGTGAGGATGAACATGGACTATTGTGACAAAGACTTCATTATTTTTTCTGTTATCTGGGCCCATTTTTCCGTTGGGATTCTAGTATTTGAAATTTAGGATCCCACAATGAGTTGTGAGCTATCATAGTCGATCATTAACGATCATGAGCATACTAGTAGCAACAAATGGAAGCCTGTAGGAATTGCTGTTTAGGTAATCGACAATTTTTAAAAGTATATTTCTCCCTTAAGGTGTGTTTTTGTTTATGTATTTTTTTAGATAGATAACCTGGGTTTAAGAAAATCATTCCTAGTCTTTGAGTGGATAAGAATGAACACCATGTTCATTTTTTTCATGGCAGCTAAGGGTATATTCTCAACATTTGTTAATAGATGGCACTATGACATGCCTAACAAAACCTTGGTATGTATATATGTATGAGTTCTCATTTTCACACTCTCTCACTCACACAATGTCTTTGTTTATTATGTTTTTTTCCCATTATTATAACCATATTCATAAAAATGAGAGGTATACTAACTCTCTTTGATAATTATACCCACACTTCCCTTGATTTAGTCTCAAAAAAAAAAAAAAAAAAAAGTAATATATAGGATTTCTCTTGTTCTAAAAATACATTACAGTCCATATACATAAGTCTTTCATAAAAAAACTATTTGAATTTCAACAATTCTGGAAATTAGTAAAGTAGAATTTGAACATCCTATTACTCAATAGTTAGTAATGAACTTCAAAATCCAACTATTCTCTTAAAATTTTCTAGCTAGTTGATTCCTTCTTCGACATTTAGGATCACACATGTTTGACTCCCGTAAGTAGCCATTTTGATAAATCATCTGCTCTTGTGTTAGGTTCTCTACAAGCATGATGATAGGAAATGTTGGAGAATGATGTCTCCATTTTTTTCATTTGAGCTACCATAAGGTGCAAATTGATATTCCCCATTTTGTAGTAGCCCTTCATCTAGTGTATAACCACATCATAATGACAAAAAATCAATAAATTTTTCACCTCCATGTCTGTTGTCATTTTCATTAAGATCATTAGATCCATCAAATCAACATAGTTATTAGTATTGCACCCAAGCTTGCATTGAAATTAAGGAGAACATAATCATTTAGAAATAAGGAACCTATTTCCATAAAAAAGAGTATGTTTCTCTTGGATAGCACCATAAAAGTTGCCCCAATTTATCAATTCATGGTTTCTTCTGCATCCCGGGTTTCTGCGTCTTTTGATGTATTTTTATGCTTCCAAACATTGACCTGATATTAGATGCACATTGAAATGGAGGAAT
Source organism: Pinus albicaulis (assembly GCA_034641835.2). Lineage (NCBI taxonomy): Eukaryota > Viridiplantae > Streptophyta > Pinopsida > Pinales > Pinaceae > Pinus > Pinus albicaulis. The sequence continues at coordinate 1,794,470,140 of CM076578.1, read as the reverse complement.
GTATCTCTCTTGAAATATATCATCATTTCAAGCTAACGATATGCTCCAAGAAACCACAACATGAAGAGCTATAAAACATTAATTTCTTTATTCTTGGTCTAGTTCTTGAAATCCTCCTCCATATTATGCACTTGTCACCCTTCGTAAAATTTTTCAATTATTTCATCTCTTCCCATAACTTACCTACATATTTGGAATTATTAATAAATGATCAACCGGTTCTTTTTCCTTTTTACATAGTGTACACCACCCTGGACCATTCTTATTTCATTTTTAAAGTATTTTCCAAGTTAGTTCTTTGTTCCAAAGAGCTAATGGCATCTAAATCTTTGAATTTAGAGGAGCATAAGACTTACATGGAATCTTTCACATCTAAGCCCCCTCTTCCTAGGTTGTATCTACAAACTTTGCTTTTGTTACACAATTTTTTGGTCATCTAACCCATTGTTATTAGATGGACCCAAGTACACCATGTAAGACCAATTTTACCTCAAGTAAAATTGCATTCACTATGAAAAATAACTTAGTAAACCACCTTTATTAAGTTGTTTATGGTCTAAACAGGAAACCCTGTGAGGAAATATCAAATAAATCTAAATTTGTTTGATTTTCCTCAAAGAATAATTAATTAGATAGTAGTTTCATTAATATTCCTGGTTATATTTAACCCAAAACAAGGAAATTAATTAGATAAATCATTATTTATCTTATTATTCCATAAATAATAGTTATTTAAACCTTATTTAAATAATATTCTTTGTTAAATATGACTAAGTCACCCATAAATAATTAAATAAATCATTATTTATTTGATTATTGCTCAACCACATCCTTAAAATGATAAATAAATCATTTGTTTATTTATTATCTACAAATAAAGGGATTTAACCCAAGTCAAATTCCTTTTCCCTCCAACAAATATAATAAAATATTCCATAAAAGTTGGATCTTGATTTGGTTAATAATATTTTAACTATGCACTAATATCCAGACTAACTCAATATTTTGTTATAAATAGAAGGGGTTTCCCATTCATTTACCAGCTTTTGTTTCCTAAAGATCACTCTGGATCTATACTTTTGGTCTGACTATTGATCCACCATCATAGTCATATTTTGCTACAATTTTTGTCTGGATTTTCTACACCATTAAGAGAGAGGAATTGTAGATATGAAGTAATGAGGACTTACAAGAACCCATCCCATTGAGGAGAACTTGGAACAACCTCCTGTGTTTTCCTCCCAGGTGCCCTTAATACAAAATTCATTCAACATATTATTTTCTTGTCTATTGGATGCATGTAGTAAATATTGTTTTTTCTACTGTTTAATGTCTTCTAATGCATAGCTCTAGATTTTTGCAGCATTTATCTTGATCACCAAACTGTCGATCTGAAGATATTGGCAATCATACTTTCTATTAGGGCTGTTTTTTATGCACAACAAAAGTGGTATTTTTTCGTATGCTTGGAATTAAGATTCATACTAACAGCTTTGTACCCTAACATAGGAGTATATCCCCTAGAGAAAGGTTTCGTGAGTACAACAGAACATCCTCCTTGCTTATTTTGATATGAATCTTCTTATGTTGATCCACAAATACCTTCTAGTGGCATATTTTCCTCCTTTTCAAACCAAAATCATTTCCTTTCTTCCATCTTTGTTGACAAATTGAGGCAGATATTGCATCATCTCCGTAACCTAGGGTATGAATTCCTTACCACCACAAAGTAGAAATTAAATCTAATGGTAATCTGTAGGTTTCTCCATGTCAAATTTGTGGATTAGCCCCTATTATGATTTGATCCCCTTTTCCAACTCCCCATACTAACCATACACCTACTAAAGTGAAAGTCATCTCTAGTGATTTCCAGACTATATACCCGTTATAGATAGTTTTATTTTCCTTTCTATCTCATTATTCCATGTTAACGTGTTCAATATTATTTTGATATATCACCTACCTCTAGAGTCCCTATTTGGAAATAATATTCCATGGAATTTTGGTAGCTAGAAATTTTCCAAAGAAGTGAATGTCTTTGAAATCCCAACCTCTAGTTTCTTTTGGTTTACACAAGGACTAGCATTTGACAAGTGGAATGCCCTCTTTCTCCTTTTACTCATCCACAAAAAATTTAAATAATTTATTTCTAATTATTTCAATACCCCTTAGGGATGTAGGTGTTATGAAAACAGCTCCAAAAATATAAGAAAAGAGAGATCAACACCTTAGAAATCAACCACTTTAAGAGAGTAAACTCCAATACATTACATAAATGAAAAATTCTTGGATGATACAAATGACCAAAACCTCGTTATATATATAGGATTCCATGGTGCCACATTATAATCCTAGCCGACCTAATAGTAATAATGTAAGGGAAGAATAATAACATTATTGGGGTTTCAGGGGTACAACAATAACAATAAGGGGGCTACAGTAATAACCATAAGGGACTAAACGAGTAATATGGGGACCTAACATGCCCCTCTCCTTCAAAAAGTGTTATCCTTAATGCTTGAGTATCTTTGGGTGCTTCAGTATAAAATTCTCATTCGCTCATGTAGAATCTTCAGTGGGTAATTTCTTCCACTTGATGAGATACTATGAAATTGATCAATTTTGTAGTTGTCGAGTTCTTGTTTCCGTGACCACTTTAAGTTGAAATATGATTTTTCCTTCCTCATCAAGTTCTGGAAATATTGTTTGAATTGGAATATTTTCACCTATAACCTTCTTTAAGCATGAAACATGGAAAATTGGATGCACTCGCGAAGAAGCATGAAGCTCCAATTTGTATGCCATAGTACCAATCTTTTTCAACACCTTGTAAAGACATAGTACTTTGGTGATAATTTATTATCCTTCTTAGCTCGACATTTGTTTGTATGGTTGTAGCTGTAAAAATACCCACTATCCTATATCAAAACTTTGTTGGGAAAAAAACTGAGAGGGGGGGTGAATCTGTATTTAGAGCTAACTGAAAAAATTTCACTTTTTTTCCCTCTTAAACCCATACGTTACTTTACTGAACCCAACTCACATATAAATGTGGATATCCTTAAGAAAACTTGCATATGTCCAGAGATCTTATTATATGTTTAATTCTTTACTTAGATCATTGCATCATTCATTCATCATATGTTTAGTAAGCAGTAAGCATGTGTAGTAATAATAGAATAAACCATCACACATAAGAAACAAACATGAACACCAGTATTTAAGGTGGAAACCCAATACGGGAGAAAACCACCGCTATTTTCGTCTCCGTCTTTAATATTTATTATAAAGAAAACTTCTTACAATTTTGTATTGGCGCAGACTCATACCAGCATGCAAGCACCCACATGTAGAAAGGCTACAACCTTCTCTCGTTCTCCAGCCACTATTGGAAGGGAGCTCCAACCCCCTGATTTTAACACCAGATTCTACTGGTAGGATACTTCCACTTTCATACAGAAGGCTTCAACCCTCAGATCCACTAGATTTCTTCAATTTCTTCATCAGACTTCCAACAGGTATTCATCATTTCTAGATCATATCCATAGGTGCATCATATATGCATATATCTCTTAAAGAGATTTATTTATTAACAACCCTTCCACATGCACACCTTGTATTATGATCCTCTTCTCCTTATATAGTTTAGCCTTTATCAATACCATGAGTCAAAACCACTCAACCACTAATGGTATTCCTGGATGGGATCAAAATAGGTAATCCAACGGGGTCTACCCAAGCCCCAAACAATTTTCATTGTTTTATTTTCTTGATCTGGAAATTAATTAATCTAAGGCTTTTTAATATCTCAATCTGAGATTGAGATATTAATCCAATTCCGCCTTTATTTTTTACAAACATTAACATGCCGCTGACTTATATAAAAACCTAGCACTAATATATATCCATATAACCTTTCAGGCCCTTCAATAATATTTAATCTTCGACTTGGGGGTGAAGATCTCGACATAACACAACAACATATATTGAACCAATAATGTGAAGGGAAATTGGGTCCCACACCCTTAATACACAACATAATACTTTGAGTTAAACCCGCAAACCTCAATACATGCATATGGGCCCCAACGTTAACGGTCGTCTCCATTCGGCGGTTGTTATCGCGTCACGCCGCCTCATTTGATCGGAAGGAAATCGCTCGACGACGCGTAAACAATAACGCGTGATGGCCACCATACTTTGGTTAACCTTCGCACATCTTCCTCATACGACCACCGTCTGATGGCTTCCCTCCAGATCGACGGTGCTCAACAATATCGCGCGACATCCTTGGTCGAACGTTAACGTGCGATGGTGCGCAGTGATGACAGTTTTGTAAATATGCTCAGGGACGCGTGTAGCTCGTTCTATGGAATCGCTCCCAAACTCTTGAATACCGCTTGCCTGTCGAGAGCGGTGCGATGAAACCGGAAACCCCCTTCATTGCTTATTCCGCTCGTGCTTTCTCTCCTTCGCTCAAGGTTTCGTCCGTCTTTATTCCGTCATTGCTACGTTTCCCTACGAAAGCATAAATTTGTTTTAATTGTTCTTCCTCCACGTTATGAGTTCATATAACCATAATACCAGTATATAGCTCTGATGAAATCCTTATGGACTATTCGACTTGGTTCTTTTGCATTCAACATGGAAACCTTTATTTGTATTGTCTAACACATGCGAGATGCACTATTACTTTGACCGATAGAGCTTATGTGCCCTGCACACATAGAGCACGTTCATGGCTCACTCTCCCAACAGGAGTTCACACAGAGTTTCAGGGAATTCGATATAAGAATTGAACCAATCAATACCCAAATATTCTCGGTATTCTCCACCTATCAAAGTATCACCAGAACTCAATCATACACAGGATTTCCTTTATCCTCCATCAGGATGCATACATACATTGAACTTATTCAAGAAAAGCTTCACACATGATTTAACTCGTCCTTATTTACATAGAATTTCCCATTAAATACAGAGCTTCATTCAATTCACATTCAGTCGTATATTCTTCTTGTATAGAACTGTTGATGGTTTTATGAGTTCTTTATACAGTCTGCATCCTTTGTCAGAGAGTTGCCATCAAGGAAAATCAATTCAATATAATAGGATACCAGAAATGCCAACAATAGAACACATGGTATATTGAATATCCCCCTTAGTATCCATAAGAGGGATATGGCTAGAAGAACTTGATAGGGACGACCAACTCAGCATCTTGCGTCACTGCGGGGGCTCTCGAGGTATGAATGAAAATTTTTGGCTGGTGCCCCCACACTCAATCTCTACCATTCATCTATGTTGTCCCCGCAGTCAACTCGGTCAACTGCGGAGGCACTTGTCTCGATATCTGGTGTGCTAGTTGTGTCCATGGGTTGGGCCTTTTGATAGGAACTTTAATTATCAGTGCAGAAATGACAACAATCTCCCCCTTTGGACTTGATGGCAACCATGACCAGATATACATTCAGCAATATTCTCCCCCTTTGACATCAAGGGCAAAGGATAGATCAAGATCCTTTATACCGACAATACCATGCTACCCCTGAGATCATGCTTCATTTTCAAACATAATTATAATGCCAACAATGCATCCTTTCCACAAGACCAATGCTCCCCCTTAACCTGTACATCTAGAGATAGCCAACAACACCGCAGCTGTGCTGAAGAATGCTAACCCAGAAAAAATTTATCATCAACTACCCATACGTGATTTTCTATCCTTCAAGAAATCCATGTATCCAATTTAATATTCTGTATTTAAGTAGATCTGATCTTCTGCATGGCAGAGACTACTCCCATCTTCTGTCTGAGATATTCGAACGCTTCCCTGGGTAAAGGTTTGGTAAATATATCAACAACTTGTTCTTTGGAGGGCACGTATTCCAACTTCACCTTCTGTTCAAGCACTTGTTCACGTAAGAAGTGATACTTGATGGGAATGTGCTTGGTCTTGGAATGCATAACAGGATTCTTTGAGACACTAATGGCACTTGTGTTATCACACATAATGGATACAGGAGGTGAACATTTGATTTGAAAGTCTTGTAAGGTTTGCATCATCCATAGAAGTTGAGTGCAACATGATGCGGCAGCCACATATTCTGCTTCTGCTGTAGATAAGGCAATAGAGCTTTGCTTCTTGCTGAAGCAAGATACTAACTGGGGTCCCATGTAGAATGCACCACCACTAGTGCTTTTCCGATCATCAACATTTCCAACCCAATCTGCATCAGTGTAAGCATGAAGAGTGAGATCAACATTCTTTAGATACCATAGTCCAATGTCTTGATTTCCTTGTAGATATTTGAATATTCTTTTGACAGCCTTAAGGTGAGACTCTTTTGGATTAGCTTGGAATCATCCAACAATTCCAACTGCATGCATAATGTCTGGTCTAGTCCTAGTGAGATAAAGTAGACTTCCTATCATAGATCTGTATTTTGGTTGATTCACTGTGGGAGAATCATCATGAGAACTGAGATTACATCTGGTTACCATTGGTGTACTTACAGGTTTGCACTCTTCCATACCATACTTCTTCAGAATTTTCTTAAGATATTTTGTTTGTGATAAGAATATGCCATCTGTTGTTTGTTGCACTTGCAAGCCAAGAAAGAATGTTATTTCCCCAAGTAAATACATTTCAAATTATTGTTGTATATCAGAAGAAAATTTCTGACTCATAGACTCTTCATTACTTCCAAAAATGATATCATCAATATATACAACCACAATCAATAGTTTATCATTTTCAGTTTTTGTGTATAAGTTGCTATCAGCAGACCCCTTTGAAAATCCTTGTTGATGAAGATATTTGTCAAGACGATAATACCATACCCTTGGAGCTTGTTTGAGACCATATAGAGCCTTTTTAAGTCTACAAACAAGATTTTCATCATTTCCCAAAATGAATCCTTCTGGTTGTTCTATATAAACTTCTTCTTCTAGATCTCCATTGAGAAAAGTAGATTTAACATCCATTTGATAAACTTTGATTTGTTGGAAGCTTGAAAAATCAAGAAACATTCTTATGGCTTCAAGTCTAGCTATAGGAGCAAATGTTTCTTCAAAGTCTATACCTTCTTGTTGAGCATACCCCTTGCAAACAAGTCTAGCTTTATTTCTTATAACATCCCCATTCTCATTTAACTTGTTTTTGAATATCCATTTAGTTCCAATGAAATTTTTGTCATGAGGTCTTGGTAGTAATTCCCAAGTGTGATTCTTTTCAATTTGATCAAGCTCTTCATTCATGGCTTGAATCCAACATTCATCTTTGCTAGCTTGATTGACATTGTGTGGTTCAATAGTGGATAGAAATTCCAGATAGCTAGAAGATCCTACAAGAGTCCTTCTTGTTTGTACACCTGATCCCTTTTCTCCCAAAATTTAAGATTCTGGATGATTCTTTTGAACATATCTAGATGGAGCCTTTTCAAATAAATCATCTTCGAGTTCTTCATTGGGTTCACTGTCTACATCATTCCCATTTGATGTAGAAGGATATATGTCATCAAGTCTTCTGTTGTTTGTTTTTCTTCTTTTGGAGTTGCAGGAGACTCATCAATAACAACATCAATACATTCAACAATCTTCCAAAGTCTTTTATTGTAACATTTATATGCTCTACTTCTAGAGGAGTAACCAAGAAGTATTCCTTCATCTGCTCTGGGTTCAAACTTGCCAAGTTTTTCATCATTATTTTTGATAAAGCATTTTCTTCCAAAAAATTTAAAATTCTTCACAGTGGGAGGATTACCATACCATAGTTCATATGGATTTTTATCACTATTTACATGAACATGTGCCTTGTTAAGAATATTTACCGCTGTGTGTGCTGCTTCTCCCAAAAATGTGTCAGGTGTTCTGGAATCATCAAGCATAGCTCTAGCCATTTGTTGAACTGTTTTATTCATTCTTTCTGCTACTCCATTTTGTTGTGGAGTACCTTCTACCGAAAACTATCTTTTTATACCATGTTGTTCACAAAATTCAAGGAATTCATCTGATGTATATTCTCCTCCTCGATTAGATCTAAAACACTTGATTTTTAGATCTAATTCATTTTCAACTAGTGCTTTGAAGATCTGAAATTTCTCAAATGCTTCATCTTTGTGTTTAAGCAACCCAATCCAACACATTCTAGAGAAATCATCAATAAATAAGATATAGTATTGTTCACCATGTGTTGACTTTTTCTTCACAGGTCCACATATGTCAGTATGAATGAGTTCAAGAGGCTTACTTGATGATCCTTCCTTGGCATTAAATTACACTCTGGTCTGCTTACCAAATTGGCAATATTTGCATATGATACTTTCAGGTAGAGTAATATTGGGAAGATCACGAACATCTTTAAGTCTGCTTGATTTGTTGATTTGAGAGAAGCTTAGATGCCCCAACCTTCTATGCCATAGCCAGTTTTCTAAAGATTTACTCAAGTAACATTGTTCTTTGTAGTTCTTCAATACATACATATTGCTTGGAGTTCTGTTTCCTTTTATAATTGTTTTACTTGTATCAAGATCATGTACCACACATTCTTTTGAACTAAAGACAACTTCAGTTCCTTGATCACACATTTGACTTACACTTAACAGGTTATGCTTTAATCCATCTACATACATGAAATTATTAGCTTTCACCTTTTATTTTAGAAAAACAGACCCTTTTCCCTTAATAATAGCAGGAGTATCATTTCCAAATGTAACATTCTTCTCTTTTTCTAGAGCACTATATGCAAGAAGTTTTTTTTTGTCACCTGTCATGTGTTTAGAGCATCCACTGTCAATGTACCATTGATTTTCTTCACCTTCTGCAAATAAAGCTATGCCACAGTTTTCAACCTGTAATTCCTTCTTTTTCCACACTTTGGAGCTTGAAGGAAATTGCTCTTTTGGCTAGATTTTTCTCCTGCATTTAGATTCTTCATGGCCAAATTTATTGCAATAAGCACATTCAACTTCATTTTGAAGAGGATAAAAGTTGTTATAGGTATTATTCTTTGTTCAAATATCCCTCCTTTTCTTTCTTGCTTCTCTTGTCATAATGGTTTGGTATGCAACACATTGAACAGCTTTATGACCAAAATTGTGACATGAGAAACATTGTCCATTGAAGAAGAATTTTCTGCGATCATGAAATCTTCTACTTGAATTTACCTGTTGGTTGGTGTTTCTTTGAAAGGTATTCTTGTTAGTGTTCTTTGAATTGAGCTGGTCATGCTTTACCTGTGAAGATTCTTTATTCCCTTGCTGAGTGGCAGAATGTTGTATACTGGCTGTAGCTGCTTTTAGATAATTTGGTGCTGAAGTCTGAGAAGATTCTCCGATATATCCAAGACCTGTCTTTATAAAAGGAGAACATTGTACCTTGATAATCTCATCTAAGGTTTCAGATCCTTTAGAAAATCTAAGATTCAAAGTCTTCACTTTCTCAATTTCTTTTCTTAGACTTACTATTTCACATTCTAATTTCTCATTGTGTTTCTCATTTTCTTCAAGCTGATTTTTCAGAGTTTCTATGGATATTTTACTTTCTTCTAAGCATATTTTACTTTCTTCTAAGCATATTTTGAGTTGATTGAATTCATCAAGAAAATCATTGTCCTCTAAAGCATCCATAAAAGTATCTTTTTCTTCTCTGGATTCTTTTTCAAATGCCATGAGAAGTCTAAGATCTTGTTCACATTCTTCCTCACTATCAGATAACCCATCACTATCTTCATGAGTATAGAAACTCTTTCTAGAGCTAAAATGATTTTTATTCCTTCTTGCTACTTCCTTCCCCTTTTTATGTGTTTCTTTATAAGGACACTTAGCAGCATAATGACCAACTCTTCCACAATCAAAACATTTGAAAGGAATCTTACCTCTGAACCGTCCTGTGCCAAGTTGAAGTTTCTTTACAAAGTTTATCTCATCTTCTTCTGAGATATATCTTGATCCTTCTGTTTTTTGTACTTCCTTCCCTTTTGTAGAAGTTCTAAAGAATGCTTCTTTGACTTCAGATGGTCCTCCTCTTCTCATTTCATATGCAGTTAGTATGCCATGAAGTTGCACCACAGTAAGATTTTGAAGATCCTGCTTTTCTTCAAGAGCAGAAACTTTTGACTCAAATTTTGTTGTTAGTGATCTTAAGACTTTCTCAACCAAAGTAGATTTGGTTATTGTTTCTCCCAGATTTCTCATACGATTTACAATATCATCAAGACGTAAAAAGAAATTGGCAATGCTCTCCTCATTATGAATTTTTAGATTCTCATATTGAATTCTGAGAGTTTGGAGTTTAGCACTTTTTACCTTTGCATCACCTTCATAACTTAGAATGATTTTGTCCCATATGGCCTTTTTTGTATTCAGCTGCATGACTTTGACAAATTTTGATTCAGTTAGACTTCCCAATAGAGCATTGACCACTTTTGCATTTGTTTCATAATTCTTTCTTTCCGTTGGATCTGTTGGTACTGCGACTAGATATTGATATCCTCCTTCAACAATAGCCCATACATCTGCTCCCAGAGACTGAAGATAGGATCTCATCCTTGTTTTCTAGAAGATTAAATTGTTTCTGTTGAAAATCGGAGGCCTAATAGATGATGTTCCATCTTGATTGCTCATCTTGATTGATCTTCCTTCTAGCGGCTAAGATTTTTCAGAAGGACCTTCTCTGAAACCAATTGTTGGGAAAAATACTGAGAGGGGGGGTGAATCAGTATTTAGAGCTGACTGAAAACTTTTCACTTTTTGTTTCTCTTAAACCCATACGTTACTTTACTGAACCCAACTCGCATATAAATGTGGATATCCTTAAGAGAACTTGCATATGTCCAGAGATCTTATTATATGTTTAATTATTTACTTATATCATTGCATCATTCATATGTTTAGTAAGCAGTAAGCATGTGCAGTAATAACAGAATAAACCATCACACATAAGCAACACACATGAACACCAGTATTTAAGGTGGAAACCCAATTCGGGAGAAAACCACCGCTGCTGTCGTCTTTGTCTTCAATATTTATTATAAAGAAAACTTCTTACAATTTTGTACTAGCGTAGACTCATACCAGCACGCAGGCACCCACCTGCCAAAGGCTACAACCTTCTCTCATTCTCTAGCCATTACTAGAAGGGAGCTCCAACCCCCTAATTTTAACACTAGCTTCTACTGGCAGGATACTTCCACTTTCATACAGAAGGCTTCAACCCTCAGATCCACCAGATTTCTTCAATTTCTTCATCAGAATTCCGTCAGGTATTCATCATTTCTTATGCTGATCATCGTAGAGATTCATCATTTCTAGATCATATCCATAGGTGCATCATATCTGCAGATATCTCTTAAAGAGATTTATTTATTAACAACCCTTCCACATGCACACCCTATATTATGATCCTCTTCTCCTTATATAGTTTAGCCTTTATCAATACCATGAGTCAAAACCACTCAACCGCTAATGGTATTCCTAGACGGGATCAAAATAGGTAATCCAGCGGGGTCTACCCAAGCCCCAAACAGCTTTTCATTGTTTTATTTTCTTGATCTGGCAATTAATTAATCTAAGGATTTTTAATATCTCAATCTGAGATTGAGATATTAATCCAATTCCCCCTTTATTTGTTACAAACATTAACGTGCCGCTGACTTATATAAAAACCCAGCAGTAATATATATCCATATAACCTTTCGGGCCCTTCAATAATATTTAATCTTTGACTTGGGGGTGAAGATCTCGGCATAACACAACAATGTATATTGAACCAATAATGTGAAGGGAAATCGGGTCCCACACCCTTAATACACGACATAATACTTTGGGTTAAGCCCACAAACCTCAATACATGTGTATGGGCCCCAACATAAACGGTCGTCTCCATTTGACGGCTGTTATCACGTCGCGCTGCCTCATTTGATCGGACGGATATCACTCGGCGAAGACGCGCGAAAAATAACGTGCGATGGCTGTCGTACTTTGGTTAACCTTCCCGCATCTTCCTCATACGACCACCGTTCGATCGCTTCCCTCCAGATCTACGGTGCTCAACAATATCGCGCGACATCCTTGGTCGAACGTTAACGTGCGATGGCACGCAGTGATGGTGGTTTTGTAAATATGCTCAGGGACGCGTGTCGCTCGTTCTATGGAATCGCTCCCAACCTCTTGAATACCGCTTGCCCGTCGAGAGCAGTGCGATGAAAACCAAAAATCCCCTTCACTGTTTATTCCACTCGTGGTTCCTCTCCTTCGCTCAAGGTTTCGTCCGTCTTTATTCCGTCATTGCTACGTTTCTCCACGAAAGCATAACTTTGTTTTAGTTGTTCTTCCTCCACGTTATCAGTTCATATGACCATAATACTGTTATACAGCTCCGATGAAATCCTTATGGACTATTTGACTCGGTTCTTTTGCATTCAACAGGGACACCTTTCTTTGTCTTTTCTAACACATGCAGAACGCACTATTACTTTGACCGATAGAGCTTATGTGCCCTGCACACACAGAGCACGTCCCTGGCTCACTCTCACAACAGGACTTCACACAGATTTTCAGGGCATTCCGTACGAGAATTGAACCAATCAATACCCAAATACTCTCGGTATTCTCCACCCATCAGAGTATCACCAGAACTCAATCATACACAGGATTTCCTTTATCCTCCGTCAGGATGCATACATACACCAAACTTATTCAAGAAAAGCTTCACACATGATTTAACTCGTCTTTATTTACATCGAATTTCCCATTAAATACAGGGCTTCGTTTAATTCACATTCAGTTGTATATTCAGCTTGTATAGAACTGCTGATGGTTTTCTGAGTTCTTTATACAGTCTGCATCCTTTGTTAGACAATTTCCATCAAGGAAAATCAATTCAATATACTAGGATACCAGAAATGCCAACAATAGAACACATGGTATATTGAATATCCCTCTCAGTATCCATAAGAGGGATATGGCTAGATGAACCTGAGAGGGACGATCGTTTAGCCATGGCTGAAAAATTCTTTAAACAAAATTGATTCTGCCCGACGTGGAAGACAGTTGTGACCAACTCAGTGTCTTGCATCACTGCGTGGGATCTCGAGGTACGGATGAAAATTTTGGCTGGTTCGCCTGCACTCAATCTCTACCATTCATCTCTGTTGTCCCTGCAGTCAACTCGATCAACTATGGAGTCACTTGTCTCGATATTCGGTGCACTAGTTGTGTCCACGAGTTGGACCTTTTGATAGGAACTTTAATTATCAGCGCAGAAATGCCAACACATTTTGTAATGCTTTCTCCACATAGTGATTTCTATATAGCTTTTTCCATACACTGTGCAGAGAGGTGCGCATTTAGTCCACATTTCTGTCTCAGTGCATGTTTTTTTCACATTCGGCTTTGTCCACACGATATTATTGTTACTATTCTAGTTTTAAATAATGCATATTAGTAGTAGTCAATTGAATAAAATTTGTGCGGGTTTAACACAAAGTTGTGTACAAAAGAAGATTTCATCGAGCAAAAAATTTGTTTATAGGGCTTGCAGAAGTGGAGAGAATGTTCATTGTGTGGAGGAAGATTTTAAGTTTTCATTATGTGGAAAATAACATTGTTTATGTCTATATGGAAAATAACATTGTGCAAAAGTGATTTTTTTGCAGATATATGCACTTTGGAATAAACACTTTTATTTATAATATTAATCTTAGTTATGCAGAGTGCACATAAAGTTATGTACAAAACCACACATCATTGATCAAAATCGTTGTTTATAAGTGATGTAGAAGCACAAAAAATGTTCATTATGCGTAATTTTTTTTAAAGTTTCCATTGTGCACATAATAGCATTGTTTATGCACATATTGTGATATTCAAGTAAATGACATCTCATTGCATAGGAGCATTGTTTAGTTTATTTGATGTGTAGAGGAAGCTTTCATGTTTTGATTGTGCAAATTTTTGCATTTTGCATTGAAGGCGTTTTGCTAATATTTTTGTATCAAAACATAATTCATATTTTTTATATTAATAATATTGTTTTATTTGTAAATAATATGCTATATTTATATTTAACTATTTCATTATACGAAGAAAGATTTCAAACCTTCAATGTTTGGATGTCCACAGTTTTCACTGCATCATGGAAAATTTTAGGGGCTAATATTCGTAGGTGAGCTAATTTTCCATGATTTTTCCAAAAAAAAGATTCACTAATTTCCATTTTTTCTAAAAATGATTCGCCCGAATTTTACAATATAAAATTATTTTACCTTAAAAATTGCCAAAATTGTATAGATACTATATATAAACTCATTATAAATTTGAATAATTTTACAAGTATAGTAATAAATATATTATAATTTACATATTAGGGACTAGTGAGATTCGCCAATGTTTTAAACTTCAAGATAATTTTTCATCCTTAAAATTTTCCCTGCAATGCATGCTTATGATGATATTATTGATAATATTTTAATTGTAAATGATTCATGTGTTTGTATTTTCGAATATCTTTCAAATTAACATATGTGAGGAAGTGTGAAGAAATTCAATTATGGAGATAAATATTTAAATGGGGGAATCACTGCACTTGGTACCAAAGGATTTTATTGCTAATATTTTAGTATTAAATAATGAATATTTGTTGTTTGCAAGAAAAACGAAGCAAGCACTAGACTTATACAACTTCCCTAGAAGCATTATGATTTGAACTCCATGATTTCTTTGGATAGACTAAAACATGAGTTCTCTCACTATAAGTACTGAGACTATTTTACGGTAGGTGAAACTATGCTTATAAATTCATTCGATTCATTTCTTTTTCCAAATGCATAGTCTATTAATATTACAATAAAATAATATAGTTAATGATTATAGTTAATATAGGTAATATGTATTAATGGTAACCATTATAAGCATTAGGACTGTACATTCATTTATTCTCTTCCTTATAATTATACAATATAGAAGATTGGGATATCTAGAACATTGTAAAAATTGAATCATTGTACGATAGGTGAACACAATGAGTTGCGCACAATGAAATTTGGCACAATGGAAACGTGAATGTTAAGATTGTGTTGTGTAGGGATCACTAATTGGAAGTGAGCTTGGAAATATCAATTTAAAGTCAATGACATTGAATATTCCATTTTTTCTATTCATAGTATTTTAGTTATAAATTATGCAAATTTGTGTATTTCTAAATATTTTAGTATTAAATATTTCGTATTTTATTTTCTAATATTTTAATTATAAATAACATGAATGTTCATATTATCAAATATCAATGATCATTGAACACAATATTTGGCTATGGTTATGTTTCTTAAATGGATTGGATGTACGGAAGCACGGATGTAGTCTATTGTGAAGAGGAAGCTTTCAATCTTTGATTTTATGGACCCTTGCATTTCAAATTAAAGGATTTTGAATCTTTGATTTTATGGACCCTTGCATTTCAAATTAAAGGATTTTGTATTGTTTGTTCTCAGTAGTATTGTGTAAGTAATATAAATGGAAAAAATTAATATATAATTATCCCTAACGAGCAATACAGTTTTCATTTACCAAATTTGATATCACATATTATAGTCGTTATTTGTGTAGTATAACATTAGTGTTTATAACATATTTTATTATTTGATTACTGTAAATTTTTTCTTGGTAGTTGGAAATGATAGTGAAACATGAATGAGACACAATCATTGAAGTTCCATTTCCAACTATCTAAGTTCATTTAATATTTGCACAACGCGACAAAGGAAAAAAGACATTTAAGTGGAGAATTAACATCTAGGTTCTGAAATTACTTTTGCAAAGTAAAAGCTTCCTGATAGAAAGGAAAGTTTACATGGTAAATTTGTTGTATACCCATTAGTTTAGTGAATACTTATGAAGAATAATTTTAGTTATCGGTAAAAGGGCTTGAGTTAATGAAAATAGAATGTTTTTTACGATTTTAATAAAATAGTATCTCGACACTAATTTCTAAAACATGTAAGGTAGATAAGATATGAAATGTAATAAAGTAAATTTAAGTAAAACATATAGGTTTTATATAAATAGAATTTACAATAGTCTTTTCTGATTAAATGTTAGGCAAGTCAGTACTATCCACATCGATAACGATTACAAGTTAGTGGATACCATTGAAATCAATGGTAGTTTAATTTCCTTTCGTAACTTAAATTTCAATTCGTGATTTAGATGACTTACTGTCTCTTTCACATTATATATATTTTTGTTTCCTATTAAATAAATTTTTTAATTTTCCTTTTGTTCTAGGATCGTTTGTAGGTTATAAGCAATCAAGTTGCTTCGTTGTTCTAAAATTGTTATGTTTTTTGAGGTATTTCTTTGTTATTTTTCTGTTGTTATTTTCTTTTTCTATTACCAGTGAATAAATGGCCTAAAGAAACAATGGTATAGGCATAGGAGAATATGTAGATGTAGGGAGCGCAGATATCTTAATGCTTAGCAAATATATTATAATTCTAATGCATAAAATATTATAACTCCAACAAATGCTTATATGTCTCAAAGATGAACTATATGCTATAAGAATACTATGATAATATCTATTGTGAACCATGAACATATGAATATGTTCCAGATTCCGATAGCATAATCAATACAAACCTTAATTTGCGAAAACGACAGTTAATTAGTACAGAAAGCGCTACCTTTTCTTTTTTGCTATTTGCTGAATTTATTTTAAAATTTAGTATATGGAAAAGTCTATGTATTATAATATTCTCAATAGAATTAACACACGGAAATATATATTAAACTATTTTGGATTACAAATCTATGTATACATGTAATATGTTTTATAAGCTATATCAATTTAGAAACTTGTTTCATCTTTCTATGGAAAAGACTTACTAAGATATTTATTTTGTAAATAAATAAAATTGTTATTGTAAAATATTTTCACTAAAAATCACAACGTAATGGGATTATATTATGTGAGTAGTTATAGAACTTGCGAATTTTATAAATCAAGAAAGCAATGTAGAAAATCGACAATGTGGAGAGAAATTAAAAAATAAATACATATCATAATACAAAACATATAGCTGAAACAAAATATTAGTACATTGGATTATGTTTATGTATAATGTAATAGTAGCATTTGCATTGGTACAAAAAATCATCTTGTTGCATTCATGAGTATATTATTAATATTTTTTTCATGAGTATAGTATATTGAATCATATTGTGAAATCATATATTTCTATTAAAATGAAATAACTATTAGGATGCTTAGAAATGCAATGAGTGAGCATCGTCTCCTTGTCAAATTTCATAACAGTGTAAATAAATAAACCTATTAGTGTATACTTACAAATAATTTTTGATGGTCTATCGTAAATGTTCCATGTGTCTCGAATTTTCTCAAGGTTGCAATGACATTTGTTTTTTCTGCATAGTATTGGTTATAGGAATTTTTTTGTAGTGCAGATAATACTCTTTCCAGTTCTACACCCGTCAGAATACACTACTTTTCAGTCATGTCACTTCCATGTATGATGTAATTTAGCGACTGAAAATAAAGAAACCAAGTTTCGTGTAAGCAGATATAAAGCAAGGAAAATTAACGTGTGTAAGGAAGTTCAGTGTGCATAATTTCAGCTCATTGTGCGGACCTTTTTATATTGAAACTATTTCCGCACAATAATATCTTCAAAATTGGCATTTCTATAAATAAATTTTACTTATTCCAGTTATTTAAAAATCTCTCTAGATTTCATTGTATGCACTTCAGAAGCACTTCTGCACAACTTCTTCCACACAAATACCTCCGTATAACTTGGTTTCCACCTTCATATGGATTTGGTATTGATAGCAATGAAACTGAAAGTCAGCCCCTAAGGAGAGTTGGTCTACTATTGTCGCTCTGTCAGCATTTTCTCTCAATTAAATCAGCTCACCTCCACGTGGTCTTCTGCTACTTTCTTGTAATTTTATTTATCAATTTCGAAGAAATTGACAAATAAATATATTCAGCAAACTTTGGAAAAATTTAAATATATATTTTTGGACTTTAATTCCCCACATTATAACTTTGCGACAGTCCTATGTCCGCCTCCTTATACCTTACAACTTTAATCCCTCCGACTTGTATTAATAACCTGAAAATCCTTGCAAAGAAACAGTGTAATATACTCCAGGCCCACACATACAATCGGTAGAATTAAATTAAATACATAACCCATACCTTAGATTACCCTTCATGCTAATTCCGAATGCGACCACCGTTCGATGGGCTTCCCTCCAGATTGACGGAGATCGTCGATATCACACTGCCTCCTCAGTCAAACTTTAATGTGCGATGGCATGCGAAAAGGAGGTTTTGGGGGTCCCGCCTTAGGCTACATGTCAGCTGCTCTATGGAATCGCTCTCAAATGGAAAATACCGCTTGCCCCACAAAAGCGGTGCGATATTGGTGGTTTGGTTTCGCCAACCCACTCCCGGGTTTGGAACAGTGATTGAACAAAGTTGTGTTGGGAAAAATACTGAGAGGGGGGGGGGGGGGTGAATCAGTATTTAGGGCATACTAAGAACTTTCTTCTTTTTCACTCACTAAAACCCATACGCTACTTTGCTTAACCAGACTCGCGTATACACGCGGATATTCTTCATCAAACTCGCGTATACACAGAGATCTTCATATGAATATATTTCTTTACTTAGATCTTTGCAACATTCATTCATCTGATGTTAGTTAACAGTAAGCATGTGCAGCAATAACAGAACAAACCATCACACATAAGCATCACATATGAACACCAGGTTTTTAGGTGGAAACCCAAGTCGGGAGAAAACCACCGCTACCGTTGCTCAGCCTTCAATGTTTTATTATAAAGAAAACATCTTACAACTTATGTGCTGGCGCAGACTCCTACCAGCACGCAGGCACCCACCTGCACTCGTTTACTAGCCTCTCCTGGAAGGGAGCTCCAGCCCCCTGACTCGTTTACCAGCCTCTCCTGGAAGGGAGCTACGACCCCCTGATCTCGTTTACCAGCCTCACCTGGAAGGGAGCTACAACCCCCTAACTGAAGGCTACAACCCTCAGCACCTCTATGGACCACGTTTCATCAATTTTCACACTGGATCCAAAGCTTCCTTTAGAACACAACTTGCAGGCCACATTTCATCATATTTTCAGACTGGACCCACTCCATACATTTGAGCTCAAACAGATAGCAGTAACACAGCAAAACAGATCAAACATTTGATACTTCATACTTCAGCAAACCCTAATCTTCATACGTGCTTTCCTTTCACTGATCCTGCGTATATACGTTCCTTAGACCATACAAATCTGCGTATACTTCTGTACAAATTATAGAGCTAATTTTACTACCCATACGCGCTTTCTCTTCAGCAAACCCGCGTATATACGCGCTTACTGTGTTGTGAACTAGCGTATAGTTCTTCAGACATTTAGGTCATTGCAATTCTTCAGAACAGATACATCACTCATATTTTACCTTTTACTTCAGACAGATGTTTGCCTCATCTCAGATCTAATCATTCCATGAACAGATCTAGCAGATACAAAAACATTCCAGATCTAGATTCCCTTCTTCATCATTTCTTCATTGGTGCATCATACATTCAGATCTTTCATTCAACTGTAAACCTTTCAATTCAGATCTACTTCAGAGAGAAGTATTCCTTCAAGCTCAGACTTCTTGCACACATCTTGCACAATGATTTTCTTCTCTTTATATAGGTTTACCCTTTATCAATACCATGAGCCAAAACCACATTACTTTCGATGGTATTCCTAGACGGGGTCATATAGACGAATCATTACTCAATAAAATGGGTCAATACCATGGTGGTTACCCCTGTTTTTACATATTTAGAGCGCTTTTGCCCATACGCAACTTGGCACGTTATTTTCCGCGTGCATACGCTACTTTGTCTAGACAAATCCGCGTATGCCTTGAGACATACTCTTTTCATCAGGTTCTGGCACATACTGATTATTCCTTCCATCATTACCTTCTGTACTCATTGTATATACATCATATTTACATCATTTAACAAGTTGATCAAGACATATTCCATCAGGGAAAACTTCATCAAGTAGGTTTCCATCATCTTCATCAAGTGGGTTGCCATCAAGGACAACACTCAGCATCATATTGCCAACAAGTTGATTTGGGGTTACGCTATCCTTTGATTCACTAACTCAGGGCCTAACCTCGGGGTAGGATTTCCAATTAGCAACAAAAAAATGTAATTCTCTTCCAGCGGGATTTTCACTACCACTAAACAGAGTTCGACGACCACGATTTCTCACAAACCTCGTCTGCGGGTGGGATTTAATTCACAGAGCTTGTTCGAACATTTCGAGAGAAATAGTAGACAGAGGGATGCAGAGACTATACAACAGTTTAATTCAACAATTATATACGCACAGAGTTCAATCACCTCACAATTAATCTAATTTACTCACAAATATCAATTCGAGACAATTTGGTAATCAACGGGAACTGAAATTTATTCAACCAGAAGCAATTGCTTAACACACCGAAATTATCGCAGAAATATCCTCCCCTTATGCATTCGGGGGAATACAATTTATATACATCATTATGTTCCTCTTTGGTTCCTCTGTGAGGACCGTTTTTAGCAAACCAAAAGCCTAATTACAATTTATTTGAATAACAGAAACATGACAGATGGACTGAACCTAACTATTCGACTTCTACTAATCATAAATGATCTAAACACAACAAGCAGCTGAGGTATTGACACCTAGCTGTTACAATTCAAATGATTTCAAACCCTTCTAGCCACAACATGTGGACAAAACCTCCTACATTGCTGGCTAGTGTCTAATGCCCCTGCATCAGACTCTTCCACTAATCTGCCTATCTTCTGCAACATTCCTTCAGTCATCCAAGTGGCATCTTCCTCTGGTTGGTCCTTCCATTTGACTAAGTACTGGAAGTACTCTTGTCCTCTGGTCTTCCTGAACACTCTTTTGTCCAATATCTTCTCTGGTTGCAATGGTTGTGCTAGAGGTAGCTGCTTTTCCCACTCAATTTGTTCCTTGTCTGCTGATCTTTCTTCTGCACCATCATCTTCATACTTGTACAAATGTGAAACATTAAAAATGGGAGATATTCCAACATCAGGAGGCAATTCAATCTCATAAGCATTAGCAGAAAAATTTCTAAGTATCTTGCATGGCTCAATATTTTTGAACTTCAGTTTTTTATATTGCTTCTTTGGGAATCTCTCCTTCCTCAAGTGTGCCAAAACCAGATCTCGTACTTCAAAATGGACTTCTTTTCTACTCAAGTCTGCTCTGCCCTTATATTTTATGTTGCTGCCTTGTAGCTGCTATTTCACTTGTTCATGTATGGTTTGGATCTCTGAAGCAAATTCCTCACCATCAGCGCTTCTCAGCTCTGCCGTTCCCATATTTCTTAACTCTGATATCCCTCTGGGGTGCATTCCATAGAAAATATGGAATGGAATCTGTCCTGTGCTCCTGTTTGGTGAGTCATTATATGCATATTCTGCCTGGGGCAAAATATGATCCCACTCTTTGGGATGCTCTCCTGCAAGACTTCTCAACAAATTTCCTAGACTCCTATTCACTACCACAGTTTGTCCATCAGTCTGGGGATGATAAGATGAGCTGAAACTCAGTTTGGTACCAAGTTTCTTCCACAGCGTCCTCCAAAAATGGCCCACAAATCTGGTGTCTATGTCTGAAACAATACTCTTGGGCACCCCACAACCTAACAACTTCTTTGAAAAACAAGTTAGCAACATGGGTGGCATCACGAGTTTTATAACATGGAATAAAATGTTCCATTTTGGAGAATCTATCCACTACAAAAAATACTACATCATTCCCTCTCTAAGTCTTGGGTAATCCTAGAAAAAAATCCATACTCACCATGTCCCAAGGCCTGTCTGGAATAGGCAAGGGAGTATACAATCCTGCATTCTCGCTCCTTCCTTTCGCATATTGACAGATTTTGAAAATTTTCACGAACTTGTCCACTTCTGCTCTCATCTTGGGCCAATAATAGAAGTGACTCAGCTGCTCATAAGTTTTGTTAGTACCAAAGTGTCTAGCAAGTCCACCACTATGCTTTTCCTTAATCAAATTTTCTCTCATGGAACATTTTGGTACACACAGTTGGTTTCTTCTGAATAGTAAGTCCTCCTACAAGAAATAATCTAGCCACTAGCTTCTATCTGTTAGAATAGGATTACAACATGCCTCAAATTCTTCCTTAAAATCTAAATATGTTTTAAACAATTCTTTGAGAAAATCAAATCCTACAACTTCAAAATTGGTTTCCTGAACAAGCATGTGCCTCCTACTCAAAGCATCAACTACTTTATTTTCTTGGCCACTTATATGTTTCAAAATAAAGTTGAAACCTTGGAGATACTCAACCCATTTGGCATGCTTATGATTCAACTTGGGCTGTTGTACAATATACTGCAAAGCATGATTATCAGAATATAATACAAATTCCTTGGACATCAAATAATGCCTCCACTTTTTCAATGCCTGAACAACTGCATAGAATTCCTTCTCATAAGAGGAATAATTCCTTCTGGTGTCATTCATATTTTCACTGAAGTAGGCTACAGGCCTATCATCCTGACTCATCATAGCTCCAATGGCCTCTCCATTGGCATCACACTTCACTTGAAATGGTTTAGCAAAATCAGGCAGAATCAAAACAGGCTTTTCAGTTATCTTTTTCTTCAAAAGTTTGAAGCTTATTTCTACTTCAGCAGTCAATTTAAATGATTTTTTTCTCTTCTTTATTGTCTCAATGATGGGTGCATTAATCTTACTGAAGTTTCTTATAAATTTCCTATAAAAACTAGCAAGTCCATGGAAACTTCTTACCTCAAAAACATTTCTGGGTGAAGGCCATTCCACAATTTCCTTAACCTTTTCTGGGTCCATCTTCAATCCTTCTGCAGAAACCAAAAAGCCCAAATACACCAACTCTTCCTTCATGAATGAGCATTTCTTTAATTTTATCAGCAGTTTCTCTTGGTGCAGCTTCTTCAAGACATAATTAAGATGCCTTAAATGTTCTTCTTTGGTTTTTATGAAAACTAATATATCATCTAGATACACTATCACAAATTTACCAATGAATTCCTTCAATACTTCATTCATAAGTCTCATAAAAGTTCTAGGTGCATTTGACAACCCAAAAGGCATGACCATCCATTCATATAGTCCTTCATTTGTTTTAAAGGCAATTTTCCACTCATCACCCTCTCTTATTCTAATCTGATGATATCCACTTTTTAAATCTATCTTTGAAAAATATTTAGCACCACTCAAACAATCCATTAAATCCTCTACTCCAGGAAAAGGGAATATGTACCTAATTTTTATCTTATTGATTGTTCTGGAATTAGTACACATCCTCCAACCTCCATCTTTCTTTGGGCTCAAGACTTCTGGTACTGCACATGGACTCAAACTTTCTCTGATCAGTCCTTTGTCCACCAATTCCTGTTCTTGTCTCCTGATTTCCTCATTTTCTGTGGGAGTCATTCTATAGGCTACCTTATTTGGCAGATTTGAACCAGGGATAAAATATATTTGATGGCTAATCTTTCTCACAGGTGGCAGCTCATCAAGTAAATCATCCACAATAATGTCACAATAATTGTCTAACATCTCTTGGATTTCTATTGGCAAATCAGAAATCTTTGTAGAAGTAAGAACTACCTTGGGTTTGCAAACTAAATAAAAAATTACCTCTTCTTCTTCTATCCGCTGCAGGTATTCCTTCCCGCTCAGCAACAAGGTCTTTGGATCAACCACTCTGCTTGATGGCTCTCCTTCTTCCATGGGTATCAATGTATGATGTACCCCATATTTGAAGAAATTGTACGTATTCTTCTTTCCATCGTGCACTGCTGCTCTGTCAAACTGCCAAGGTCTACCCAGCAGTATGTGACACACATCCATGCGCATCACATCACATAGGACTCTGTCTTTATAGTTTCCCATTTGCAGCTCTATCTCACACTGTTCTTTTACAACCAGCTAGTGCCCTTTATGCAGCCAGGACACCCTTTAGGGAGTTGGATGCTCCCTTGTCTTCAGCTTCAACTTCTCTATGATCTCATTGGAAACCAAACTGTCTGTGCTGCCACTATCAATGAATAGCTGGAAGCATTTCCCCTGGACTTTACATATGCTTCTAAACAAAGTATTCCTTTGTGCAGGCTCAGTGACCTCTTTGGCTCGCTTCAATAGGACCTTATTAACCACCAAGGACTCTCCCCTCTCTGGTAGGATTTCTTCTTCAATTTCTACCTCTTCTCCAGCCTGGGCAACAACAGTGTTTCTTGGACCAGCACCCACATTCTCTGGGCACTCATAGTGCTTATGTCCCACTTGTTGACATCTATAGCACCTCAATTCTCTACCTCGGTCTCTGCCTCCTCTTCCTCTATAATAAACCCTTTTTACTATTGCATCACCCTCTGTATATGCATTATGGGGTGAGCTACTGTTAGCTTCATCCTTGGGTGTAGTAGGATTTCCTCTACCACCCTGACTTCCCTTTCCACGGAAAGTACCTTTCTTTTTGGCAGACTATTTCCTCAGGAGTTTCTCCTCTACTTTCAAGGCCATCTGATAGGCCTCTTCAAATTTCTTAGGAGACAGAAGACCAATATCATATTGGATCTCTAGCTTGAGACCATTCACATATCTAGCAATCTTCTCTGGTGTGTCTTGAAATTTCCCAGCTCTTATGCTCACCCTGTAGAATTCTTCTGTATATTCTTTTACTGTTAGCAACCTCTGTCTCAGGTTCTACATTTTCCTAAACAATGTAAGCTGATAATCACTAGGTAAGAATTTACCTTTTAATTTAGCCATCATTCTGGTCTAGCTTTCGATAGGCTGCTTGCCAACTCTCCCCCTTTCTGCCTACACTCCATCCCACCAAAGTGCAGCATGTCCCTTCAGCTTTGTTACTGCAAACTTGACCTTCTTATCCTCGCTCATTTCTTCATATTCAAAGAACTTGTTCATTTCATTAATACAGTCCACCAGTTCCTCTGGATTCAGTCCTCCTAGAAAAATTGATACTTCAATCTTGGGCTTAACTGTAGACCCCAGAATAGTTCTGAGGAGCCTCATGTTAGGAGGAATCTCAGCCATTTCTCCAGCTTCTTCTAATTGAGGTTCACTGATGTCTTCAGGATCTCTGGGCTATCTTCTCTCTATGGCATCCATTTTTTCTTGGACCCTCTACAAGGTCTCCAACACTTCTGCGTTGGCAACAGGTCTCCTTCTGCCAGCACCTCTACCAACTCGGATTGCCATGTTAATTCTCTACAAAAACAACTCAAAAACGCTCTGATACCACAATTGATAGCAACGAAACTGAAATTCAGCCCCTACGGAGAGCTGGTTTACTATTGTCGCTCTGTCAGAATTTTCTCTCAATTAACTTAGTTCACCTCCATGTGGTCTTCCGCGACTTTCTTGTAATTTTATTTATCAATTTCGAAGAAATTGACAAATAAATATATTCAACAAACTTTGGAAAAATTTAAATATATATTTCTGGACTTTAATTCTCCACATTATAACTTTGCGATAGTCCTATGTCCGCCTCATTATACCTTACAACCTTAATCCCTCCGACTTGTATTAATAACCCGACAATCCTTGCAAAGAAACACTTTAATATACTCCGAGCCCACACATACAATCGAAAAAATTCAATTAAATACATACCCCATACCTTAGATAATCCTTCATGCTACTTCCGAATGAGACCACCATTCGATGGGCTTACCTCTAGATTGACGACGATCGTCGATATCGCACTATCTCCTCAGTCAAACTTTAATGTGCGATGGCACGCAAAAAGGCGGTTTTGGGGGTCCCGCCTTAGGCCATGACAAGTCAGCTGCTCTATGGAATTTCTCTCAAATGGAAAATACCGCTTGCCCCACAAAAGCGGTGCGATATGGGCTGTTTGGTTTCGCCAACCCACTCCCGGGTTTGGAACAGTGATTGACCAAAGTTGATTCGGGATTACACTATCCTTTGATTCACTAACTCAAGGCCTAACCTCGGGGCAGGATTTCCAATTAGCAGCAAAACAAGTGTAATTATCTTCCGGCTGGATTTTCACTACCACTAAACAGAGTTCGACGACCACGATTTCTCACAGACCTCGTCTGCGGGTGGGATTTAATTCACAGAGCTTGTTCAAACATTTCGAGAGAAACAGTAGATAGAGGGATGCAGAGACTATACAACAGTTCAATTCAAAAATTATATACACACAGAGTTAAATCACCTCACAATTAAACAAATTTCCTCACAAATATCAATTCGAGACAATTTGATAATCAACGGGAACTGAAATTTATTCAACTGGAAGCAATTGCTTAACACACCTAAATTATCGCAGAAATATCCTCCCCTTATGCATTCGGGGGAATACAATTTATATACATCATTATGTGCCTCTTCGGTTCCTTTGTGAGGACCGTTTTCAGTAAACCAAAAGCCTAATTACAATTTATTCAAATAAAAGAAACATGACAGATGGACTGAACCTAACTATTCGACTTCTACTAATCCTAACTGATCTAAACGCAACAGGCAGCTGAGGTATTGACACCTAGATGTTACAATTCAAATGATTTCGAACCCTTCTAGCCACAACATGTGGACAAAACCTACTACATTGCTGGCTAGTGTCTAATGCCCCTGCATCAGGTATTTAAACAAAAAAATGGTCTCTTGTGAAAAAATGCATTTTGAGTTTTGTGTAACGAGATAGAAGACAAGAAAAATTACTTTTCAAAAGCAAGTTCAGTGTGTGGAATTTCAGCTCATTGTGGGGGCCTCTTCACATTGGACCTATTTTAGGACAATAATCTCTTTAGAATTGACATTTTTACAAATAGATTTTACTTATTGCAGCTATGCAAAAATCTCTCAAGTTTTTATTGTATACACTTCGGAATGACCTCTGCACAAATTTATCCCCATAACTAGTATCACAATCAATAATGCCCCCTGTTACATAATACCACACACAGATAGTCATGCACATAGAAGTTTGTTTGTACATCTATTTCTATATTGAGCAACGCCGTTAGATGATTTCACACAACTAGTAATAAATAAAAAGTATACTTGGATTTTCACTATTTTAACAACCCTTGCAGAAATCCTTCTACACATCCATTTCACCACTAGAGAAGTGTATTAATGCATGAAATTTCGATGATGTCCTCTTATATGAACAAAATATAAATGAGATAAATCCTAAATAAGTCTATAATGAATAATAATTAAAATGCATTTATATTTACTATATTCTAATACTTAAACTTGTTACCAGATATTTCAATAAATCTTAGTTAATGTTTTACATGTGAAGTTGTATCTATTGTATTTGTTGTGACTAACATTTGAATCTGAATACAATTCAATATGTTGATAACTATAGATGGGTTTTGCGATATAAAGCATTAATATTATGTTGCATTTATCTTTATTTATCAATAACACATATAATAAAGTGAAAATGGCACACATTAGTGTTTCATTGTACATAGTTTTGATTCTGGAGAAATTAGGATAAGAGTTTCCATAATGCAAGGGAAGCTAGCTGGAGTGAAAGCTATGCACAAAAACATATGATCATAATAATAAATAATAATAATTATACATTGAACTATGATATCTATTTTTCTGAAGCATTGTGAAAAGGTTCCATATTTTCGTTTTGCAATGGTTTATTGTAAACTACTGTCTGTAAGTAATTTTCTTATAGACATATATATAGTTGTTTGCTTAAAGAAAATAAGTTTTTAAATGATACCTACCGAACATAGAATTTTTTTTTTATTGTGTGAAGCTTTTTGTTGTGTGAAACCCATATTAAATATTATGTTGCAAGTCATAAAATTTACAGTACTCAATTGTAAATGAGTATTTTTTAAACATTACTAGATACATAACTAGCTATTCGGAAGTACTCAATTAAGTATTTATATAACTCATACTTGTTTCACTGCGATATTTATTACTTAAATTAAATTAATAATAAATTTTACAAATTGCAGAAAAACAATAAATAATAATAATAGTGTTATAGCTGAAGTTTTTCTGGTGCTTGTAATCAATGCGAGAAGTGTATACTACATATGGAAAATAGGCAGAATTGCAAAATTTTATTATGTAGAAGAAAAATAAAACAAAATAATAAGAAACCAAAAAAAGAAAAATCTTTCATTGTGCAGAGTGCGGATTCACAATTTTCGTAGCTAGTATAATGACATTAACGGTTCAATTCCCTTTTGGAGAAATGGATGGATTGACGTGTAATCAAGAAAGTAAATGTTATTACATCTATACTGAATTCGATATATTGGTGGATGTGATTGATGAAAACACGTAATCTATATGTCATTATTACAAAAGATTCACATTTAATATGTTTTGTAAATGGAGTAACTGATTTCTGAATTTCAAGATTTGTTTTTTAAACTATTTTTGTTATTCTCAATAGTGCCTGCTTCACTTTGTTTTGTTATTTATTTCATAAAACACATTTCACTTGCAGAATAGTAACATGTTCCAGAAAAGGAAAAAGACAGGGAATTTAACATTATCAACAATTACTATTGTTAGTGTGATTCTTTCGTTGTAAAAGATCACTTTAGCTATGCATATCAAGTAGCCCTAACATCAAGTATGGATGCAAAATATATTTAAGTTTGCTGCATAAAATTAGATCTAAGCATAAAGGATATTAAGCAGATAAGATATAAAATGGCTCCATGCATCCAATGAACAAGACAAGAACAATGTATAAAAAGAATCTTATATTATATTAAAGAATGGGGCACTTGAGAGGAAAACAAGAAAGGTGTTTTCCATTTCTCCTTAGTGGGATGGGTTCTTGGAAGTCCTCAGTGTTTCAGATCTAAAATTCCTCTCTTTGGTTAATGTGGAAAACCCTAACAAACATGGAACTCAATGGGAGTTCAAAATGCAAACAAATGGAAATGGTGACCAAGAGTAGATCTAGTGTGATCTAATGCAATGGGGGTGACTAAAGAATGGGGAAAACCCTCCTATTTATAACAAACTATTGGGGTGTTCTAGAACTCGGTGCATGAATAAAATATTATTAATCAAATTCTAGAATCACCCTTTAGGAGTATTTTATTATATTTGTTGGAGGGAAAAGGGCTTTTGACTTGGGTCAATTCCTTTATTTATAAATAACAAATAAAAAAATGATTTATTTATTATTTTAAGGGAGATGAGGGGAATATAATTAAATAAATAATGGTTTATTTAATTATTTATATGTGATTTAGTCAAATTTAACTAAGAATATTATTTAAATAATGATTTAAATAACTTATTCTTAGGAAATAATTAAATAAATAATGATTTATTTAATTTATTACCTTGTTTTGGGTTAAATATGACCAAGAAACGTAAACAAATGTTGTGAAAGAAATTTTACTTGGGGTAAAATTGGTCTTACATGGTGTACTTGGGTTCATCTAACGATAATGGGTTAGATGACCAAAAAATGGTGTAACAGATTGCCCCCCAATGTACGAGTGTTAGGAGAAAATCGTATGACTGAAGTACATTGTAAGAACTTAAGCATTAGACAGTAAGATAGAAATTAAAGAGAGGAATGTAAGGTAATCTAAAGTGGTGGAGGACTAGACCCAGAGGAGATGAGACTTACAGGTGCAAAAAGTCTCAAGTGTATGATGTGGTACCAATGTGAAAGGCGGCGGGGAAGGCATACCTATGCCCGCCGAGACAATAGTACAAAGGAGAAGGCGCCCGAAAAACCATGGAACACAATAGTAAAGCCAGTGCTGGCCTAAACATGAGCCAGAAAACAAGAAGGATGAATCCCACATACATGCTATGCCTGGAATAATCGTCAGGACTTATACAATAGTTTTGCAGTACATGAGATATAAATACACCCAAATGCCCCCTACACATGGGGAAGGGCTCGCGAAATCGGACCGACATGTGAAAATTGAAGAGGTGCTGCAAGCGACTGAGGCCGATATCATCAAAGGAGAGGAGCTGCATCAAGGGCTGGAATGAAGAAGTCATCCGGGTATGTGGGGGGCTACCTGCAGGGCCACCCCCTCATGAGGGCTGAGACATCTCACACACACCTGGGTATTACGAATAGCTACTGCTGCATCACTGAACCATCAAGTGTGTAGATCGCGATCGGGTTGAAAAGAGCTCGAAACAAGGTACACTCCCCCCCTAGACCTGACTTCTGGAGTAAATGGGCTGATGTCGACAGAAGTAGGTCCGCCATAGGTGAGGTAGTAAGGGAATCTCAATTAAGGCACGGGATAAAATAGTGGAGTGACGCACAGACGTAACTAAGGATGATGATGAAATGAGGGATGGTGCCAATGGGGACCATAAAAATCATGAGTACAAACTGGTAACTCATGACGGAAATTATCACGAACGGAGATGAGTGTGTGGAAAAAGTGGTGCCCCCCACTGAACTGTGGTGTAAGTGAGAAAATACGATTTTAAGGGGATGTGAGGGAAGACTTCGTGGACAACGGGTGTCCTGGTGAAGTAGCGAAATGTGAAAAAAAATATATGCTGGCTATCTACAAGAAAATAAAACGTGCATTTCGAGTGGGAAATGCTAGGGGTAATATTTCTTGAGATAGAGTGCATTGCGAGGATTAGGAAGGGGGTGGCCTTCAAAGTCCTCTAAAAGATAGGCCCCCTTCCCAAGGTCTTTATTGATAATGTAAGGACCGAGCCATAGTGAGTCGAACTTCCCATGACCAAGGGTATCATGGGCCTGGTCATAGACTAGAACAAGGTCACCTTCGTGAAATTGGCGAGGGTGTATTTTTTGGTCATACTGAGCTTTGGTGCGCTTTTTGGCCGCTTCAAGAGTTTGCAATGCAACACAACGTTCTTCAGAGGCACGCTCGAGCATGATAAGTCATTTTTCTAGAGGTTGGGTATCAGGGAGGAGTTCAATGGCCAGGTGAATGGAAGGGATTGCACACACGATTGGTAGGACTGCCTCCTCACCAAAGACAAGGTGGAAAGGAGTGAAACCAGTGGCGGTTTTAACTGAAGTCCGATAAGACCACAAAGTAGGGAAGAGCATAAGGTGCCAATTGTTTTTGTGCTTATTCACCGTTCTTTGAAGCATGGTCTTAAGAATTTTGTTGACTGCTTCAACTTGGTCATTACCTTGGGGGTAATAGGAAGATGAATATTGGTGCTCAAAACCCAAGAGTGAGGATAGCTCATGCCAGATCTCATCTTCAAAATGTCGGCCATGGTCAGAGACTAACTATTTTGGAACTCTGAATCGAGTGATGACATGGTTAAAGAAAAAGAGGGTTGTGGTGGCTGCCGTATTGTTGAATGTCGGCATAGCTTCAGCCCATTTGGTGAAATAGTCAACTACCACGATGCTGTATTTGTGGTTACCAGCGGAGGGAGGTTGACATTCCATAAAGTCAATGGCCCATTTGCAAAAACGGCCAGCTATGATGATAGGATGGAGGGGAGCGGGAGGAGCTCGCGCCTTGGGGGCGAAATGTTGGCAATTGGAACAGTGTTTGACTGCTTCAATTCAATCACTAAAGAGAGAAGGCCAAAAATACCTGGCACATATGATTTTTTGGGCGGTGGCAAGGCCAGAAAGGTGGCCCCCACAAGCACCGCTATGGCAGGCATTGAGGACTTGTTCAGCTTCAGCGTGTGTGAGGCAACGACGAAGGACAATATCTACTCCACGATGATAAAGGTCATCGCCGATTAGAAGGTAGCGAGAGGCTTGGTGTCGGATGCGTCGTCGAGCAGCACGATCAAGATGAAGGGAAAACTTTTGGGTTCGTAGGTAATTAAGGATATCACCGTACCAAGGATCATCAGTGGTGATGGCAAATAAATTTTCATCGAGAAAATCATCATTAATAGGAGTGTCTTACGTCCCAGTAGGCAAATCAGAAATGAGTTCAGCGAGGGCTAAACCTTTCTTACTTTTTGGGGTGACAAATTCAAGGTCAAATTCTTGGAGAATAATGACCCAACGAGCGTACTTCCCACTGAGGATGCGTCGACTCAACAGGAAAGCCATGGGGTTGGAATCAGTCACAACCTTGGTGGAATGCAGGAGGATATAATGACGCAGTTTTTGGACCGAGAACACAACAGCTAGTGCTAACTTTTCTTCATGTGAGTAGGACACAGGTGGGCCAAAAAGGTTTTTACTGACATAATAGATCACATGCTCAAGGCCGTTATCATCTTCTTGACTAAGGAAACCAGCAATCAAATGGGTGGAAGCGGAGATGTAAAGGATGAAATCTCGGTCAAAGTTAGGATGACGGATCAAGGGGGCAGAGGTGAGAACATGTTTGAGGGCATCAAAAGATTGTTGAGCGTAGGTATCCCAGACAAAAGAAGTGTGGGAGTGAAGAAGTCAAAGGAAACAATGCGCGGTGGTCGCATAGTCTGGAATGAATCGGCGAAGAAAATTAGCTTTGCCTTGGAGGCTTTGGAGTTGTCGTAAGGTTCGAGGGATAGACAGTTCAAGAATGGCTTGAACTTTCAAAGAGTCAAGATTTATCCCGTCTTTAGATACGATGAAGCCGAGGAGACGACCGGCGAGAACACAAAAGACACATTTCAAAGGGTTAAGATGGATGTTATACTTGCGATAGCGGAGGAAAATGGTATGCAGATCATGGAGGTGTTGTGCCCGATGTTTAGAACGCGCAGTAAGGTCATCTAAATAGGTGAGGATAATATGAGCTAATTCATGGAAACAATAAGACATGGCTCGTTGAAAAGTGGCACCAGCGTTTTTAAGACCAAATGGCATGACTCGGTATGCAAAAGTGCCCCACGGACTAATGAACGCAGTTTTAAGTTGATCAGCATGACATATAACGATTTGGTTGTATCTTGTGAAGCCATCCATAAAGGATAAGACCTCATGCCCCGCACACTCATCAATGATTTGGTCAATAAATGGTGTGGGGAAGTTGTCTTTGGGACAAGCTTTGTTCAGATCGTGAAAGTCAGTGCAAACACGAATGGTGCCTTGTTTTCTGAGAACAGGAACTGGGTTGGACACCCAAGTGGTGTACTCAATGGGGTAATTAAAACCAGCCTGCTGGAGCTTATCGATTTCAGCTTTGATGGCTTCACGTCTAGATGGATGAATGGGTCTTAACTTTTGACGGACCGGAATGGCGTCAGGCCATGTGTCGATGTGGTGTTCGACAATGGCCGGATCGAGTCCTGGCATTTCTGAGTAGGACCAGGCGAAAACATCACGAAATTCTTTGAAGAGTTTGGTGTAGGATTCAATTTCTTCTGGAGTGCAGTGGGCGCCCATGGTGATGTGTTCTTCGATACCTGGTTTGACAGAAATGTATTTTCTGATGGTAGGGGAGATGTTAGCCATATTGCCTTCTTCGAAAGCGTCATGGGTAGGGATGGGGTTTTCGAACCAATCAAATTTATTGGGAATGAAGTCTTTGGATTCGAGAGAATATTGGTCATGTGATTGATGTGGTAGGAAGTATGCATGATGGTGCATATCATCCCATGGAAAGTTAGGTTCGGTCATGGCTTCCATGATGTCTTCATTGGACTGGAAGAGGGGAATAGTGGATGACATAGGATGACTTGAAGAGGTAGGAATATGAGATATCTGATGTTGAGGGGAAAGGATTTTGTTTGTGTAGATATGAGAAGTGACAGCGGGGTCAATAGATGAGTGGGTAGGCGAAACAGCGGGGGACGGGGCTAAGGGGTTGGATGCCGGGGAACGCGGTGATGAGGCAAGGTAGGAAATAGTGGCAGAAGGTTCGGTCATGTTAGTATCAGGATGAGAAATGGTAATTGGGGTGGACGCGTGGTCGGGGGTTAAAAAAGGAGGACGGGCAAGCGCAACTTCGAATTGGCGGTAAGAAGCCAAAGAAGCATGATACTCGTCAAGACGGGGGGAAAAGGTGGGTATAATGCCCATGGAAGTCGCATAAAGAACAAGGGTGATTGGTGCACAAGTTTTTAAGTTTGGGAAGGGAACCAGGGAGGGTGACCTGGACCGTGGGAATATCAGATTCTGGAAACGTTTCATTGACCGTGGTTTTGAGGTGTCGTAATTCAGGACAGGTATGGGTGGTGTGGCCGACAACGTCACACAAGGCGCACTGGATGGGATGTTTTGGAAGGCGAGGAGGGTTGGAAGTTGTCAACACTACCATTTCCTTTGGTGCCCCCCTGCGAGATTTGCTATTTTTACCGGACATGGTTGTAACAGGAGGAGGTGCTGGGTGAGGAGACTGAGGTGTTAGAGCAGCAGAAGAGGTCATGGGTATTGGTTGAACTGGAGTCAAAGCAAGATACAGCTTGGGTTGACCAGGCAGGGTAGGGGCAGGGGTGCTTAGATACCAGAAGGGTATACCCAAGGTCAAGTTGGGTAGGGAGAGGGTAGCCAAGATAGGGACAGAAGAATCTCCAGGAGGGGGAGCAAGGAAAGGAATCTGACCATCAGGAAAATGGCCAGGAGGGATGGGGCCGAGGGAATTGAAATTGGGTGGAATTGATCCAGTAGGGAGGGAATATTCTGAAGGAAAAAGACTGGCTAGCAGGGGCGAAGGGCTAGGAGCCGGAGGAGTTGGGGAAAGTTGAGGTTGCTGACTAGCCAAAGTGGGTTGTGTAAGGTCAGCCCAAGATGATTGCATCATGCAAACGCTTGCCAGGCTAGGGTCAGAGAGGGTAGGTGGGTCAAGAAAGGTGTCGAGCAAGGAGGAGTCTTTAAAGAGGCTGGGAGAGACACTGGGCCAAGACGTAGTGGCGGTGGAACTAGAGGGCTCAGGGGAAATCTGAGATTTGGGGGTACGATACGATAACTGGTCGATGGTGATGATTTTGCCGTTATGTGGGAAGAACATCTTGCGGTAAACTGCGGATGGGAAGACAAACATGGCATAGGTGTAACTACACCCAAAGAGGATGTTGTAGTCGAGAGGGGCATCGATCACTTCAATGTTGACACACACAATTTTTCCTGCAAGAGTAATAGGATAGCGGCGGAAGAGGCCGATGGGCTGGGAAGCATGGCCATCCCATGCACGAAGGGTGATTGTGGAAGGGGCCAACGCAGGAGATCCGAGTTTTTGCCAAACTGAAGCAGACATGACACAGGTAGATGCCTCGTCATCAATGATGCATCGAGCAATAGTGGCATTTTGGATTTGGACCGAGATTTGGAAAGCAACAGATGCAGGAAGAGGGGGATGGTCAAGTTGACGGGGATCGAAAACAATTAACTGGTCATCAGGAGGGTCGGCAACATTCAGGGAAATCTGATCAGAGGCAGCATTTCGACGTAATGGGCCCTTAGGAATTTGGGTATGAATCTTGGTGTTGGGTGGAGGAATTGGCAAGGGACCATTGGGTGTCGATAAAGGCTTATTAGGGCCCGAGGATGGGAACTCGGGGTTAGAAGGAACGGGAGACTGAGTTTGAAGGGAAGGATTGGTGGTGAGAGATTGGTCTGAGGCCATCATGAGGATCTGGTAATTAGAGGAACCAGAAGGAGAAGGTTGAGTGGGTTCCGGGTCATGAGGTGACTGGGTGGCCATGAGTCCTTGTTGAGGGGAAGGATCGAGAAACATAGCGGGTTGAGAGGTAGCCGTATGGGAAGGGATAGAAGGAGAAGAGTTTTGTCCCTGCACAGTGGCCTGAGACTCCCACATGTGCCGCATTTGTGGTAACCGGGGACAATCGTGAGTGTAATGACCGTAAACACCGCAACATGAACATGGCTTATTGGTGCGAAGTGGCCTATCTTGCTTGGGCTGAGAGATCTGAGGCTGGTCAGCAGTGTTAGAATAAATATGGGAAGGATTGGGTCGACGATTACCAGAAGCAGAGGGAGTGCCTTTCCTCTTTCGTTGCGAAGGAAGAGGAGGAGTTGCACCTGGCTGCGCAAATACGTGCCCTGGAGGGGGAAGTAAGTGCAACTGTGGGGGTGGGGGAGGCAAGGGAGCGAGAGGTCCAAATGCTGGAGGAGGTGGGACACCAAGCTGCGGATAAGGGTAAGGGTGAGAATGGGCAACATTGAGGTAAGCAAGAAAGTGGGTTAAAGGGGGAGGCATGCCAAATCCTGGATACATGTTACCCGAGGGGGAAAAGGGGCTGGAGGTGCTGGCCCCGCCGGGAGGAAAACCATAGGGCGTAAGAGGTTGAGCAGAGGTATGAGACATGGCTCCGATGATACCGTCGGTAGAGTGAGAGGTCCCGGAGGTGTTAGTGCCCCTGGGCTTGGGGAGATCAGGAAGGACAGTATAAACATAACCAGACTGGGCATAGATAAGGTCATATTTTAAGGTGATTTGAAGGGTGGATTCTTCGGTTTGGGGGAAATGGGAGGCAACATATTTTCCAATGGGAGGTAAGAGAGAGCGAAGGAACCAATCCATATAAACTCGATCTTCAAAGGGGGGATCACGGCATAAGCTTCGTCATCGTCGCCACTCCTGGACATGAGCGGAGAGATGCGTTGAAGAGGATTGATGAAAGGAGGTCAATAGTTCAGTGCCAGTGTCGTATCAGAGAGGGAGATGGAAATAAGACAAAAAGGCTTGGGAAATGGTTGAAAAAGTGGTATTGGAAGAGGTGGCTTGATCAACATACCATTTGGACGCTTCGCCAGTAAGGGTGCGTTGGAATAAACGAAGATGAATGGAGTCATCGGTGATGGAATTAGAGGAGCACCACATGTGGAAAGATCGGATATGATTGGAGGGATCTTCACTAGCAAGGCCTTCGAACTTGGGAATGTCGGAGGGGAGCTTGGTTGGAATAGCATGCCAACTGACATCATGGCGGATAGGATCATTGATAAGCTGATTGAAGTTAGGGAGACTGAGGCCAGCCATATACGGAAGTAATGGGGCAGTCGAGGTAGGTCCCGTAGTGGTTCCACTGGAAGCAACCCCAACAATAGAACTGGGGTTAGGGCTAGGTTCAAAACTAGACATGGTGGAGGTAAAAGGGGGGAGAACCAGAAGGACGGGGAAAACTCAAACAATCAGAGGAAGATTCGGAGTGCGGACTCGGGGGAGGACTTACTCGATGACGACGGGAAGGAGGAAGTCGACCAACTAGAAACTGAGGGTGAAGGCCAAGAAGTTGCCGGGATAAACGCCTTAGAGGCGAAATGATGACGGGAAGAAGAAAGACCGACAAGGGCAGCAAGGTGCAAAAGCAAGATGCGACAAGGGCAAGGAGGTGCAGTGTCGATTAATTTTAGAGTCTTTGCCAGGCGTTGTTAACCAGGCTCTTTTTCACTTAGGGTCAGTGTGTGGCGTGCGTTAATTTTAATTGATTAAACCCAGACGTTTTGAGAGTAAAATAAAAAGTGTGCTGCGTAATGGAAAAGAAATCTGCAGTAAATAAGATTGAAAGAACAGAAAATTAGCAACTAAAAAGGCAGAAATCGAACACAAGAAGGTGGGTCTCTCAAAACTAGTCTAGAAGGGGCAGAGCACGCTAACAAGAGATCAATAGATCTAAGGTCTAGAGGGACTGGGATCTAATGGAGAAATCTGCTGGAAAGTGGTGCAGAAAGCAGCATAGAGGCAGGGGCAAGGTTGCTGCTAGAAAATAGGAGATTAGTTAAAAAGAGGGGGGTCAAAGAGGTGGCCTGAGAGATGAACCCAAACAAAGCGAAAGGCAGTGTATAAAAAGGGAAGAAAAGCTGACCTGTGAGGATCTGAACAGGAGGTATCAGATATGAAATAAGGTTGAAACTTCTGGAAATTCAGATGTCTGAGAACAGCAACAAACTCTCCCACAAAAAGTGTAGGGAACTAAAGCCCTAAGGGGCAAGAGTCCCACTTAGGTGAGTGAAATAGATCAGCAACAGGTCTGAACATGTGGAGATAGAGGCTGGAAAAACCTAACAGAAGCTTCAGTGAAACCCAGAAAAAGTGCTGGCAGATTGCAGAAAAAATTGCAGGTCGCAGATTTGGGCCTGTTTTCAGGCCAGGTCGCAAATTTAGGGCAGAAAAGTGCGACCTCAAGGCCAGGTTGCACCTTTTGGGCCGATAAGTGCGACCCGCAAATCCGGGTCTGCCGGCGGTAGATTTCAAAAAAAAATTTTGTCTCAGCAGCGGCTGATGTCAGTCACCTGCGCAAAAAGTCCAGAAACACACGGAAGTTAGAAATTTGAATGTTTGAGGGTTTTAGAGGGGAAAAATAGCATAAAAATGGGAAAAAATAGGAAAAATAAAAAATGGAAGAGAAACCCTAGGGTCTGAAACAGTTGGATATGCAAGAAGATAGAAAACGACAGTGGTCGCAAAATAAAACCCGTGTGGAGTCGCCAATTGTTAGTATGATTCTTTCGTCATAAAATATCACTTTAGCTATGCATATCAAGTAGCCCTAACATCATGTATGGCTGCAAAATATCTTTAAGTTTGTTGCATAAAATTAGATCTAAGCATAAAGGATATTAAGCAGATAAGATATAAAATTATTTATATGTGATTTAGTCAAATTTAACTAAGAATATTATTTAAATAATGATTTAAATAACTTATTCTTAGGAAATAATTAAATAAATAATGATTTATTTAATTGATTACCTTGTTTTGGGTTAAATATGACCAAGAAATGTAAACAAATGTGGTGAAAGCAATTTTACTTGGGGTAAAATTGGTCTTACATGGTGTACTTGGGTTCATCTAACGATAATGGGTTAGATGACCAAAAAATGGTGTAACAACTATGGTAGCTAAAAATCATGCAGTTTGACAACTATAATCCGATTTTCAAAAAAAAACTATGCTCGATTTTCTAAAATCGTGTTATAATTTCTAATATTTCTTACCAAAATTGTGGTGGGTTTAGATAGAGTGAATTATTTATGCTATTTTTCATAAATTTATATATCTGATTAGTAGGAACGAGAAGTGCATTTGATTGAGTAAAAGCTTTGTTTAGTGAAGTGTTGAAAATTTTCACTATGTAGAGGAATATTTCAATATTTCATTGTGTGGTTGTTCGTAGCCTGTGCGAAAATATTTTATTGCTAATGTTTTAGTATTAGAACATAAGAAAAGTTTCAAAGCATGTGTTCGAATACAAATAATTTTTTTTATCATAAAATCGATACATTAAAATAGTTTTGAATGCAAAATAGTTCGTGTAGGTCAATTTGTGTAGAAGGAACTATATGACACACAGAGTTATTTGACTATAGGAAGAAAAAGATGTGTCAGAAACATAATTAATTAATTATTCCACAGAATGAAATTTATGTAGGTCTTAAGACACTATGCTAGAATTATATTATTAAGAGATATATGTCTAAGATACATCCATTCCAACACTATTTCAACAACTATTAACGTTTTTTGATACGATATGTCGTTGCATAGAGATTTCACTGTGCACAATAAACTTGTTTTGCACAATGGAAATTTTAGTTGTAACCTCTCTAGAATGAGAATTCTGTATAAGAAACTAAATAACCCAAAAGTAGAAAATGAAATTCAAAAACATTAGAAGTGTAATATCAAGAGTTATTTCATTGTGGGTAGAAAGGGTGTGTCACAAACATAATTAATTAAGAAAAGGCGTGTTTGAAACATAGTTAATTACTACGTGGAAGGAAATTAGTGGATGTATAAACACATTGTATCAGTATTATATTATTAAAATATATATGTCTAAGATTCCAAACCATTTCCATGTGTTAAATTTCGTTTAAAGAAACAACACAACATTGTATGTAATAGAAAAGATGAAAGCATTTTTTTGAAAAATTATAGAAAAAACCATGATAAAATTGATACATAATAAGATTCAGTAACAATTATAGCAAAAATAGAATTTCAATGACTGGAACAATATCTCAAGTTCGTACGACATCATATTCAAAACATAAACTTAAAATGAACAATTCTTGAATAGAATCAGAATTATGCAAAGAAAAATGTAAAGCAGATGGATTTGATGTAGTGGGAATTGGTGTTCCGCTTGCTTGAACGAAATTTGTGGCCACAAAAAAACAATATGTAACATGTATTATGAGTTGAAAGCTCATTGGAGAAACACATTCACCATTTTTAATGAAGTCCTGGTTAGGGAGAACTGTAACTTCCACTTTCACGTTTTTAGTGAAAATATCTTTTTAAATTTCCCTAGATTTTTCTTGCACCTCGACAACCCACCTAACGTTCTTCCTATTGACTTTTAAAAAAGTAATTAGGCATGTGTAAGATTTTTTCAGTAAAATCAATGATGCTATAAAAGTTTGCTACAATTTTCTATTTTTTCTCCTCCAATTTAGTTTTTAACCTCTCATTTGAAATTAACTCAGAATTGCACAACATACATGGACTGATTAATCCTTTTATAATATCCATTTACCTACGATAGAAATTAACTCTCCTTTTGCATAGGTTGCTTTAGGAAGAACTGATATTCTTAAGTGTAGTGAACCTTTCTTCCCATCGAGCTTCCAATTGCTTCACTCGTTCAATATCTCATAGTTGTTGATTTTTATTTTCGAAAGAAGAGAGTATTTCTAGCCTTTGCTTAAAATTATTTAATCCATTGGCAATAAATTTCTTGTATTATGTAAGATTACTATCAACCAAGTTTGTAAATATTGCCAACTTCTCTTGCAAGCGTGTTAAATCAAAAAATTATTTCCATGCATCATCAATAATTTATAATATTTGGAATATGTTGTTTAGGATATATGACTTTGCTACGTTAAGTACCTTCACAAAATTTTCAATTCTTGCAGTAGTGCAACAACATAACTTGACAATGGAGTCGTTAACCGAGGAACTAGATTGACGATGTGTAGTATTTCTCTTATTTTATTTTCAACATCTAATTTTCTGCAAGCACGTTGATAACATTTTGAATAATTGCATCATTGGTATATTATTGCAAGACTATGAGCCCCATCATGTCAATGCTAGGCAAATCAATATCCACCTGTTTCGTTATCAATAATATTTTTATTTTCAACCTTTACCTTTTCAACTATCAATTTTTCGCTAGTCCTATCATATTTTTCATTTTTCAATTGGACAAGACGTTCATCACAAATAATTTCATCTTCTACAATTTGATCCACTATTTTTTAATTCTCTTCTAAATGAGTAGAAACATAGTTAGGTGGTTCACTTCTATCACTTTACACGTCTATATCATGTTCAATTCTTTCTCTATTCATGGTAGTTTTGGACTTCGATGTTTAAACTATACGTGTTTGGTCTGGAAAGGATTCAAGAAAATTATATTTCTCATCTCGACAATTTTTTTGATTCACCAATAACCAATTTTCTAGAATGAAGATTCTTCCTCTTTTCGATTGTTTCACCAACAATAGGTGTGGAAGGTGAAGACTTTTGTGCAAGACTTAGGGATTTTTGTTTCTGTCTTTCTTCAAATACTCTTTGGGAATCTGTTGTTGATAATATATACTTGATTTTATGCAAATTTATTAAACTGTGTGCCATGTAAACATATTTTGAACTATCTGAAATATTTTCTTACACATTATGAAATGAAAAAATTTCATTGGTTCTTTGTTCTGATCCAATTTATATTATTAGAACAAATAAAATGGAAATATGAGAGGAAAAAGAAAAATAAATAATAAATTGATACAATCTAATGACTAATGAATGTGTTAAAACTTTTGCTAAAGTTACCGTGTTCATAAACTATGAAATGATCAAATACAAATCCCTAAACAATTATGCAAAAAAATAAATATGATATAGAGAAAATTGGAAAGGAAACGATTTAGAAAATGAAATGTTAAGAAATGTTGAATCCACAGAGATGTTGTTGTGGAGGTAAATCCCCTCTGCGGACAGAGGTGATCCCTACTAGCCCAGACCGGGTCTAGCAACAATCGTCCACGCTATAGTGCAGGTTCCTAATTGCGAATAAACCAAATAGCGATGAAGGCTTACCTGGAATCCAACGCTGTTGCTTGTAGAAGAGGTGGTGCTCCTATTCCTTAGCTCTAGTAGATCACGACCCCCACGATCTCCGTGATAGGACACCTGCACATGCGAGAAACAAAACAAACGCAAGCGTAAAATCCAATAGATGCAACTATATGTCAGTCAGAAAGGACATAACCCATCATTATAAACCATAACAAGAGTGGAACCATAACCGATAGTCGTTTATTATTAATCAATCAAAGGAAAATTACAACCAAGTTCTGACGTTGAATTCTCCTTCGGAGGGTCGCCAGCAGAACACATCTCGAAAATCCTGTCAGGGATGGGACAAACCTCTCTCTTCGGATCTTGATGATAGTCTCCTTGCTTAAAATTGGCCTTAAGGGAATTATGGAGGCTCTTGCAGCATAAGGCTCTTGGAAATTTAGGAACTTGAAGACTAGCTTGCAATGGAGATGTGCAAGCTTTTATAGATGGAGGAAGGGGAGTTGGGATCCCTATAATCGTGGGATTGGCCCTATCATCAAGGAAGCTTCCATGAGAGGTGGCAAACCACTTCCTCTCTATGGAAATCCGTAGCCAAACCTCCCAACTCAAGATAGATAGCAGTCCAGGAAATTTTTAGGACGAAACTTCCGCCATTTATTTTTAAAAAACACTTCTTAAATTGGCTGGCGCGAGTGCGACTCTGGGACAGAGCGCCAATTGGCGCGCCCTCTTTGAAAGATTTCCCCCATTGGCGCGGGTACTGAACTGGATGCCTACGCCAATGCAAAAAGAGGTGTTTTTGGGGTTTTTCACAAGGAGATGTCTTCAGGGCAATGAAAGCTCTTGTTCAGAGGGATGTCATGAAAGTGGTTTCAAGCCATGTCACTGCTCACAGGTCACGAAATGAGCCCTCCATTGTGCGGGATGGGGATTGCAGGGACGATGAAAAATTACTGTGTAACAGATGCCCCCTAAAGCATGAGGCCCGAGAGAGAGAGAGGGGTGAAATGCTTTACGAGAACGTGCCCAACTGAAAACTCCGCCGTTGGAAAACCTGCGTGGAGAAATACAATTGATATCTCAAGTACATGATACACATGTGGTATGGGCGCAACCATCCATAACAGAGTATACAATAATCCAGATCCAAGGCATGGGCACAGCCATCCAGTGAGGATTGATAAATAGACTCAGGTATGGTCGCAACCATCTAGTAAGTGAGTCATGTAACTAATCATGATAATCCACAAAATCGCAGCCTGGATCGTAACAAACAGGAATCCAGGGTCTTGCGCTCCATCTTGACCCGAACAAAGTACAAGTTCAAGCATGCGAATATGTGAGCTAAAGTCGAACATGCAAGAACATTGTCTGATTACCAGTCAATGATTATAGTTGTTAACAGACGCAAGAGGTACCACCAATAATGAAAATGGCCCTCAAGGTACTACAGGTATAGTCTACGATATGTGAATCAATGAGCTAGCGTCGAACACCCATAGAATCACTCGATCAGAGGCCAATGATAAAAACCTCGCGTCGAATGCGAAGAACTTGCCATTGAGGCATGCAGGCTCCAAGGCACCAAAAGGGAGTCTCTAGATCAACTTCCCGGATAATAAGCTGAAGTCGACAGGAAGTGACCTTGATCGAAGGTGGGCCATAGTGTTTCCCACATCATCGACACGCGACAGAGGAGCATAATTTTTTTTTGAATCACGATCAGATGAGAATCAGAGGAAGGTTGGTACTCACAGAGGTCAACTTCTCATGAACATATTGACGGCACGATAGTGGATTTGGCAGTATTTGACTTCAAAATATCAGAGGTCATAGTGACGAGGAAAAGAGCAGATGAGAGGTCAAAAGGGATTACCCAAACCCACAGAGGCAAGTGAAAAAAAAAAAAACGAGATGAGATATCCCCAACCCGACATGAATGCAGATAAGTGCCATGTTCAAGAGCGACATACTACCGACATGAAAATGATGTTGGTTCCATTTTCCCCACCATTTCTGGCGAGTACCTCTTTATTTTTACACAAGCTTGAAGAGGATACCATATGCTTGTCATATAAGTTCGTCCTTCGGACGAATCCATCCTAGTACATTTAATGAGCCCTAGGAAGGAGGAACTTGAATAACGTCATTACGACTGAATCCAATGTCATCATGGTTTAACAAGTCTAACAAAGGAAGAACTCAGCATCTTTTCATGTTTAGAGAGTTTGAAAAGACAGCGAAAAAGTAAACTCTAGCGGTCCCTTTTCGTAAATAGTTCCTCAGATCCGAAAAGGTAGAAAACAATATCTGAGAAAACCTCCTAGTCGCGATAGGCCAGGGAATTCCTTTTTCTTAAATAATCTATCCCAGCTCGAAAAAGGGGTAAACGTATACTAGGTAGATGTCGTTTCGTAGCCACTTTAACGAGATCGAAACAACAAGGGACTAGGCAATCTTTTTAGGGAGTTAGAAAAGAGCTGAAAGATGA
Source organism: Pinus albicaulis (assembly GCA_034641835.2). Lineage (NCBI taxonomy): Eukaryota > Viridiplantae > Streptophyta > Pinopsida > Pinales > Pinaceae > Pinus > Pinus albicaulis. The sequence continues at coordinate 1,794,425,574 of CM076578.1, read as the reverse complement.
CTCTTCCTAGAGGAACGAGTGGTATAAAGGGTAGCAACTGGTTCCGGTAATGGTGGAACTGCTCAAAACAAGTGAAGGTCAAGAGGCTGGCTAACGAGACCACTCATCACAGCAGTTCCTCAGGAACGGGTAAAACAACCAAGTGAAGGCATATGATCGACCAAGCAGATAGTGACGATGGAGTGAGAAAACCAAGGCTCATCTGACAAAATAGGCTGACAAAATGACAATCACAAGAGGTAAAATGGGAATGGTTTCATTTTTACACAAGCTTGAAATCAGAAAAACTCTTCTTGAAGTTGGTTTCATTTTTACACAAGCTTGAAACAAAGATAAACTATGCTTGAAACCGGTTTCACTTTTACACAAGCTTGAAACAGAAACAAACTATGCTTGAAAAGTTAAGCATGCCCCAAGCATGGTGACTCAATTCGAGGTACATGCCCCCCAAGATTCAGTCCATATGAAAGACAGATGGAGTGAAGTTTCAATTTATGAGATCTAAGAAAGACTCGACTAGGATTTTAGGAGAAATTATCAAAGACTCGAATTGAATGGGAACGTGTTTCATTATTTTAACGAGGTTTACACATTAAAAGAACTATCCTGAGACACCCTTGTTTCATGGTTTAAGGAGCTTGACACAAGTAGCCAAACCATGCTCCGACAACCTTGTTTCATTTTTTAGGGAGCTTGACACAAGACAAGGAACTATGCTCTGACCAGCTTGTTTCATTTTTTAAGGAGCTTGACACAAGAAAATGAACTATGCTTTGACAACCTTGTTTCATTTTTAGGGAGCTTGACACAAGACAAGGAACTATGCTCCGACCAGCTTGTTTCAGTTTTTAAGGAGCTTGACACAAAAAAATGAACTATGCTCCGAACGACCTCATCATAATGAACAAGAAGTCATCGCTTCCAAGTCTTCCACTCCCGATGGAAGGAAAACATCCTGGAAGTCAGGACCCAATTCCCCCAGCACCTGATGCACGACGGCATCATCACTGAGCACAGGCACGGGGTAGGTATCCACATAGTTGACCTACGGTGGGGTAGATACAACAGGTGGATAAAAACCAGGAAGGGATGATGATAGGCCAGCTGCCATATCAGGACCAAAGAACGAAAGTTGATCAATGGTCATGATCCGTCCTTCATGCGGAAAATAGACCACACGAAAAAGGGAGGAGACAAGTGCTCCCATGGCATAGGTGTAATCGCGGCCCAAGAGTAGATTGAAATCTAAGGGGCCTGGAACAACCATCACATCCACATGGACGGTTTTACCTCCCAAAGTAACAGGTAACTTTGGAAGGATCACTAATGGTTGACTCGTTATTCTGTTAAATGCCAACAGATTCTACGTAACAGGCGCAAGTGGTGGCGAGCCAAAAGCTTTCCAAGTAGTCGAGGATATAACACTAACAGAGGATCCCTCATCTATAATGGTGCTGGGTACGACCAGACCAAAATCTTGTACTGTGATCTCGAAAGGCACATAAGACGGAAGGCGGTATCCTGAAAATCGATTCCAATCGAAGGAAGCGACCAAACTACTTGGAGGGGCTACCATCAAACCGAGATGGTCTTCCCCTAGTGTTACGATCGAAGAAGGAGCATCCTCCACGACCTCCATCTTGAAGGTGGGAGGGATATCCTCCGGAACCTCCGTCACGGGAGGTGGAGGAGCAGCTTCTTGAGGTATAGGGATAGGAGAATCTTTCTCCAAGTCCGAAGAATCTGAAGAAACAAGAAGAACCTGAGGGATGTGAGATCCAGTCGCGACAGAAAAGACCTGGTGCACTCTAGACGGGGCCAGCTCAACCGATCCCACGACCAATGGTTGGTCAGGAACGAATTCCTGAATTTGAATTTCCAGGGGAGTGGGATTGACCAAGGATGACTCTTGACCAATCGTGGCATCAGCTGGTGGAGGAATCAAAGAAAGCCGTTTATAACCAACCAGGAGGCATGGTGTAGAAATAGTTGAGTTGTCCAAAACTCGTTTGGCTTCATCCATATATGGACAAAGGTGAATGGCATGGCGCCCTTCACACAACTTACAGGGATTGGTGAGCTTACCCTGCTTCTTAAGAGTTTTACCAGCACTAGCTGAAGATGTGCCCCCAACCTGACTCCCCGAAGCCAAAGGCAACAGCGGACGACCTTTGGACCATGCTTCGAGCACCTTAGGAATGCCAGGGAAATCTCGAAGAAGATGGTCTCCTGTGCACAACATGCAAGGGAACTTGACTTTCCGTGGAGGGTTGGAAGGTTTATCAAGGGAAGGCTTCTTAGGCGCAATAGCCGCAAAGATAGCCTCTCCTTTATCTGACTGCTTCTTCTTTGTCTTCTTCTTCTTATTCTTAGCCACCTGGTTACTCGAATCCAGACTTTCACCAGGCGAAGTAGAAGAGGAGGACGCAGAAACAGGCAAAGAAGGGGAGAGGTCCACCTTGGAATCAACATGATGATGTTCAGGTGGAGGAACTGATTGACCAGTAGCTGAGACATTCGGAACTATAGAGGTTGAGAACAACCAAATAGGTAACCCAACAGTTAACCCAAGAAGGGACAACGTCGCCATATAAGGAGCACCAACATTTCCAAAAGGAGGAAAAGGACCAGGATTCCCATTGGAGGGGATTCCTTGGTTGGTGAACTCCGGAAAAGTTTCCATTAACAACTCAAAATTGCACATGGGCTAAAAACCAAGGCACACAATCAAACGACCAACAAGAAAATTCTAACAGGGCGTGTGATCGCAGGTGATTTATTTTACCACATTGAAACTTAGAAACTTCACCGTTTCATGTTTTAAGAGTCGAGAAACGGTTGAAAAGGTGACTCTATCTCTTTCAGATTTGACACAAGCATGAAAGGACAAGCGCTTGGTGATCCTTTCAAATTTAAGGAGTCGGACGGGATCAAAATGACTACTCATGAATACTAAGCAAAGGGTGTGCCAAATAACCGTGAACTGCAATATACACCTTGGTTTCAAAATGAAAGAGAAATCAACCAAGGACTTAACGTACATGTAGGAAATCTCCCTGAATGTTGTGTCCGGTGTATCACGGGTATAGGGCGGCAGCCTCGGCTTCCTATGGATAAAGGATTGAAACCTAGTGGGGTCTCCCTTTATATACACGACGGTACGGGGAGCACAAGTCCGTACTAGTGCTGTCTAAAGCCAAGAGGCGAACGACAACTACTAGGTTTAAAGACGCCAGAACACGTCTCTAGGCTAGACCTCTAAATGTGTTTCGTTAGATTTCAATGTTGCCTTAGTGTAAATTGAGTAAATTTTAATGTTTATCTTCAATTACGTTTTAGTTTTCAGGCCCTAGCGAATGTAATGTCTCAAAATCTCCTAAATGCACACTACATGAGAAAATAAAACTTTTCAATTCAATGAATTCTATCTAGTTAAGGGAAGAGCTTCAAACAATGATGCAACAAACAACAACACTGAAAACGAAACTTTTCCAAACTATATGAATTTCACTATCCAAAAGTAATTTCAAACATTCAACGATGCGAATAATGCAATGTAATCTATGCAAAATCCTCTTTTTTTCCGAAAACTATGCAATTGTAATCTATGCACAATTTCCTTTTCCTTTTCAAATGATAAGAATGCACTCAATGCATTTTTCGATGAAATGAGAATCTAGTTAATGCATACTTTCAATGAAAGAGAATGCACTCAAAGAAATTTTTAGCTTTCAATCATTAAACAATGTGATATAAGTTCAATGATAAATATCAAAATACTCTTCAATGCAATGTGATCTAATGCATTTTAACGAAAAGAAAACTTTGAGACGAAAACTAAATGAGCGCAAATCTTCTTAATGAAGAATGAATGCAAAAGAGATGTAAACAAACACTAAGAATGCAACCGTTGTTTCAAACACTTTGTCCCGAAATCCCTCAAAAGGCGACAAGACATATGAGGTCAAACACAAAGAGGACTTCCAAAGCATGAGATCAAAACAAGGCATTCATTCCCTTTTACATCAAGCAATCATAGCAAGAAGACATCCCAAACAATGAGCAATGTAATCTATGCTCATACAAGGAAAATACCGGAAGGGAAAGACACACTGGTGAAGGATTTAGGGAAAAAAATCTCAATTTTCACACACCCTGAAATTGGTTCGACTTGTACATTGACAACTAGCACCAACTGGCACGACTTGCACATTTACAACTAGCGCCAATGGCCAATTGGCACGGGTTTCTAACTGACAACAAGCGCCAATGCCTGAAAATTAAAGAACAAAGAATTTCTCCCAACCAAGACCAGACTTCACCACTTCAAGCAGAATCTCCAAGACTCAAATGAACCATGTGATCTAGGCTCAAAGCGAGACATACACAGATCAAGCTCAGAAAGCTCAAAACAGAGTAAACCCTAGTACCTTACAGGATTGGCGTGACTGTAAGGCTGAAACTAGCGCCATAATAGAATTGGCACAGGTAATACACTAGCAACCTGCGCCAATGGACGCGACTGTCAAGTTGAAACGCGCGCCAGTCGAGTTTACCAGTCAAAAATAAAAAAGAGCAATCCAAAAAGCAGACCAGCGATGATCAAGCTATCCAAAAGCCAAATTCACAGAAAGAGCCAGCCCAAAGAGCTGATCAAGCAAGCAGAATCAAGAATCAACCGAAAAAATAAGACATAGCTCCAAGTGTTCAGTTTACAAACTAAACCAGAGATTGACTGAAGCAGCTTTGATCTACTTTGATAATGCAGAGCAATAGCGTTTTGAAGGCTATCTGGCCAACTTTAGGCTCCGTTTGTAGCTTATAAAACGAACGACAAAAAGCTAACGATCCCCAGCAGAGTCGCCAATTTGTTGTGGAGGTAAATCCCCTCTGCGGACAGAGGTGATCCCTACTAGCCCAGACCGGGTCTAGCAACAATCATCCACGCTATAGTGCAGGTTCCTAATTGCGAATAAACCAACTAGCGATGAAGGCTTACCTGGAATCCAACGCTGTTGCTTGTAGAAGAGGTGGCGCTCCCATTCCTTAGCTCTGGCAGATCACGACCCCCATGATCTCCGTGATAGGACACCTGCACATGCGAGAAAAAAAAAACACAAGCGTAAAATCCAGTAGATGCAACTATATGTCAGTCAGAAAGGACATAACCCATCATTATAAACCATAACAAGAGTGGAACCATAACTGATAGTCGTTTATTATTAATCAATCAAAGGAAAATTACAACCATGTTCTGACGCTGAATTCTCCTTCGGAGGGTTGCCAGCAGAACACGTCTCAAAAATCCTGTCAGGGATGGGACAAACCTCTCTCTTCAGATCTTGACGATAGTCTCCTTGCTTGAAATTGTCCTTAAGGGAATTATGGAGGCTCTTGCAGCATAAGGCTCTTGGAAATTTGGGAACTTGAAGACTAGCTTGCAATGGAGATGTGCAAGCTTTTATAGATGGAGGAAGGGGAGTTGGGATCCCTATAATAATGGGATTGGCCCTATCATCAAGGAAGCTTCCATGAGAGGTGGCAAACCACTTCCTCTCTATGGAAATCCGTAGCCAAATCTCCCAACTCAAGATAGATAGCAGTTCAGGAATTTGTTAGGACGAAACTTCCACCATTTATTTTTAAAAAACACTGCTTAAATTGGCTGGCGCGAGTGTGACTTTGGGACAGAGCGCCAATTTGCGCGCCCTATTTGAAGGATTTCCCCCATTGGCGCGGGTACTAAACTGGATGCCCGTGCCAATGCAAAAAGAGGTGTTTTTAGGGTTTTTCACAAGGAGATGTCTTCAGGGAAATGAAAGCTCTTGTTCAGAGTGATGTCATGAAAGTGGTTTCAAGCCATGTCACTACTCATAGGTCACGAAATGAGCCCTCCAATGTGCGGGACGGGGATTGCAGGGACGGTGAAAAATTACGGTGTAACAGATGTGATACCAAGAAAGTATTCATTGGTGAAAATGTCTATGTTTCTCTTCTTTTTCATTGATAGATTAAAATACCATTTATTTGATTATATAAGTGAAAATAACTTGCTTCATTTATTTTCTACTTATAGATGTTTCCAATGTCCCATAGTTCACAATTTGTTGTTGCACCCCCAATTACCAGTTGTTGCTATTATTCCCATGGAAAATACCACATATGACACTATTAATAAACATAAATTGAAAATATCAAAGCTAACATTTATGGGAAGTAATGGAAATAAATACTGAATATCCAAAACGATCTTTTCCACTTACTGTGTAATTTGATATTGATTTAATATCATTGAAATATGTGTCCTAAAAAAATAAATTAGAAATACAATATAAGGTCATTGTTTATCCACACTGTGTTTTGAAAGTTTTTTTGGTTCATTTTCCAGTTTAAATTTCCAAAAATATGTCAACAATTTCTTGGATTCATAATTCTGAGAAAATTTTGCACAACCTGAAAATCGTAAATGTTTTCAAAATGGCTAAATGCATATATGCAGTAATAAAAAAACTTATGAAAATGATGACAATTAGCTTTGAAACTGCAAATAATTACTATAAACAGTCGTAAGTAAACATTATGTGCAAAAACCTTATCTATTTCTATCACTAATTGATTTAATTATTGAAATGATCCTCACCATTAAATCTCTGAAGATTTGATTTATTTTGATAGTGTAACAAAAAAAATGGTAAAGGAAACTTGATTTACGAACACTTTGATACACAATTTTCAAGATCACAGTACAAATCTAACTGGCATAACACATTACAGCTGGCTATGTATACATTTTACCATGATTTCTAAAAAATATTGTCATTTACTAAAACCATTTATCATGATTGATAATGAAATCCCAAAATTCGTCACTGCCAATTTTCCTTAGGCATTTTCTTATTCAGATCCAATTTACAGATTTATCAACATGTTTAACACTTTCAATAAATATCAAATGGAAATTTAAAAGTGAACGCTAGTGGTAGTTGGTAAAATAAATCTTGAAATTCAAAAATTATTTCCTTTCTAACTTTGGCAATGCTTATTGTCTTAACATTCTTGATATATGTGTACTAAATAGAAGGGATGTACGAAATAAAATAAATATGACTTCATTTGGGTCTTGTACAGTTAATTATTATTATTAATTGTTTTATTGACATTATAGCATGCTGCTAAAGAAAGGTGTATAGTTTTAATTTATTATTTATTTTTTATTGTTGTCAGATATGCATGAAAATTTCTGAATTACTACTCTAGTATTCAATAAATTTATCCAGTGTAGACAATGAAAGAAATACGCATGTGCATTTGTCCTGTTGTAGCTCCTAGAGATAGCCCTGAGTTGTGAAGGACCACTGCCTAGGTCATCTTAAAGCCAAGAAGATTCAAGAAAGCTTTCCATGGTTAGTGGTATAAATCTTCTTGTTCATAAACAATTTTTAAAACTTCATGAATTGGGATCAACGACAGAGATATACACGCAAAAATACCCGATAGCAAATAATAAGGGTCTTATGGAGATATTATTGAGGATGAGTCAAAAATTTTACGAGCCATGAGAAGGGCCAGATTATGAAACATGGTGCACAGATATAAAAGTGTGAAGAGCGTAGTAATAGAGACAACAAATGGAGAAAATATTAACCACAAATAGGCTTAATATCACATAAGGATCCATCAACAGTTAACATAGGAAGAAATATGAGTAAGTGAAGTGAAACATGTGAACATAATATCATAGATCTGAGCCATATTTAAAGAAAAATATACTAAAAGACATGAGTATCTGAAACAGAGAAATTCATCCCAATTAAACAAGCGCTCGCATTCCAGAAGCATATAATATAGAAAGAGTGATGAAGTGCCAAAACATTTGTATTAGAATATAACAAGGAATAAAAATTGTGACTGATCTCACCAGGAATCCATCTCATAAAAAATTCATTTCATTATAGTCTCCCATTGATATTCTTCAACATAAAAGACAGGAAATCCTCAAAAATTTAGAAAAAGGGGAATTAACCAATAACAGTCTCTGTTCTATAAATTAGGAATCCCCTTTTAGACTTGGGTTATTTATTTTATAATTCCCTTTGTCTACCGTTAGCAGAAGATATTTTTGGATCAACATTTGTTCACGGAAATATATTTTCTGTTGCTTGTCTCTATCAGAATAAAAAACCAATGATGAGGAGGAACGCCTCTCATCATCTCTATAGTTTCCTTAGCATGAGCGCCAACCAAAAGTAAAACAACTTAAATAGAAAATAATAAATGCATAGGGTGAAATGAAAATTTCACCCGATATTACAAAAGTAAGAAAATAAGAAATAAAAGGGCACTAGGGCCAGAACATGATCATCATTTTTTAGAGGAGCGAGTTGCAGCAGCTTTCTACTGAGTCGGAAGCAATGATGATGCGAATGAGCTAGTTTTGTGCTTCTGAGGTGGCAGAGACTAGAGGGACGGTGTGATGATTGGTATATTTACGAAATTGCTACATTTCGGCCATATGGCCGCTCCTGGAAGGGGCAGAATGGCTAAATACATGTGAACTGTGTGGAAAGCTCAAGAAGGAAAGCGACGTAGGGGAGCTGAAAGTGAATTGCTGTTGTAATCCAAGATTCAACTATTGGATGAATTCATAAAAACAAGTAATTTACCTAAATGAGTCTCAGGCAGGGTTAAATAGGCCATATTTTACAAAAAACAAGGTTCGGGTGACAACTAGAAGAGCTGACATCATAAGGACATCGATAGTGAGGCATGTGGCATTTGGCTATTGGCTGTTAGGCGCTGAGTAGGTGTGTGCCACAAGTTGGGTTAATACTGGTACTGGTCGTGTACCAGGTTCCTTTACATACCTTACCTTCACCTCTGAGTGCACCACCTGTTCGTCCTGAGGGGTCCACCACAGAATTCCGGTGGGGGCTTGGGAAGTCCCTTCGCGCTGCATCACTGACCCACGGAATGAAAAAAATCTATCCCTACGGAGCTATGATGCCATGTGCTTCCGGGGGTCGAGACTCCCTTCTGTTCGTGCTTCCCTTGGTACCCTCAGAATCCTTCCACATGGCAGCGCTGTTGGTACTATCTTGTTATATAGCCCGCTGACCTTTCTTCTTAGTTATAACACCCATTTTATTTTCTTTTCCGTGCAGTCTTTATGAGGAGAGAATATCACATATTTCCTTTATATGTATTTGTCCGCTCACATTTCAAAATAGTATGCTTTATTTCATTTCAAGATATCGTTTTGTCGAACCTTGTGTAATGAGGGCCACCATAACAACATTGGCTCCAATTGGGGATGACGCTTTCATCCTTGGACATGTCTAGAACTTCACAGACCACTTGTAATTTATTTGTAAAAACGTTTTCAAAATTTTAAAGCATTATTATGGCGAAATAAACATCAACTATGAAAGCGGAAATGACGACTATATATATACACTATAATACAAAGGTCTCCAGGACTTGGATCAAGTTAGGAATTAGGGCTTTAGAAACTTCCCATTTATGGGCGTCTCAATCACATCACCTTCCAAGTTCTCTAGTATGAAGGTGTTATTACCTTTAACTTTGGCAATTTTGAAAGGTCCAAACCACAGGGGGTAAAATTTTCCATGTCTACCTTTGTCGGCTCTTCTGATTTCCCACCTTAGTACTAAATCCCCTGTGAGCAATTCTTTACCTTTGGCATGTTGGTCAAATTGTTTTTTCATTTTATCCTCATACTCTGCTAAATGATCATTTAATTGACTACGAGTCTCATCTAACTCTACCAATTGATTTATTCTTCTGGTTAGGTCGTTAGGCTCTTCCTGACCGTCCTGAAGGAACCTGGCCACAAGCAAGGCGAGCTGTATTGGAAAGACTGCTGCTCTACCATAAACTAGTTCATACGGAGACTTACCTGTCAATCGCTTATTCGTGATTATGTTTGTCCACAATGCGAATTTTAACTGAGAATCCCAGTTTTTCTGGCTTTCATTTATAGACTTCTTTAATGCCCTTACTAGTGTTTTGTTTGAAGACTCGGCCAAACCATTTACCTGAGGATAATAGGCTGTAGAATGCCCCAGGGTGATATGGTATTGCTGACAGAAATTAGTAAATTTCACAGACTTAAAAACTTGTGCATTATCGGTGACAATATTTATCAGGCAGCCAAACCTAGATATAATATTCTCCTCTAAGAACCTGATCACCACTATATCAGTTGCGTTCCTTGCTGGTATGGCCTCTACCCACTTAGTGAAGTAGTCAGCAATGGTTATTATCCACTTATGTTGACCGCTGGATTGGGGATGAATTTCCCCGACGAAATCTATCCCCCATTGTTGAAAGGGCTCTTCTATGTGTACTGGGATCATAGGGAGGGGAGCAAACTTTTGCTTTTCAGCAAACCTCTGAAATTTTTCATAGGCCCTAACTTGAGCATGTACATCCCCAAACAATTTGGGCCAATAAAATCCCGCCTTTAATACCTTATGGACTATTGAACTCTAGTTGTAATGCCCTCCACAATTGCCTTCATGGAACTTAGCCATAAATTCCTCCACTTCCGTTTATGTTAGGCACAGGAGCAATATTCCCGAAGGATCTTTCCAATATACTCGGTCATTTGCAATGATATAATTATGCGAATTTAGCCTCAATATTTGATATTTAGCCCTATCAAAGTTCGTTGGGAACCTAAGAGTTAAAAGGTATTCCACAATAAATTTATACCAAGGACTGATCAGATATTTCATGTGAGTCTTTTGTATAGTTTTTTCTATCTGGGGTCGTTCCTCTGTGTCTCTAGATAACTCCCCAACTCCCATAGATAGGCTTATTCCTAAGGCCTCATAGTTAGAATCAGATAAAATCTTGGCTAGACCCTGACCCTTGATGAGCTTTGTGGGACGGATGTCCAATTCATATTCTTGGATCTTAGCAATCCATTTACCCCTTTTTCCCTCACTATCCCCCTGAATCAGAATATCTTTAACTGTGGCTGTGGGTACGAAAGTAGTGATAGTTGAATACAGGACATACATCTGGAAAGCTTTCAAGGACTTCACCAAAGCGTATGCCTGATTTTATAGGATATTGTACTTTAGCTCAACATCTTGAAGTAACTAGCTAAAAAAGGAAATGGGTTGTTCATATCCTTCCTCATTTTTCTGCAAAAGCATTGTGGCGACAGTATGTGGTGAAGTAAATGAGAATATCATGAATGGTTTATTGTAATCTGGTCCTGCTAATACTGGAGCTTTAGCAAAAGCACCTTTAATCCTATTGAATGCTTCCCTTGATTCGTTCGACCACTTCACCTCATTGTTTTTTCTAAGCATATCGGTGATATGCCAAACTATTTCTGCATAGTTCGGGATGAACCTTCTTAGAAAATTTATGCGCCCGACCTGAACTTATTTCTTATTACGAGGTAAGGATATACCATTTATCACTTCCACTCTTTTTGGGTCAATATTTACTCCTGCTTTGGTAACGATATGCCCCAGTAATTTCCCTTATTATAAAGAAAACATAGATTTATGGGGATTTAGGGACAGACCATACCTGTGGCATTTTTCAAAAGTCTGTCATAAATGTTCCACATGTTCGACATCACCCTTTCAGAAGACTTTGATATCATCCAAATAAACCACTACAAAATTATCTTGCTCTCCCATGAAAGTGATGTCCATGGCTCTCTGGAAAGTGGCCCCAACATTTATCAGATCGAAAGGCATACGGGCGTACATGAAGGTACCCCATGGTGTGGTAAATGTTGTTTTCTTTTGATGTTTTGGGAGGACTTCCACATGATTATACCTAGAGAATCCATCCATCATGGAAATTCGAGAAGACCCCACTAATTTTTGCAGTATGTGGTCCATTTTAGGGAGGGGATAGTTATCTTTAAGGGAAGCCCTGTTCAAGTTCTGAAAGTCTACACACAACCTGATTTCTCCATTCTTCTTTCGGACTGGCACCATATTTTCCACCCATTCTGAATACCTCAGAGGTACAATAATCTTAGCCTTTATCAGCTTTTTAATTTCCTTCTCTATAGCCAGGAGCAACAAAGGATTAATCTACCTTAGTTTCTGCTTATGGGGTTTAGCCTCAGCCCTCAGTGGAATCTTATGCTGAATAATGCTTATATCAAAATTTTTGAGATCTTGGTAAGACCAAGAAAAAACATCTTTATAGGAGTGAAACAGTTGCACGTACCTTTCTCGGTGTCCTTCTGTGACTCCTTTAGATATTTTGATTATCTCAGGTTCTTCTTCCGTCCCAACATTAATATCTTTCGCCTGTGTTTCAGGTGTTAGTTTATTGGGGTTGATGGGAACATCATTCTTATCAAACAACCTCTCCAAGGGTACCAACCCTCTAGGGATCACGTTTCCTTTCAACTGCAGTACTTTATGACCAGCCACCATCTCTTGCCACTTATTTTGAGGATTTTCTTAAGTTTCCTCCTCCTCCCCGGTATCAATAACCAAGTTAGTGAATTCCCCAACAGTCTCCATGAAACATTTCATCCGCTCCTTGTCCTCAAACACTTGCCAATTTTTGACATTGTCTAGAATGGAAGGATGATAGCGCACATCCACTTCATATCTTAGGAGTGGATTCTGAGGTGGATGGAAATTACTAGCTGCCACAGCCAGTGAATCTGCCATCCTGTTTTGATCCCTCAACATAAACTGTATGTTGAAGGCTAAGAAAAAATTCTCCACCAGGTCCCATACTTCGTTTCTGTATGCTCTCAGCCGAGGATGCTTAGCTTGACACTGTTTATTTATCTGTCTTACTACCAACTCTGAATCTCGAAAAACTTTAAGGCTCTAAATTTCATATCCTTGGTGGTTTGCAGACCTAGGAGTAAAGCTTCATACTCCGCCACATTATTAGTGACCTCATACTCTAATTTGAAAGAGAAACGTAGTAATTGTCCTTTAGGGAAACCAGGAGAACCCCTGCTCCATTTCCTTCTCTGAAGTTAGCTCCATCGAAGTGTAAGGTCCACATTCCCTTCTCATCATCATCTAAGGAATGTTGAGGTTTTGATAAACTGAATGATGGTTCTTGCAAAAAATCCTGGCCTCCTTCAAGCATTAGACATGAGAAATCTCCTTCCTTACTATACACTGGTGAGTTCACAGAGCTATCGGCTTTGGTTACCATCTTTACAAATCTTTATTCCCTGTATAACCTTATTTCTTGTCCTCCAAACACCGGAATGGTTGTATAAGTCAGATCCAACTTAATCAACCCTCCAATTTTAGTTCCCGATGATATGGATAGAACCATTCCAAAACGGGCTGGGATATCTGTAACAACTATATCCATGAGGACACTCTTGGCTGGAATTTGAGCCAAATTCACCACTAGGTCTTTAATCATCCCTAGACATTTAACCCGTTTAGAATCAAATGAGTAGAGATCTTTGTAGGGGCGGGTGATATATAGACCTAATTTTTCCATGATTGAAAGTGGTACTAGATTATGTGAGGCTCTCGAATCCAACATACAGTTATGTAACAACAAACCATGAATGACCAAAGAAACATAAAACGATGGAGTTGTAGAGTCCAATTCTTCTACATTGGGGCCAAAGACTATCATGGGTCTTTCTTCTTGGAGGTTAAGGGAGTCTGGGGGTGATTTTACTCCATGAGGGAGCATGAATTGGGAGACTTGGGCTTTATAGGAAGGTTGTTTCAGAATTTCAACCAAAGGAATAAGGATTTTGACCTTCTCTAACTCTTTTTGGAGATTGAACGCAATAACCCCCTTTTTCTACAGAGGTATATTTTAGTTCCTTAATGAAGATAGGAGGCTTTTCGAAATTAGACATACCTTTAGCATGAGTAAGAGGGTTTGGTATGGAATTGGATGATGATGCGGGAACATATTTCTATGCAGAAGGTTCTTTGATGGTTTTCTTGCCTTTGTTCTCAGTCTTTGGGAGGAAAAATTCCTTAGAAGGTGATTCTTCCTCTTGATCTTGAGTACGAGTTCGCTTCCTGGAAGACCAGAGATCATACTTCTTATGAAATTGGGCTTGCATAAAATCAAAAAATTTCTTGCAGTAATCATCTATGTCAGGCTCTTCAATGGGGTTTACCTTCCCACCTTCTTCCTCTCCTTCTTCTTGTAGGGAAATACCTACCTCTTCTCTTTATAAATAAGCAAAAAAATGATCCTCTTGCCCGTCTGGTACATCTTCAGCGGGGCCTTCCATTTGTCCCTCCAAATATAAAGGAGGCTGAATGTGATCTTGTTTCTCTTTTCTATCCGTTTGCAGGATTTGTAGAGGAGGTTTCCTATTCTGCTGATTATAACCTCTGTTAAAAGCAGGCTGAGCCAGCTGAGAGGAGGCATTCTTAGCTTCAAGTTCCAGTTTCACCAATTTTCTAGAAATACTTTTAATCATTTTATTCATCTCCTCAATTTTGTAATTTGATACTTCATTTTCTTGCATCGAAGAAGAGGCTTCTTCCTTACCCTTTCGTCTGAAATCATGGTCCAATCTACCTTTCGATTTTCCTTCCGAATCAAAGTTAACTTCTACTTCTAAAGCATCGGTCTTAGCTTGGTCGAGTGAAGTAGATTTTATCTCCCCCAAAGTGAAGCCGAACTCGAACTCAAAAGCTCCCACGAACACTACTTTAGCGGCTGCTTGGGGTGGTTTCATATCAACTGGTAGATTTTTGTACAACTTATTAAATCTCTTTATAAATTCTTCCACGTCATCGTTGTGTCTTTTCTGGGAAGTATTGAATTCTATGAGACAATAACCATGGTCTCCTTTCTCTCCCCAATTCTGGGTGAAATTTTTTTCCATATCTTCCTAGTTGGTGATGGAATTATCCCCAAGAGTTTTGAACCACTTCCTGGCTTCTCCATCCAAAGATTGGACGAATAGCCTCAGAACTACATCTAACTGTTCTACGTTGAAATTCTTTGCAAAGGCGCAGAAATGTTCCAAATGCTTCTGTGCAGAGCTGATGTCTTCCCCGGTAAACTGGGGCAAGTGCTTCATGTAGTCTTGTGGCATATCATTCAGAATCTGTGGTAATGAAAGAGGCAAATATTTATTTAAAAAGAATCTAGACACTGACATGAGAGGTGATGGAGCTAGAGGTGGGTTTTTGTGAGTGACACTGGGAATATGTTGAACTGTGGTCTGTAAATTGGATAAGCCAAGTAGGAATTGAGGAGCAGTTACTTGATTTATTTCTTCAGCTTCTAGGGTAGGGTGTAGGACAAATCTGGATGTATCTACAAACTCTTCCTCATCTTTTACCTTCATTTGTTCAAGAATGGGGTTATCTAGTGGGTATTGAAGCACTCTAGCAATGGATCTAGGACTTTGGACCTGAGCCTGCTGGGAAGTAGATGGAAAATCTTCAAGGGAATATTTGAGTATGTCAGTCTTTGTAGGCTGTTTTTCCTTCCAAATCCTCTTAAATAGAAATTTTTTTAGATCAGATACAGAGGGTGTTCTGAGCTGAGAAGTATCTAATATTAGGTGAGGCTTCTGATAAGCCAGGACTGCAAATAGATTTAGAAATTTTTAAGGACTGTGGAGTCACCAGGGTGAGGGATATACAACTCTCAACCTTTCGTGCTCACCTGGTTTTGAAGGGTGGATATGATTTTTTCATACCCAGGGGTAATATTCAAATTTTTTCCCCAGCAACAGCGCCAAAAAGAAATTGTAGCTCCTAGAGATAGCCTTGAGTTGTGAAGGACCAATGCCTAGGTCATATTAAAGCCAAGAAGATTCAAGAAAGCTTTCCATGGTCAGTGGCATAAATCTTCTTGTTCATAAACAATTTTTAAAACTTCATGAATTGGTATCAAGACCTCAAGAACAAAGATATACAAGCAACAATACCTGATAACAAATAATAATGGTCTTATGGAGATATTATTGAAGACGAGTCAAAAATTTTACGAGCCATGAGAAGGGCCAGATTATGAAACACAATGCACAAATATAAAAGTGTGAAGAGAATAGTAACAATGGTAGCAAATGGAGAAAATATTAACCACGGATAGGCTTAATATCACATAATAATCCATCAACAGTTAACATAGGAAGAAAGATGACTAAGTGAAGTGAAACATGTGAACATAATATCATAGCTCTGAGCCATATTTAAAGCACAATAGACTAAGAGACATGAGTATCTGAAACAGATAAATTGATCCCAGTTAATCAAGTGCTCGCATTCCAGAAGCATATAATATAGAAAGAGTGATGAAGTGCCAAAACGTTTGTATTAGAATATAATAAGGAATAAAAATTGTGACTGATGTCACCAGGGATCTGGCATCTCACAACAAAATCATTTCATTATAATCTCCCATTGGGATTCTTCAACATAAAACATAGGAAATCCTCAAAACTTTACAAAAAGGGGAATTAACTAATAACAGTCTCTGTTCTAGAAATCAGGAACTCTCTTTTAGACTCAGGTTCTTTCCTTTATAATTCCCTTTGTTTACTGTTAGCAGAAGATATTTTTGGATCAACATTTTTTCATGGAAATATATTTTCTGTTGCTTGTCTCTATCAAAATAAAAAAATGATGATGAGGAAGAACACCTCTCATCATCTCTGTAGTGGCCTTAGCATGAGCGCCAACTGAAAGTAAAACAAATTAAACAGAAAATAAGAAATGCATAGGGTGATATGAAAATTTCACCCGATATTACAAAAGTAAGAAAATAAGAAATAAAAGGCCACTAGGGCCAGAACATGATAATCATTTTTTAGACGAGCGAGCTGTAGCAGCTACCGACTGAGTCGGAAGCACCGATGATGTGGACGAGCCAGTTTTATTCTTGTAAGGTGTCGGAGACTGGAGGGATGGTGTGACGACTAGTATATTTACAAAATTGTTGCATTTCTGCCATATGGCCACTCCTAGTAGGGGTAGAATGGCTAAATACCTATGAACTGTGTGGAAAACCCAAAAAGGAAAGTGACGTGGGGGAGATGAAAGCAACCTGCTGCTGTAATCCAAGCTTTAAATATTGGGCGAATTCGTAAAAACAAATGATTTACCCAAATGAGTCTTAGGCGGGGTTAAATAGGCCATATTTTACAAAAAACGAGGTTCAGGTGACAACTAGGAGGGCTGACATCATAACGACGTCGAAACTAAGGCACGTGGGATTTGGCTATTGGTTATTAGGAGCCGGGTAGGTGTGTGCCACGAGCTAGGTTAATACTGGTACTGGTCGTGTACCAGGTTCCTTGACATACCTTACCTTTGCCTTTCAGTGCGCCATCTGTTCATCCCGAGGGGTCCACAACAGAATTCCAGCGGGGGCTTCGAAAGTCCCTTTACACTGCGCCACTGACCCATGGAATGAACAAAATCTATCCCCATCGAGCTATGACGTCATGTGGTTCTGGGGGTCGAGACTCCCTTCTCTTCGTGCTTCCCTTGGTACCCCCATAATCCTTCCACGTGGCAGCGCTATTGGTACTATCTTGTTATATAGCCTGCTGACCTTTCTGCTTAGTTCTAACACCTTTTTTATTTTATTTTCTGCGTAGTCTTTATGAGGAGAGAATATCACATATTTCCTTTATATTTCTTTGTCTGCTCACATTTCACAATAGTATGCCTTAGTTCATTTCAAGATATCTTTTTGTCGAACCTTGTGTAATGAGGGCCACCATAGCAACATGTCCTATGCACACACTTCCTGTGAACAAAGCCTAGGTCATCTAGTAATCTTAGGAGAATAAAGACAACTTCATATAGGTTCTTCCGAATACAATAGTCATTAGATTCAATGTAATAATTAAATAATTTTTATTACAATAAATACGTGTGGAATGATGGTGTGTCAAACAAGGAACAGAAACCTCCGCACTGACACACGTCTGCATTTTAAGGTCTTTTCGAACAGTAAAATATCCGCAGAAGATCTTATGGAGTATTGGCATGTTATTATTAACTTTAAGTTTATGCTCTTATGCTCTTAAGTGAATTTTATTTTATGCGCTAAGAAATTTGTACTCTATATTTTTTGTCTAACCACCTATGTAACTTCACTTTGGATGCAAAGAGAAAGTGAGGCAAGATGAAAGCTATATACAATATCACATCTCATTTATCAATTTTAGTGTTGTGAATTGTACTGGTTTTTAGTGAAATTAATATTCAAGTTTATGACATATTATATCTCTTAATAATGACAATAATAGCAAGTAACGTACAAACTGATGAAAGGATTTCATCTTTGTAATTAGCATTCAAAAATTAATCAATGCCATGTACTACTATTAATACGCATTCAACAAATTTAGACGTAATGAAGTTATCACAACTAGTTGCAAATGTATCGATAAGGCCATATCTATTAATATTATAAAATACTCTTTACGATATCTATTTTTTAAATTTAGGTATATATTTCTTTAAAAAAACTGATATTTAATATTTGATTGGGTCATCCTGGATTAGAGAAAAATCTATGAGATTTTCCTTGAAGTGTTATTGGTGTTGGTGCTATTGTGCCCCTTGCTATTGTAGTTATTATTGAACCGCTATTTGGTGTGAATATACAAAAGAAATGGTTATTTTCTTATTTTTTGACCGTGCAAAGTGATAAGGTTAATATAATGAAATCTCGAGAAATTTTTGCATATTATGAATTTGTTATGCAATTATGCACATATGCATTTATGTTTTGTGTTTATATATATATATATATATATATATATATATATATATATATATATATATATATACCTGTCTTGAGAAGAACAAATGCATATGCATAAACACAAATAGGTTTTCATATGTTACAATTGGAAATGTCGATAAACATGTCCCAGTTATAATTTTAATTATAACTAGAATGTTGAGTTTTAGAATTGATAATGTCTATATAATTTGGAATATAAATATTTTTCAAGTTGATTTTGATATTCATGCTTTTCGATAGGAAAAATTCTTTCTAAAAATATCACATTGTAACCTTTACAAAATGAAATTAGTATTATTTATTAATTTGTTTGAATAGTTTACTGGAGAGCTTCAACATCGATGAGCAATCGATGTATGATTTTTTTAGTTTTTGGTACTACTACTTGTAGATATTATTATCATTGTATTTATATTAGAGGACATCAGAAAATTTGCAAAGAATAAAATATGATAAAATATAATTCTAAAATCGGAAGTGAATTTCTACTTTGTGGAAAGGAACTTATAAAATGAATTTTTTATTATTTTTCTAAAGAACTAAGTTTGGTTAATGTTGAATAATATGAGTACAATGGCCAAATGTGAAATTATCTAATATGGAATTAGTAAATAGTAAATAATGTCTTGAGTACATGTTACTTCCTTGAATAAATGCTAAAAAAAAAGTTGCATTTATTGATAGGAGATTTTTTAATCAAAATAGAATATGATCTAGCATATTGATAAAAGAAGCTTCCTTGGACTAGTTAAATGTCATTTGATATCATTAAAATAGATAATAATTGAGCATCATTTCACATATGATTTGATCAATTATGACAAGATTAACGCAGTTACAAGTTATTTGCAAAAATGATGGTTGTACGAGACGGGAGGAGGGCTTGATAGTTGGAAGCAAAGATTTCATCATATGAAAAACAAAATGATTTCCTACATTTGATATCAATTTTACTTCTTTGTTAAAAAAAATTGTTAATGTTCATTTTTTTTTAGTCCTATAGATAAGAGAACAAAGCAAATTGCAAATATTGTACAAAGCCACATGCTAGTATTCAAAATAAAAATTCAATTTATTATAAGTTTTATAACCAACTAAAATTCAACATTATTATATAAAAAAAAATTATTCAAATTCAAATTGTAATTAACATAGAAATGATTAAAATAAACATCAAAGTTGAAACATGTTTTCGACAAACAAAAACAATTATTGAAGATGCATTTTCATTTCTATTAATAAAAGAGAAATTATGATTGGATGTTTCAGAAATTTGGTAAACTGTATCGGAATTTGCACAAATAAATGAGTTTTTTTAACAATAAGGATAATAATTTGAATTTTGATATCACAACTCACTATTATATTCACGACTTCCATTTCGGTTCTTTTGTCTCTTTAACTTTTTGCCCCTATATTGTGGAAAAGAAACAACAATTACTTTCCAATTAATTAAATAAATATAATAATTGATAATGTGATTATGAAGCAAAGCTATGTGGAAGAAAAAAAAGGAGAAGACAAAAATAGAAAATAACATACAAAAAATATATATGTAAGCCATCTTGGTAATTTTTAGTATAGAAAATAACATTCGATATCTAAAAAGTTTATGAAAACGTTTATAATTAGGCCCAAAAGTAAATGAATATGAATCCATGGAGGGTTTTATGAAAAATCGATTTGTAATAAAAAGTGATAAACTACATTCAAAGATTAAATAAATTCATAATAACATACATAAAAATTCCAAACATTTGATCGCTAGTAAACAAAAAAATGAATGCTCAATATTTAAGGAGAATTACATTATGTAAAAACATATGTCCTTATTGCTTAACTCTTAAATTTTTTCAGAGTTTGTGCCTACTTGAAACAGTCTCTTTAACCTTTCCTTATGCAATTTTTCATAGGAACAACTATAATTTGGAGTTTGAACCTTTGAATGAATATCTCTTTCTCAATTTCCGTGATTTCTGCCTACAATTGGGCAGGTAAAGAAAAGTTATGTTCATTAACATTTACATTAATTACCTATTCATTTTGGACTAAGAATAATAGCAAATAAACAAATGTATGGTTACTTCATATATGAAAACATTTGAAATTTGCAAATGTGTCCTCTATTGCACTTACAATTTCTTATGAACTTTATTTCTTCAAAAAAAAAAAATGTATAGATTTTGCAATCTTACAATTACTCAAAGTGTAACGAAGCATGTATTGCATCATGGTCACTTCAGTAAGAATGTGAAACATGATAATGCCATTATTGAAGAGGTATTTTTCCAAACGTGATCGCTAATTGTACTTCCCAGAAATAAAATTCCTTGTTATTTCTTGTAATTGTTTGAACCACATATATTCTAATAGTTGATTACTTCTTTCACTATTTGAATTAATTTTGATATTAAAATATCTAATAATTATAAAAATGTAATCACCAAATGCGAATTGTGGACTTTCTTTGCCTATTTCTTCAATAATTGCGTAAACATCTACAAGTGGTGCAACATAGATTATTATGCATATGCGATATTCGAAATATATTTTTCACAAAACAATCTCGATTTTGTTATTGGAAATGTTTTTCCCTGATACAATTTTTATGTTCTCTTGTATGCAAGTAAGTACTCAATGTAGAGAATTTGATATGTTTAAATTGAAATTACAAAATTCCATACTGGACGATGGATATTTTAAATGTGTTTCCTAGATATAGAGAATCATAGAATTCATTAAACCTTCATCATGCACAATTTCATTCAAATGAGCCGGTAAACCTCGCGTATTTAAACTTCTGATTGTTAAGTTTTTTTCATTTTCTATTAGCTTCTCTATGTACTGCAATTTCCATGACGCTTAAGTTCTTAAGATTTTTGTTTCTTCTAATAGTTTCTTATTTATACAAAAGTTTTTATGTGTTATTATTTGAAGAATATAGAATGATTCCATCATTATAATACGCAACAGTGCTGTGTAAAATAGTCCATGTGTTGATATGCTACTTGGATCAAATTCAACTCCATTTACCATGAAGCCTTGTGATCGGTGAATTGTTCTAGCACAAGCTAGCTATAACCGAATTTTTTTTGTGCACTATAGTTGTAAATATATTTTTGTTACATGTCAATGGATTTGAAACACACAATATTTGAGTCCAATCAGATGAAATGTTGTTATCATACAATCCATGATACTTGTTTCTTTGTTGTTTTTCAATATCTAGATTTACAAAATTTATCCACAACACGTTATCATTATTGTTACTTTTCATATATTTTTTGCATATCCCATCACCACCATTAACAAAACCATATTTTGTATTATAATTCCCTGCATTTAGCTGAACAAGAACATTGCATTTGATAAGTATTCTAGACAATAGTCTCATTGTCTTCTCATATGCAACAAATCCTATTTGGTTGTCCTGAGATTCATCAATTTCATGAAGAACTATTATCCCTCCATTTACATGTGACAACATTTTTTCATTATTTTTTTGTAAATATTTGTTTATGTGAAATATATATGGAAACAATGGATCCATTGGGGAAGCTCTGTAGTACTTATCGTTTATATGTTTTATGCCTTCATCAGATTGTTGATTCACTCACATTTTTTAAGGATTTCAATGAACATGTTATCTCTTTTATGCATTGTTGTGCACAATTCGTAGAATTTGAATTTCTCTTTCCATAAATCATAAACTAGTTTCTCTCCAGAAAAAATTAGTTGATAAAAAATGAAACAATATTTGATCGGTTATGCTTGGACAAGTCATCAGAAAATATAACATCAATATTTCCAAAATAATCTAACAAAGTGTTCTTAATTTCATGTAGAAATTTGTTGACATGGTATAATAATGTTGAACCTATCAAATATGCTTCATCAATTAGCATAATATGATGTTGTTCGCAATGTGTCTAATTTTTCACGTTTAAGTGAAATATATTCCAATTTGTTAAATGGTAAATATCATGCATAATGAAATCTTGTACCACCTGCATTGAACATTTCCTTCCCTGTATATGTTATGATGATTCATTTTAATTGACATGGGTCATATCCAAACATGTTATTGTATAAGAGAATTAGAGATTGAAATACAACTATAACAATAGACGTTTTTCCAACCCTAGTGCCACCTGTTACAAGTACATACAATGGGTCATTCAAATTTTTGTCTTCTCTTCAAATATTTATTTCACTATTCTTACATATTGTAGATTAAGCATTCTCATGAATCATGATTTTATAGAATTTTGTTTCTTCTAATACTTGTGGCTACTTTAAAAGTTTATAAGGTATCTCAAAATTTGATTTTCAAATTTTACCCTTTTGCAAATATTGTATATCTGATTTGATATTATATTTTTGATAATGTTTTTCATTTTCAATTTCGTCACAAGGGGACAAATTTCTTTCAATGTAATATTCCAAAAGGGAGAATGCAGTAATAAACAAACATAATATTTGAAACTATAGATTATATACACATAAGTGATTAACAACACAGAAATATGTAGAATAGATGAGCCATTTTATTCATAGGAGATGGATTCAGTTACAACAGTGTACAAAATAGAGGTACTCTAGCCAAAGAAGTGGCCTAGAATTACTCCCAAAAACATTCCAAGACAAGCACTGCATAAATCGAGAGCTGCTATAAGAAATAATGCATTGTCCCTTCAGCTGATGATGATATTACAACTGTTGGTTGAAAAGGTAATCCAGATATATGGAGCTTTGGAGCTCTGATGATGCCAAGATTCAATATCTGGGTGCTATGATGGAAACCCAAGATAACCCAGAAAGAAAATTCCAGATCTATGAGATTGGAAATTCACCCTCCTAGGGTTTCATCCCTTGACTGATGGTTTATGCATATCTAAAGCTAGATCTGATCAAAATATGGTTGTAATATGTGATACAAACATATCTAAGCTTGAAGGGTTGATCCCTTCTTCAGATCTCCAAGCTAAAAGCTTGAGATCTTGCTTCTTCTTCCTCCACTTCAAGATGCAGCCGCTGTAAAACACAACACCTGGGAAAAATATGTTGTATAGGACGAAGAGGCTCAAGCCTGCTGATATATACTTCAAATAAGCTCCAGGCCAATGGAAACATTGGTGGCAAGGTAAGGGAATGATCCCTCACCGGATTCCTAGTTGAAGTGCTAGAAAATTCCTTCCTCCGCTAGACCTACAATGATGGACTACACAGTCCTTGATGGGACTACTAGTGATAGGAGGTGAATAATTTTTTTCCTGCTGCTAGAACTGAAATGAGGCTCTCGGAAGTCTGATCTTTAAGTACAAGTTGAAAGGAAAAATCCTTCACTGGTTCCTGAGCTAAAATGTTGAAGACAACCTCCGCCTCTCAAACCCTTCTTCATAAATGCGTAATTTCTGAGTGTATACACCAATGCTTGATGATGAATAGAAGATCAAAATACCTTCCAATAGTAGGCACTTCAAATCCCCTGTGGGTAAGGGTGGGATTCCCATTGGGGAACACCCTGTGATAAACAACACTGCAGACTTAGCTAAACAACATAAGCATTCATAGAAATGTCCAAAGACAAATCCAGATCGGAACAAATTAGAGAAATTAATAATCCAAGACTCCCATCTACTCTGATTTCATCTTCCTTATATGCAAAGTGAGCCTTCCCAAGCCCTGGCCCACCTCTAAACTACGCTTTACATATGGACATAAGTCTCCATGATTGATTGCACTGTCTCTCCATGTCCTCCATCATGTTTGCATTAAATGGTCACTCTCTCCATCACGTGTCCACTAATTTACCACTTCCTCCATGAATCTCATCATTAATTCTCTATGATCTTACATTTTATTCCCTCCATGATCTTAGTTGACTGCTTCAACCTTCGTGATCTTTCTCATAAATGAGACATGATCTCCACTCCTCTATCATTAATAAGCTACTCCACTACCCCATTATGCAGATCTAGGCGTAATTAATCCACATTCATAAATCAAAAGTGAATCTTATTCATATTTGAGGATTATGGGTCCCTCCACCCATTTATTTACTTAATTAATTAATATTATTAGGAGCTCTAATATTCCAACTATCGTAGGGAAATTTTTTAATATTACAGTCCTCCCTGCCAAAATGTTTCTTTTCGTCAAAAAATTGCAAAATAGATGCAAAATCCATCTATCCCCCTCCAAATGGCATCCACATAAGGAAGGCCTCCCCATATGCTGCAATGTGTTATGAATGTTTGGTTCCAAATTTGTCTCTCAAGAATGCAGAGAGTGACCTCCAACTGCATAGTTAGATGTCCCTCATTATCCGAGAAGTACCAACTGAAAATCATAAGTTTTCCAACATAATCATTAATACATGAGATACATAAAATAAAGTGGGTATTCTCACAAAGGAAAATTACCATCTCACAAAACATCTCTTCATCCCATGCTTCATGAAGTAGACTGAGCATTGACATGCCCTCATCCTTAGCCCTGTTCGCCTTGTTGGATCCAAGCATCATTCCAACTTTTTGCAAAAGAAGAAATAGAGACATATGGGTAGACAAAAATGTCAAACCATATTCTCCCAATAGTAGCCACCGGAGTAAGGCCTCTTGCTGCCATCCTCCATCTTCATTATGGAATATTTTCAGGCCAAACTCTCCCAAAAGTAACCAAAGAAAAAAGAGATATTGTTTCCTCTTCACCTTCTCATGTGCATCATGGAGTAAAAACATACTGATAGATATGTGGAATGTCACATCATCCCAATACAAAAAAAACCCATCATTACACATCTTGAGAGTACCATGCCAAGTTCTACATAATACAAAACACATAGACATAGGAGATGTCATGGGATGTCCATACTCTCTCAACAAAAACCAAAGTAACCATTCCTTTTTCCTCTACATTCTTTCAGTGATGTGCAAGGCATGAATAAGAAAAATATGAACCAATGGGTGGTATCCATACTCACCCAAGAGCAACCAGCGTAGCCATGTCTCCTTTTTCATTACATGAGTGTTACTCAAGGCATAGATGAAATAAATATGAGCTTTTGGATATTAACCATACTCACCCAAGAGCAACCAGTGTAGCCAAGATTCTTGATGGCCGATGTCATATATCTACAAGTGGTCATGAAACCCCTTTCTTATCATCCTCACCCACTCATCCCAATGTGGATGATGAATGATGTTTTTCATAAACATGGTATCCTCCCATTTTAGAATACCATCCTCCTTAAAATGATGAATAACTTTTCACTCCATCATATGTTGAAGTCCACCTCCAATTAGATCTCTCCATGAGATCTTCTTCTCATCAATGGCCCTCCAAAACCAGTAAGGTTTTGGATTTGCAGCAGGAAAAAGTTTTTCTTTGTGTTGTGAGAGGCTCATTGAGAAAGAGTCATATTGAGAGGGGAAAATATTAATGGCAGAAGTTTCCTCAGACATGTAATTTTATTGATATTGGAAAAGAAATTACATAAAAGGTTGCAGGAGTTTACAAACGTAAACTTCTACTAAATTTTCAATTAGGAGACTAACCTACTTATAAGATATATGTCCTAACTTAATTTAGCTATGGATCACTTGAAAAAACAACAAGTGTCCATTTACAATAAATGATCTTATATCCAATCTATTAAATTTATTCCTATTTTAGACCCTAAGATACGACTCAATTCTAGAGTCCTATCTTTGCTAACAATATTCTATTTCTAAGTGTCTCTAATATTTATTAAATATTATAATTTAATAAATATTTTTATCCTAATTTTACATTATTATATTCGGATAATCTAACATTACCCCCTATGATCCAAGGTACATTACAACATATACCAAGTTAATCTCTGAACTTAGTAAATTTTATTCTGCCAAGAGGTTTGGTGAAGATATCCGAGGTCTGATCTTCTGAAGGACAATAAATCGGCTTGATGACATCCTTTGCAATGAGTGATCTGATATGATGATACTTGGTGTCTACATGCTTTGTATTTGAATTAAAAACTGGATTATTGGCAAGATTTATTGCTGACTGGTTGTCGATGAATAACGAAGTAGATTCTGATGGACGAATTCCCAAGTCTTGTAAAACTCTACGCAACCAAACAATCTCACATGCTGCTTCCCATGCTGGAATGTACTCTGCTTCTGCTGAAGAAGTGGCCATTGTAGCTTGCTTCTTGCAACTCCAGGAAATTGTAGTTGACCCCATATTCATTAAATAACCTGAGGTTGATGCCCTATCATCAATAATGCCAGAAAATTCGGCATCTAAAAATCCACCAAGTACAAAAATTTTATTTTTTTTGTAAAGAAGACCAAAATATTTTGTTCCTTGGATATAATGAAGAACTATTTTGGTTGCATTCCAGTGGTTGTTTTGTGGTTCCTGCATAAAGCGGGAAAAAATACTGACGACATAATAAATATTTGGTCGAGTAGTTGTCAGATAAATCAAACTACCAATCAAATTTCTATAAGTAGTGCTATCCACCATTTCCCCCCTTTCAAATTTTGAAAGTTTCAAGTTTTGTTCCATAGGGGTGAGAACAGGCTTGCAATCCCGCATTCCAAATCGCTGAAGAATTTTTGCTGCATACTTACTCTGAGAAATGAAGATATGATGTGGACATTGGAATACTTCAACTCCAACATAGTAATGAAGTATTCTCAAATCTGTCATCTTAAAACCTGCATGTAACTCCTTTTTCACCTGTGCAATATGATCATCATTGTTGCCAGTGATAGTCAAATCATCAAAATACATAACCAAAATCACCAGATTTTTACCTTCTTGGCGTACATACAAGGTATCATCAAGTTCACTTCGTTGAAAACTAACTTTCTGAAGGTATTCATCCATTTTAGCATACCAAGCTCGAGGATCTTGTTTTAACCCATATAAAGCCTTTATCGGTTTGTAGACTTTATGTTCCTATCCTTCAATTTCAAAACATGGTGGTTGTGTCATGTACACTTCTTCCTATAAATATCCATTGAGGAAAGAAATTTTTACATCCATCTGATGAAATTTCCATCCTTGTTGAGCTGCTAAGGCAAGTGTGAGTCGAATGGTGTTCCATTTAGCTATAGGAGCAAACGTTTCCTCATAATCTATCCCTTCCTACTACGCAAAACCCTTAGCAACAATTCTTGCTTTATACTTTTCAATTTCACCATTTTGCTTGTACTTAATTTGGTAAACCCATTTGCATCCAATAGGTTTAACATTCTGAGGATAATCAACAAGTTTCCAAGTGTTATTGTCTTGAACTGCCTAATATTCATCAACCATAGCCTGTTGCCATTATTTATGTTTTATTGCCTCTCGGTATGTATAAGGTTCAGTAAAATCATTTTCTATCAAGGCTCCTTAATTTCTTTTTGATACCCTTGTTCTTGTTTTATTCTATTCATTAGGCCTTACATCTTTCAAAAGTTGAACTTCCCATTTTGGTAATTGATGTTCACTGGTTTGAGATTGTGAAAAATCACCATCATTGTAAAGAGGGTTAATACAAACTGATATTTGTTGATCAACCACAAGTTCCGGGGGAAGAGAGTCATTTTCAAAAGAACTGTTGCTGCTAGGAGAGTTGGATGAACTGCTAGAAGACCCAGATGGCGCTGGTGAAGAAGACAGAATAGATGAATCATTTTTAGATGAAGGAAACTCAAGTTCATAGCAATTTTGTGAGTTTGGTTGAATTTGTAGTTTTTCATTTCTTTTATCACTTTTTGTTTCTAACTTTTGAAGAAGACTTTCAACTTCTTCAGCACCCTTACTCTAATTTTCATCAAAAATCACATCTTTTCTTACAATAAATTTCCCATTCGACAAAATTTGGTACCCTTTCTTCTCATCAGAATACCCAATCATTGTGCACTTCAAGCTTCGTGCATTAAGCTTAGTTCGTTTTTCCTTCGGAACTAAGGCATAATAGATGGATCCAAAAAATCTGAGATGTTTTACCCGAGCTTTGAAGCCAAACCATGCTTCATAAGGTGTGATTCTGTCTAAATAAGTAGTGGGAGATCTATTCCTCAAGTAGACAGCGGTATGAATTGCTTCAGCCCAATATAAAGTACTTAAATTTTTGAAAGTTAACATAGATTGTGCCATTCCTAACAAGGTACCATTCATTCTTTCTACTACCCCATTTTGTTGTGGAGTGTAGAAATTGGTAAGATGTCGTTTTATGCCATTCTCCATGAAATAAATTTTGAATTCATTTGAAGTGAATTCTCTGCCATTGTCAGTTCTAAGAGTGCCAATCGTCTCCTTTAATTCATTTTCAATATGCTGACGAAAAGTTTTGAACTTTTCAAATGCTTCTGACTTTTTCTTCAAGAAATATATCCAAGTCATCCTGCTAAAATAATCAATAAAGAGTAATAAATATCTGCATCCTCCGAGTGAAGTTGGTAAGGGTCCAAAAATATCACTGTGAACCAACTGCAAATGCCTGTTTGCGCACCATGAACATGTAGGAAAAGTCTCTCGATGTTGCTTTCCAAAAATGCAATATTCACACTTTGCATTTTCCCTTTTGAAGGTTGGAATTCCTTTAACCATTCCCTGTTTTTGTAACTGAGAGATATTGTCAAAGTTGAGATAGCCATATCTCACATGACACAATATTATTGGTGAAATATTTGTACTTGTTGCTCCTGCAAAGTCAGAGTTTCTTGGAATCACTGTCCCTTTCATCCTTAACAGTTTTCCATCTTCATAACCTGTCATCAGTGTTTTCATGTTTTGTTTGACTGAGTTTATTTTAACTAAGCCATCTTCCATAATCACCATATTTCCTACTTATGGAATTGTGACTAAAGATTAAAAAAAAAAATTCTTAAATGTTGGGACATACCATACATTTGAAATCATTCTTTCTCCAATGCCTGGTAAAAAATATTTAACTACACCTTTTCCTGAAGGAGTATGTTTGGTTTTATTAGCAAGATAAATTGAAATCATATGACATTCTTTGAAACTCCAAAAGAAGTCACGTCGAAATTTCATGTGTTGAGTTGCACCTGTATCCATAATCCATGCATCTTCATAATCCCTTCTGAGAAATCTTGAAACTTTTAAAGTTGTTGCTTCTGTGTTGGTGAAGACATATTCAGAACCATCAGGATCATCTTCATCATTTAAAAACTGTGCATCGTTTGGATGAAACTTGGGAATCTTCTCAATAGAAGTTCTACAATCTACCACATAATGGCCAACTTTGTTACATCTCCTGCAAACGATTTCACTGAATCGTTGCCTCTGCCTTGAGACTGTCCTCTACCTTGATATTGTCCTCGACCTTAGCTTTGGCCTCTGTTTTGAGTTTTTCCTCTACCTTGATGATATCCTCTGTTTTGATTGTTGCCTCCTCCTTGAAAATTTCTCCTTATTGAATTGTAGCCTCTGTTGAAATTGTTTCCTCTGCTATGACTGCGACCACAACCTTGGGCTGCTTGATTTTGATTGAAATTTCCTCTTCCTCAGTTTCTTGAACTATCAGCTGAGGAGGTACTTGAGCTGGCTTTGGTGAAGAAGACATCTTCTCTAATCTGTTTCTTCTTCCCAAAGGTTTTATCATGTTGAGCTAACATGTCACTCAATTCATCAAACTTTATCTTCTCTAACTTTCCAGTGACTTTCAAAGTTTCAAAAAAATGTGTATATGATGATGGAAATCAAAAAATTAGAATCGTGGTCAAGAAAATTTCATCAACAGCTTGAAAACCAACATTTGTTATTTCTTGCTTGATATTTTTAAGTCGTGAAATATACTCAAGGACATCACCACCTTCAGTTAATTTATGTTGAAGAAATTTTAACTAAAGATCAACCTTATTTGATTCAGGTTGTGTATCAAAGAGATCTTTGAATGTACGTAAAGCATTCCATGCATATGAGGAATTTTCAATATGTATGTACATTTCATTATTAACTGAAG
This sequence comes from Pinus albicaulis, assembly GCA_034641835.2. NCBI lineage: Eukaryota > Viridiplantae > Streptophyta > Pinopsida > Pinales > Pinaceae > Pinus > Pinus albicaulis. The sequence goes on along the minus strand of CM076578.1, from coordinate 1,794,394,862 downwards.
CTTTTATAAGAGCTAATGCTTTGCCATTTTTTACTTCCCATTTTGCAAGTGAAGCTGCATCTGTTGGTTTATTTGGCTTAATGTTGCCATCACAAATTTCATGCCACAATTAATTATAGATGCGAGTGCTTTAAATTAGATGTTTCCATGTCTTATAATATTTCACTCCTTCTAACTTATCAGATTCAGAGAACAGATTAATTAACTTCGACATTGTAGTGTTGAAGCAGTGCACCAAAAGAATCAAGCATAGAAAATGAGCAACTCGTCACATGCCATGCAAAAATGACACACGCCATGCAAGGAAAAAATGATCTATAGGGGCTTGGCCTTGATCCTCGTATAGTCATTCAAAAAAGGAGAAAAATGACTGAGCTTTGCACTTGTCTCTAGTCAAATTCTCGTTCAGTGCTTACAACGAAATATTTTCAAAATTTGACAATGCCTTTACAAATTTTTTCTTGAAGAAAATTATACCCCCCCTCAAAGTAAAAAATTACTTTGAGGTACAATATCACTCCCTGTTTCTCAAAAAAAATGACAAAAATTCAATTTTCTCCCTTATAACTCTAATTACAAAAAAAAAAAAATCACTCCTTATTTTTCCCAAATCACATTAAAGAGTGAGCTTATGTCCTTCATAAAAATGTAATTGATTTTCTACTAGCTGACAATTCTACAAGTTCTTCAAAATTTCATCAATTACATACACTTCAATCCACCCAATGCTTATTAATCCGGAAACAAAACAATGAAATCTCCACAGGAATGGAGTAGTATTCTCTTCACTGGTTCATACAGTTTCATACATTTATTAAATAAATGTGCAAATTCTAATTCTCAAACCCAATTTAAAAATGTGAAGATGTAAAAAAGTATAGGCTGGGATTTAACTTCTTGAGCTTCGGTTGAAGCCTCCACTCACAACACTGATGAAAATCTATTGCAATATCCAAATCATGCAAAAGAAGACATTGTTTAAATAACGCATTTCTTACCATCCAAATACAACGTTCAATTCACAACGCTACCCATACCTTCATGGTGGTACCATTCTACTTGCATATCGCTCGTTCAACGCTGGTGCCATCGCTTTCACAGCGTTGGTGTCTCCCAATTCGAACATCACAGTTGTAATTCTGATTCAAAACATCACAAATTTAATTCTGCTTCAAAACATCACAGATTCAATTCTGGTAGCTATCACCTATACAACATTGGTGTTTACCAATTTGAACATCACATATTTAATTCATGCCTTCGTCCGGTGATCAGGTCTTGCATTAGTTGATTGCCAGAATGGTCATAAGTCTGGTTGCTCACATCTCTGCAAAGGTTGATTGCCACATGCACATGTTGGTTGTTTATTAACTTCACACTAATGATAGTGCTCTCAACAAACATTAAAGCTTGATTCTGTGCCACTTTAAGATTACTTTGCATTGGTTCATCTCATGGATCCTAAAAAAAAATGGTTACACCGGTTCTGCTATGTGCTTAAATTCCTGCATACACAAATTATATATATACTATACATATATACATACATGCAAACTCAAAAAGAAATTGAAAATGGAATCTTTAATAAAATAAATCACTACATGGGCTAAGAAATCATTGATTCTTCGCCATTAGCTCAATTCATCTTTTGGTAGAATTTTATAAAGTCTGCAAACCTGAAATCTTCACTGTCTTGTCATCTACATTACGGGTGGCTTTGATACCACATTAATGGAAGAATTTTCCTCGAACACGTAATTTTATTGATATTGGAAAAGAAATTACATAAAAATTTGCAAGAGTTTACAAACGCAAACTTTTACTAAATTTGCAATTAGGAGACTAACCTATTTATAAGCTATATGTAATAAATTTAGTTATGGATCACTTGAAAAAACAACAAGTGTCCATTTACAGTAAAATATCTTCTATCCAATCTACTAACTTTATTCCTATTTTAAATCCTAAGATACGACTCAATTCTAGAGTCCTATCTTTGCTAACAATATTCTATTTCTAAGTGTCTCTAATATTTATTAAATATTATAATTTAATAAATATTTTTATCATAACTTTACATTATTATATTTGGATCATCTAACAAATATTTCCCATCTCAAGATGTCTACCATCTATCATATTTATCTCCGTTGCTTCATGGGTGAAGCTACTATTGGATTGCTCCCATAAGGAATGGGTCCTCTTCTCATCACTACTACTTATTGATAGCATTGTTGATCTCCATGTTGGTGCATCTACTATCTCATGGCTTGGCACAATGAATATCTCATGTCCTGGCATTGAACTAAAAAGGATCATTCTCATCCCATCTTCTAAGGATCCACATTTCAACTCAAAAGGTTGAATGTAGCTCAACAATGATGAACTAGGATGGATGTACTTCTCCAACTTGATCAGATCAAGGATCCTCTGCGTTGTGATATGTTACTACTCCAAATCAACATGCTAATTTAACCCTTGTTATGCATTAGCCCTGATGGCATGTCCTCATAATTTTCAATTAAGGGTATGGAAAAAATATGATACGGAAATGAATGCAAACATTGGATCAGCTAATACTAAGAAACATCTTTCAAGATCACAAGAGTTCCTCCCTCTATGAAATGGTCTCTCCAAATGTTGGTAAGAGTGATAGCTTCTCTCCTACAAGTGTACCAGCATTGGAAAATTTCTGATCTTCTTTATGCATCTCCTGAATAATTCATGGGACTCTAGATGTCAAGAGTCTAAGACTACCTTGCAGAGATGAAATTTTTTTACCTCCCGATGTGAGTACTTTTGCAACTGGTGGTGTATGTAGTGATTCTTTGTGAAGCATTTTTTTTTCTTCTATCAAATTCCTTCCTTGACCTTCAGAAGAAATATAAATAATTAGCCACCTTTTCATGCTCCATGTGACCAACCCACCAATCATTGGCTTCACCTTGAAGATGAAGTGTTGCAATTTGAACAACCCTCTTTCAGCTACAGGATGTAGCCAGAAGAATGAGTCTAAATCCTTCCTCCAAGCCTTTATAGTTCTTGACGAAGATCCATAAAATGTAGGAAAATAGAATATATTTTGCCTCTTTCTTCTATTACTGTTACAGGATATTCGTTCTTCCTTGATTTGGAAAAATTGTAGGAGAGTTAGATTCTCCTTGAATTTTGTAGACTGTGCTTTGTACTCTTCAAGATATAGACTTAGAGTCTCATGAGTTTCAAGCTCCGAATTTTTTCTATCTCCATACCATTCACTTTCCTTTTCAAAGAAATTGGGCATAGTAGAACTTTGAGGAGCTCTATGTTTCTCCGGTCTTCTTTTCTATTGATAAGAAGTACTAGGAACTTCTTCATTATGAAACCTTATTGAGGTTTCTTTTTGCCTTTCTTCCTTCATTTCATTGATCTCCTTAAAGAAATATGCATAAAAACTCAATCCCTCCATTATTTACATATCTCTACTATCTTATTTTCATATGTTGTTAAGAATTTTCACAAACTAAGCCAAATATAATGCTCTGATACCACTTAATATCCCAAAAGGGAGAATGTAGTAATAAAAAAACACAATATTTGAAACTACAGATTATGGACATATAAGTGATTAACAACACAGAAATATGTAGAATAATTGAGCCATTTTATTCATAGGATATGGATTTAATTACAATAATGTACAAAATAAAGGTACTCTAGCCAAATAACTGGCCTAGAATGACCCCGGAAAACATGCCAAGATAAGAACTGTGTAACTGGAGAGCTGGTGGAAGCAATAGTGCACTATCTCTTCAGCTGATGATGATATTACAACTGCTGGTTGAAAGGGAAATATATATCTATGGAACTTTGGAGCTCTGATGATGCTAAGATTCAAGATCCAAGTGCTATGATGGAAACCCAAGATAACCTAGAAAAGAAATTCTAGATCTATGAGATTGGAAATTCACCGGCCTAGGGTTTGATCCCTTAACTATTGGGTTATGCAGATCTGAAACTAGATCTGATCAAAATATGGCTGCAATATGTCATACAAATAGATCTAAGCTTTAAGGAATGATCCCTTCTTGATATCTCCAAGCTAGAAGCTTGAGATCTTGGTTCTTCTTCCTCCTCTTCAAGATGCAGCTGCTGTTGCAAAAAAAAAGCTGGGAAAAATGTGTTGTATAGGAGGGAGAGGCTCAAAACTAGTGATATATACTACAAATAAGCTCTAGGATGATGGAAATAGTGATGAAAAGGTAAGGGAATGATCCCTCACCGGATTCCTAGATGAAGTGCTAGAAACTTCCTTCCTCCTCTAGACCTACAATGATGGAATGCATAATACTTGATGGGAATACTATTTATAGGAGGTGAATAATGTTTGGCTTGTTTCTAGATCTAAAATTAGGCTCCTAAAAGACTCATATTTAAGTACAAGTTGAAAGGAAAAATCCTTCACCAGTTCCTCAGCTAAAATGATGAATACAACCTCCTCCTCTCAAACCCTTCTTCAGAAATGCATAATTTCTAAGTGTATATGTTCTGCAGAGAGTAGGAACAATGTGGCACCAATGCTTGATGATGAAAAGAAGCTCAAAATACCTTCGCAGAGTAGGTACTCGAAGTCCCTCGTGGGTAAGGGTGAGATTCCCGCTCGGGAACACCCTGTGCTAAACAGCCCTGCAGACTTAACTAAATATCATAAGTGTGCATAGAAATATCCAAAGAAAAATATAGTTCTAAACATATAAGAGAAATGAATAATCCAAGACTCCCATCTACTCTGCCTTCATCTTCCTTATCTGCAAAGTGAGGCTTCCCAAGCCTTGGACCACCTCTAAACTATGTTGTAATTGTGGACATAAGTCTCCATGATTGACTATGTTATCTCTCCATGTCCTCCATCATGTTTGCATTAAATGGTCACTCTCTCCATCATGTGTGCACTAATGCACCACTTCCTCCATCATCTAATCATGAATGCTCTATGATGTTACATTTGATTCCCTCCATGATCTTGGTTGACTGCTTCAACCTCCATGATCTTTCTCATAAATGAGACATGATCTCCACTCCTCTATTATTAATGAGCTTCTCCACTACCTCATTATGTATATCTAGGCCTAATTAATCCACATTCACACATCAAAAGTGGATCTTATTCATCTTTGAGGATTATGTGTCCCTCCACCCATTTATTTAATTACTTAATTAAGATTATTAGGAAATCTCATATTCCAACTGTCCTAGCGAATATTGGAATACTACATTCAACCAATTCAATCTCTCTGTTTTCCTGCTCAGTAATAATGGGATATATATTAGTCCATTTTTCCATTATTTCATTGGTGAATTGCACTCATTACATTTAATGATTTTTCTAAATAAGGAAGATACATTCTTCCAACTCCAATATAGTTCCCTAAATACATTTTTTTCTCTAAGATATGGGGCATACCAAATAAATTATTCTCTCTAATAGTTATCAACATTGATATGATTCTTATAATTTGCGTACCTTATAACATATGATATGTCATCATTTCCTCTCTTTTTTTCCTTACAGTGTATAACAGGAAGAAAATTATGCTAAAAATACAAGTTCGAGTTTTTTTGGTTTTTGAAAAATAGTGATCTATATTTAATAAACATGTTATATTTTCTGAATCATCGAGTTCACTTTATGTGTCTCTTCATTTCTTTAGTAAAATTTTTGATCATCTATTGATGAAGTTTTATTAAATATACATTTTCTTGAACTATTCTTCAGTGGCATTAACAACAATATATATACATCTTGTTGTGAAGATATTTTCTATAAGTTCAATAAATCTTTTCCAGGTCTTTCATTTGTTTCATTGATATCACCATTGTTTTTTTGAAACTCATTTTGCACACGTTTAAGCATCAACATCATTGTGTTATCGAGATTTTCCATGTATGAACTATAATAATTAGTTCTAGCTTATGAATCAAGTACAAATTTAGCATCAATATTTTTACCCTATATTAACGGAATATATTGAACAAAGCTATTAGTCCAAATTTTTGCTAGTTCTCTTTTCAAAAAAATTGTTCTTTGTGTCATAGTACATTGAATTAGATGGATATAATCAAATTCTCTTATACCTATTTTTTTCCAGAAAACAATGAAATGTATATGTCTCATTATGATCCATATGCTCTAGTGAATCAAATATCATTCTTGAATTTTCTTGTATTTTCATTATTGAATTCCATATACTCAAGTATTCATGTTCTTGGCATTAGTGGTGTCAGAAAAGTGAACCTACAATGCATCTGCTTTCCTTTTCCATTAGTGCCTGTGTGACGATGACGTTGGAAAATTTTCATATTTGTAGGTAAATTGGTTGAATCACATAACAAGTAATTTTAAATGAAGTTTTCAATTTCATTATCCATACTTGTTCCATATATGGGATTATTTTTAATCCATATAAATCCATGTTCAAGTTTCCTTCCTCCATTTTGCAATTCTATTACAAAGAAATAGTGAACAATATCATCAAAGTACTTAGACTCATATGGAATTAACTAACTTAGATAATTCATTCTTCTTATCTAATATCGTGCACATGAGACATGGTAATTTATTATTAAGGTATCAATATCACCTTAATCTACTTCGTTTTTAGTACATGGTTTTTTTTGTCAGTGTATTTGTTGCAAAGACTTTACTAAAGGTTCCCTGATGTGTTCAACACTGCTAAAAAATAAAATAAAATGGGTGGACCTAATTGTCAATTAATTACATATAATTTCTTGCACAATTGCGAAAAATAGTCTGACGATGTTTGTATTCACCTATGATCCATATAGGCAATGCTCGATGCAAGAATGTGTTTCAAATTAGTCTTTGTTTTAACATCTTTATATATTAGTTTTTTTCCTTTTAACTATCCTTTTCTTATATGAATATAAATACAACTTAGTATTTTATAGAGGATATTTCACATTGTTATGTAAAACAAATTCATTATTTAATACACAAAATCATGACCTTGATGCAAAAATTCCCACTTAGTAATATCGTGATATGTGAAGTTTCTTGTAACATTGTCTAATTTTTTTTCCGTAAAACAATCTTGGAAAGCTCATCTATTATGAATACTTATCTATGAATATTCCCATAGGCTTATAACCTTCACCCAAAGAAGTATTTATTTTATTATTTCAAAGATCATAAATACTATATGGATGACTAAATACATGCAACAATGTCTTTGTCACTAAATATTCATCACAATAATCATTATCATCACTGTTTTTTGTATCTGCATCTGTCTCACATGGATATGCATTTTTGTATTGATCAAAGACTTGTTTCTAGTTTTCGTTTATTCTAGCATTCTCTAGTCTATAGAGTGGAGTTTTACATAATCATCTCAATACCTTCATGACTTTATGAACATGTATTCAACCAACAACAAATGAAATTTTAAACACTAAATTCATTTTAATTGTGATGGCTACAACATTAAATTCATGTATTTCATGAGGGAGTGCAATTTGCATTTGAGATATGTCAGCATGTACATTGTTTAGTCCATCGGCCAATGGAAATTGTTCTTTTCTAAAACGTTGTGCAAGCTCTCATATTTTCAAAAACTGTAAGTGTAATGATATCAACTATTCCTCTAATTGAAATAGTTATTTTAATATGGAAATTTGTCTATTATGTATAATTTTCTCTGGAACTACAATTTTGATAATTTTGTCATTGTTTAGTGCCTTGCTACATTTTTTTCATATGCATTTAATTTTCGACACACCATTAATTTTTTTTTCTATGAAATCTGCTTTAAGCCAAGTTTGATTGAAAATTTCATATTCATAAAATATTTTTTTTCATCTAATATATCCATTGTGTAACTCAATATTTGTGACAATACCTTTTTTTTCAGTAGCAAATACGCTACCTTGTATTGACCTTGATCATTTTGATCGTCTACTAATATTGTTTTGATGACATTTTTGTTTCTCATGTATTTTTTTAGTTGATGCAATGAATAATGTGGTGTTTTTCTTCCATTGAGAGACATTTTATTAAGTTCCACAATATTCTCATCAATTTTCATCTTCTTAGAGCTAGAATCCAATGGATTACATAGTTTTCTAAGAACATTTGTTTTAAAAAAATCCTTCTTTCTTATATGATTTTTTATTATATGCATTGATAGTTACGATTTCTATTTTGGATTGAAATATTATGTATCAATTTCTATTCGATTTTATTCACTTTGATGTTTTAGAGGTGAGATGTATTAATGTTTTTTTGTATCTACTACAACACCCTCCAGAAATTTTCCCATGCTTTGATTTTGGAGCCTCCCTTCTATCGACAGGAACTTTTCATTCACTGTCATCAAGTATTCATGCTTTGATAAAGTATAATATTTTCATTCTATGCTTTTATTTTCTTATTTTGATCCTGATCTAAGTATTTCAAGCCACAACCAAGCTTCTTCCCACACCTTGCAGAATTGTTGGTCTTGCCTCTAGAAACTGCACAATCTTGGAGGGCAGGTTGATCTTGATGATATAAATTGCATAGTACTTCTTGGAAGGCTAGCCATGAGCTTAGAAACTGTGAAATTCTATATGGAATCCTATCCTTGAGCCTAGAAACTATGCAATGCACTGATTCAAGGAGTTTCCGAGTCCTTGGGAACTACGTAACCCTTCTAGGTAGTGTGAATGACCAGTTTCCCAATAAATAAAATAGAAAAAAGAAAAAAATAAGTACCTAAAAAGTAGGGAGTCATCATTAGTTTCTTGAAGGATAGCACAATTGTTATTTTTGTACTTTCTTCCAAGTGTCGCTTTTTCCTTGATTTTAGGCATGTATGTCATAAACCCTACCTAGTATATATATATATATATATATATATATATATAATAGGTGCCCCTATATCTCATTTTCACATTCTATCTCGGATCTATAGCCTTCCCAAGGAGACAAAGGGGACTTCAGTCGAGTTTAGGGTTCTTTTCCAGGTGACTTTTTCTTTTGTCATTGTTTCCCACCTTTTTTTATCACTTTTTGTCATGTCACTTCTGTGAGTGTTGTTTTCCTTGTTCATTTTCATGGTTGCTGAAATTTTAACTTATATTAGCTTGTAAAAGAGTTGTTTCAGTCCGTTGTTCGATTTTCACTACTGTGGCATCAACTTTCCTTTTTTTTCCTATTAGTGGTTGTCATTTCAGTGACTGCCCATGCATGTTTATTTTTACTTTTTCATGTTGATTCTCTCCACTTGATTTGCATTGATATATTTATCCTTATCCAGACCAACACTCTAAATTTCACCATCACTTAGATCTTTCATTTTCCCATGCTATTTTCGGGCATATCTTCCCTTCTCTTGGATAGTAGTTTCCTTCTCTAACTGGGCATTGCTCAAGTCAATGGATCTAGCTTGATGCTTGACCTCTTAGATTATGGAATTTGTAGTAATTTGTTAGACCAAATCTGCATTGCACAGTTCCAGTTCTCAAGCCCATCCACTCGCCATTGAGACTATAGAATGCATAGTCTCTCCCTCATTATTCCTAGGCTGAAATGTGCATTCCACAGTCTCTACCCTCAAGATGCTCCCATGCCTATTGATACTACACAATGCATAGTTCATGTAGCCAGTCTACCTCCTTCACGTAAAGAATTGCACAATTTTCATTTTCATTCCAGTGGCTGTTGTTGTAACCTTACTTTGTGAGTCAAATTGCTGAAGCTAATTTATCTTTTGCGTGACTGCATTTTCCTCCCATGATTGTTGTAGTTGTGGAGCACTTCTCTTCATCAATAAATGACATCATGGAACACAAGATATATTATTCAAAGGATACTATAGAGAGAAGTCACAGGGAGGCAGTTGAGAGTACGCCAGTGAATTTTTTTGTTTACTATGATGCTCAATTTTTCATATAAAAGGAACCATATAGCACATGGGAGAGACTAAATGAAGCATTCTCAGCAAAAAGCTTCAAAAAATATACGGAAGACCAGTAGGTGTATATCAAATTTCAATGCTCATCATTACACAACATTTCATGAAGGTACTTGACATTCACATGTGCAGATGTTGTCATCTGGATATTGTATCATACAAACTCGAAGACTATGACCTTAGATAGTGCTAGTGGACAAAGGCTTGCTTCTTTTCTCGAACCATATTACCATCTCATGTATCATTTGTCAGAGCCAGAATCCTGGATAAGTGTATCATGGAGGTGAAAATTTGGAACTTTCTTACCCTCCAAGAGAGTCTTGTCTGTGTGGTTGAATTCTGGATCACTCTTGTAGAGAAGTGGTCCATTAGAAGTGTCGTGCCCACAAGAGTTGAGCATGGTGGTTAGTGCCATGATCGGTGGTTGGGTGAGGCAATCTGAAAAATTATTCGTGGTGCCCTTATTTTACTTGATGTTCAAATGAAACAGTTGTAGATATGTCGACCAATTATGATGGATACCATTCTGCAACTTCCATTGTGTCTGTATGAACTGCACAGGTCGGTGGTCTGTGTTGATGACCGTTCTTTCCCCAAAATGTAATTCTTCCATTGTCAACAAGCCTGCATAATGGAATACATCTCTTTTTAATAAGTGGGATACTTCTATACTATGTCAGGGACTATCACACTGTGATATTTCCCTGGATGCCCCTATTGAGTAAGAACTACCCCAATAGCATAGTCAAAGGCATATGTCTCAATCTTAAATGGTTGTTGCAACTCTGGTAATGTGAGAACTAGGGCAGATTAGAGGTGATGTTTCAACTCTGCAAATTCCTTATGTTGAGATTCATACCAAAAGAAATTTTCTTTCGTTCCTCCCTTGGTGACTTGACTCAAGGCCCAAGTGATATGAGAGAATCCTGATATGAACCTGCGATAGAAAATGGCAAGACCTAGAAAGTTGCAGAGCTTTGTTATAGAAATTCGGGTTGTCCAATCTCGAATGATTGGGATCTTGGATGGATCCACATGCACCCCCCGCTCATAAATAATGTCTTCCAGATATTCAACCTGGGTCATGCCGAAAGGGAACTTCCCCAAATCGGCACACAGCTTGTGTTGCTACACTTTTTGGAGGGCCTGTTGGATGTGGGGGAGGTGGTATTCCCAATTCTATTGAAGATTAGGATATCATCGAGGTACACTAATAAAAATTAGTTGGTGAATGGCTGAAATATGTCATCCATCAACCTCATGAATGTTTCGGGAGTACTCGTCAACCCAAAAGGCCTGATCGGTCATTCAAAAAGGCCCTTCTTGGATTTGAAGGTAGTCTTCCACACATTGGAGGGTTCAATTGGTACATAGTAATACCTGAAGTTCAGTTCGATTTTGATGAAATATTTTTCACACTTTAGTTGGTCCAACGGGTCATAAATCCATGGGATTAGATAAATATTTTGGATAGTGATATTATTCAGCACGTTATAGTCAATACAGAGCCTCCATATCCAATCCTTCTTCTGCACCAACGCGATTGGGTTCCCACAGGGCGATGAACTCAACTAGATGTGACCTTTATGTAGGATATCTTGAATCTTCCTATTGATTTCATTGTTCTCCATAACAGAGTGTCGATATATTGGTCCATTGGTTAGTGAAACACTTTGGGTTATATCGATGGGGTGGTTGTCCTCACAGTGTAGAGGCACCCTTGCAGGTCAGGTTAATATGTCCCCGTACTCCTCCACGACCTTGTTCATATGTTGTTGTCATGCGGAAGAGCCCTTTGTGGAGGTCGTAACCACAATATTTTTCCTGCCCTGAGGGAAGATTATCAAGAAAACAAATTTCCCAGTTTTAAAAATAAGCTTATTGCATTGTTTTGCAGTAACTAAAGAGATGGAAGTAGGCGATGCTACCTTCAATATCCCGTACAAATTATTTCTCAAGCTAAAAATAACAATGTGAGGTCGAGACTCATACACAACATGTTTCTTCCACAAGTATGGTTGGCCTAATAATACATCAAAAATATCAAGAGGATCAATGTGACATAATACCTCATCCGTGAAGGGCTTGATGTTGTAGGGAAGGCGACACTACTAGTTGTCATGGATATTCTATCCTTGGTAAAGCCACCCTATGACGTATGGATGTGGTTGTGATGTGGTCGTCAAGCCCTGTTGCTTCATCACCTCTACTGAAATGAGGTTCTTCTGGCTCCCGCTATCAATACTGAATTGTAGCAGGGAGCCCTTGACCCACATATGGGAGTGGACAAGGCACTCCCCCTCATCTGAATCTTCAAGTTCCTCCTTCTATAACTTCATGGTGGCATTGGTGGCATTGGGCTCCGCATTGATAATATGATTCCCTTTTTTTTTCCCTTTGTCGAGTTATGATTCTAAGTTAGAGCAAGCATCTGGGTTAGAAGCCTTCAGCTCAGCCACAAGTGACTACTTGGCCCAAAACTCACTTGTGTTGTGAGTGGAGCTCTTATGCAACTCACACCACTTTCCCATGTCCTTATTTGGCTTCATGGTGTTGTTATTTTCTTATGGCTTTGGCAGGCTATCTAGGGATGCCCCGCCTTGGATTTTCCTTTGTTTTGCAGTTTGGGGGCACCTTTCACTTGCTCTTGATTCACAAATACAAAGTCTCGGTTCTTCTGTTTAAAATTCTACTAAATATTGGTTGCATACCAGCATGATTCACCAAGCGAGGAGATTTGGAGGAACTCCATTTCCTCCTGAATGTATTTATGCAGAAAACTGCAATTATTTAGCACCAAATGTTTCTATGAATCTTTGATACCAAATTTTTTGCATAGGGTATGGAATAGATTCGTCAGCTCATTCAAATATTGATCCCTTTACTACTGAAAGGTAGTACATTGTTTGTAATTTTCCTCGTAGCTCCCCACGGGATAATATTTATCCTTGATGGCGTCTCGAAAAGAATCCCAAGTGGGTGTGGCCGAAAACATAGAGGGTTCCCTCTCATCTTTTTTCTCATAGTAGGTTTCCCACCAGTCCTTGAAATGGGGGAATCTTTGAGGAGTAAAAAAGTCAAATTTTCCTAGTTGGAAAAGTCATGAACAAATAAATACCCTTCTGATATATTCAATGATATATCTACTTAGATTCCTGGTTGGAGCTTGTCACCATGCATAAGGCAGTTGTCCACTTCCATGGACTGCAATGGAAATGTAAGGATTTCTTTTAAACTCTTAAGGTTTTACAAACAACTATCATTACCATGCACGAATGGTCAATGAAATACAAAGGGTCATCACTCGAATTGAGAAAGAAAACAGGAAAACATGCTGAGCTAGAGAAATCAAAGTTTTGAATGCTCGTCTAGAATAAGAAACATACCACCTTGTTCATTTCCAACATTTAGGCCCCATATGCATGATGGTACAAAAAAATCGATTTCATGGTCAAAGAAAATAGGACCCCATCAGTTGGCTAAGTCACTTAAGGAAAACCCAGGAATCAGGTATGGTCAAAGATTGAACAATACTTGGATCAATTTAGACAGATCTCTAGTAAGAAGGATCTTGAAGTGAATAGGCAGAATATGTGGAAGTGCATTGCAGGCGCTGCCCAGGTCAATGCTATGTTGCTCCTCCTAAAGAACGAAACTCAAACCGGTTCCAAAACGGTGTACATGGATGCCATGGAGGCTAGAGTTCACTTCCAGCCTAATACCAACGCACAGTTTGGGAGGTCATCACACAACATAGATCTTGGAACCGTTATGTGAGCAAGAGGAAACAAGTTGAGTTTTTTGAGTTGTATCCTCCCCAAAATCAAGCTTAATGCCTTTTTTTTTCTTATAATTTCTAGTTGGCTCTACCAAATTTTGTCCTATATGGGTATGAGTATATTGTAATATTCTTTTGTAATTAATTTGTAAGTGAAATTCCATGTGTCAATTGTGGAATATGAAGAGTCATGTTGTAGTGAAATAAAGAGTCATATTGTAAATAAGCTGAAGGGTTATGAGGGGATTTCAAGAGTCACAAAGGGATATGAATAGTCACCCATTTTGTTATAAATATATCCTTATAACTCATGTAAAGCGATTTTCGGAGACAAGCTTTTGACTAGCCATTCTTCTTATGATCAAGAGCTTGTGAGTTTCTTGAGAGCCTTGGCTTCTCCATAGCATAGAGGAAGTATCTTCCTTTGGAGGAGAAGGTGTATACTTCTTTTTTCACTATTGGGGCTATTAGTTCGTCAATGGTATATGTATGCTTGGAACTTTCACTTAATAAAATCTTAGAGACAACATGGGCGGAAACGTGAAGCTGTGTTACACTTTTGTAAGAATCAGGGGCCAAAAAAATTTTTCGGCAATAGTTTGGCCGAACATTTTATAAAGTTCGAACAAACTCGTGATTCCGTTTAGATTGATGGCACACTGACAGCGCGGGCAAACAAAATTTTTTCCGGAGATGGGAAAACCGGCAACAAAATTTTGGCCGAACTTTTACTTTTAAAATAGTTTGGCCGAACTAGTTTCTATAAATAAATCACCTGGGAATTTGATTTGTTTACCGGTTTCATTATTCGTGTGTATTTCTGTCACTGTCGCTGCTACTCTTTTTGTGCGTTTTCGCTCCTCCCGTCAGTGTTGTTTCTCCTCCCGTCCGCGCTGTTTCTCCTTTCGTCGGCGTTGTTTCTCCTTTCGTCGGGTATGTTCAACCTTACCTCACTTGCATCAATATTGTTTAATGTTAGTGTAGTACCATGCAGGTATGTCATATGATCTTGCATGCAGAACTCTAATTTGTATTTTTTAATGAGTCTTTGATTGCTAATATCTTGTTATAATTTTTTTATGTCGTGCAATCTTGTCTTGGTCGTTAGAGTTAAATATTAGAAAATAGAAGTGAAATGGGAGGATGATGATGAATGGTTGCAGAGCTTTAATTCGAATTTTTCCACTAGTATTCGATTTTTTGTGATATTTTATATTCAAATCATTTTATTGGAAGCAAGGCCGATTCTATTTTTTTTAGTCCTCTTTTTTGTATTTTGGTGTCTTCTTTTTCATATTTTCAGATAATGTCACTGGAAACTGCACCCTAGGGGTCTGTCTTTAGCAAAAACCTATCCTGAAACAAATTTCATACTAGAAACCCGTGACTGCCCTCCATTTTACATTTTTGGACTACCTGTTTCTTGATTCTCTAGAAATGACCAACATTTTTTCTTTCCATTTGCTGCAGGTTTTTGGCTTTTGAGAAACAATTATCAGAAAAGGTCTATTAAGTTGTGAAATATTTTCTTGGAAAATAATTGTCCGTGTCATTTTCGCACTGTAACATGTTCCAGCTAATATATGACCTCTTATTGAAACAATACCAGTGAATGGGCACTTCTTGTTGATGTAGGTCCCTTGAATAGCTTCCTTGGGTGTCTTGAAGCCTGTTGCCACCTTTTGCAGGGTGTCTTGAAGCCTGTCCCTTGAATAGCTTCCTTGGGTGTCTTGAAGCCTGTTACCACATTCTTCCAAAACCTGTTGCCACCTTTTCCAGGTTGTTTCCCCTTCCTAGACTTCTTGGAACTGAGAAAGACTTTTGGTTGCTTTATAAAAGCTCTCTCAGTCTGTTCTACCATGGCTACAAGAAATCGAGACTCCCGCCGCGGCCGCTCCCACTTCTACCAGAGAAAGAATATTTTCCTGAACTTTCATATGTCTTTCCTAATGTATATCTGCTAATGTATAACATATTTTGTTATATCTCTATCGTTTCTGATTTTTCTACAGGGATGTATGGTTTTCTGATCATGATGGGATGTGGTTAAAACCCCCCGTAATATGTTTCCCACTGTATTCTTTGCCTCTCTTTCTTAGATAGGTAAAGTATACTGCTGGATGATATGTCTCGTTTTTCTCGCTGTATAGCTGAGAATATGTATATATGAATATGAACTGATTAATATACATCAGTGTTTTTTTCTGCCTGAAAAAAAGGTTTCTAGGTCTGGGTTTCTGACTGAATCTATATGGACATTTCTGTCTAGTTAAATACCCTTTTGTTTGCAATATTGATTTATCTTTTAAGATTTTTCATTTGTGTGTTGTATGCATCAAAGATTTCTATTCCCAGTTTTTCTATGCACATCAATTCAACCGCACAAAAAATTATCTAATTTAATATTATTGTTTGCTAAGTTAGTTTATGTTTTAAAAATGTGCAATGTTGTATGTAGAAAAATATTCTATTACAGGTTTTGTTCTACATATGCATTCAGGTGTTTTGAGATATCCTTGTGTGTTAGGTTATTTATGTTTTTAAATTTTGCAATGATATTTTGTAATCTTTTTATTACAGTTTTTGGTTTGCATGTTCATTTTGGCTGCAGAAATATTCTCTCCATCATAATATCATTGTGTTTGATATCTTGATTTATGTTTTAAATTTTGCACTCACATGTTTTATCATTTTGTAGCAAAGTTTTTATGCCTGCTATATTAGGCTCTCTCTTTTCATTGAGCTGTGTGTATGGTATGGTTTCATTTAGACCATTTTCAAGCACAATAGTGTTCTTTGTCATTACTGCAGAAATAAAAAGCACATGTTAGACATTATCATATTCACATAGGCAAAAAAGGGTTTTCCTTAATTTTACATATTAAAATGTCTTTGAAAAGCTATTTCTATTTAAAATAAAAAAGTGAAAGATTAGTTTCAGCAATTACTAGAACGAATAGATGGTAAGGCCCACAAAAACAACTGCAAAAGTAATGCAATAGAACCAATCAACCTACATCAACAAAACATATGGTCTTGAATGAGCTTTTGGACGCTTTAGATATAAATGTACACCGTGGCAATGTATCTTATATAAAACTTTAATCCATGTGCTTAACCTTAACATTGACACAAATGGAATACAATTTTACTAACTGCTTTATGATAGAAAAATATGTGGATGAGTATTGCCCACATATCCAAAGTCAAAAGGGATAGATTAAAAAGGGATGCTCCGGTCATCTATAAAAGATAAATTAAAGAAGCATGAAATATTAGTAATGCAAATTAGATATGAGTACCAATTATGTTCATATGACACAACAAATAGATGATTCAATACAAATGTCACATAGAATTCTTATTTATCTCATGGGCCTTCAACTTAAATTATATATCTAGCATTACATTAAGCTATAGGAGATAAATCAAAGAAGAATTTGAATGTAAATTAAACATGTGTAATAATTATGTCCTTTAGTTCAATAAATAGATAATAATTTGCAAATGCCATATCTAAGCTATATTTCATCTAAGTAGCTTTCAATTTAAACTTATATCTAATGTTAAATTATATAAAAGAATAACAATAATCCAAACTTCAAAATAATATTTAGAGTTAGTATAAAATGTGACATATAATTTTCCTGCGTGGAAAAACATAGTTACCGAGAGTTCAAAACTCATGCATTTGAATACAAAGTGGGTATACGAATGAGCAAGTAGATTTTTTCTAGAAATGAGGAAGTGAAGGTTGATAGAGAGCCACACAAAATTGCAAATTCATACCTTAACAAAATTGTTAGATCCTTTTAAAGAAAACATGTCATATAATCAACTTTCATCAAAATATATGATAAACTCAACACAATTTTATGAAAAATAGTATACCATTTTTTACATTTCACATAATACAAATAGATAAATATTACTTAAGTATTGTTATAAAGATTTAACTACCCATCGAGAGATGGCCAAGTGATTGAGACAGGGCATCATCACAATAAAAAACCAAGTACAAATTGTAGTAATCCTAGAATCATGCTTCACATAAGGTAAAATTGGGGAACTCATGACTTACTATAGATAAAAAACATTTACCCTTACCAAAACATATATGATAAAAATTGAAAAACTACATAAGCTTAAGCTTAAGGGGATATAATCCTTCTTGCCTTCCATATAGATAATGAAAATGATTGTTCCAAGTCTCATGTTGCTTCTCATGTTACTTTATAAACCTTGATTGGAAAGAAAAATAGGAGGGTAGAAATGTAAGAAATATAAAACATAATGAAACAAAACGTAAGAAATAGAGAACATAATGAAACACACACATACATATCTCTAGACAATCAACACAATTATTTTCCTAGGAAATCCTTATGGGAGACAAGCAACCCTAAAAAGTAATGATGTTCTAGACTCCTTTTTCCCTAGGAAATCCTTATGGGAGAAAAACAACACTAAAATGTAAACATGCTCTACTCTCTCTTTTCTGGTATGGAAAATATGTAAGCACAAAGAAAGAGGTAATCTCTCTAGAGTTAGCTAAGACTTTTGGCGTGTAAGGTTGCTATAAAAACTTAACTTCATACATTTTTCTCTCTAACTTCACACTCCTAGTTGTATTTTCAACTATGGAACAAAATACAATAACAAAAAATGGAACTCTTATTCCTCCTAGTGGCCAAGTATTTAACATAGCGTGATAGCCAACTAGGTGTAAGATTTGACTCCATCAACAATTAATGAGGTTTTTGATTTTATACCTTTTAGAGTCTTGTTAAAATTCCACATGTAGCTAGCTTGCTATGCATGAGTAATGGGGCTAAAATGACATTCTCTCGTACCATGGTGGTCAACATGATAGGTCAACTTACTAAAGGCATAAATTTTGAATGAAATTCATTTGATGTTTTTCTTTCACCATTGGATATGTCTTTAAGTGTAGAATAATGGTCAAGATTTCGGCACAAGGGATAATCGTTTGACCCCCATAAATGTCATTTAATACCTCAAAATGACTCCAAAAGGTTTTAGACCCCAATTCTCCACCAACCATTAAAATGACCCTACAAGTTGATTCTTTCAGTTTTTTCACTCTATAAGCTTCAAAATATATGAAAAATAATATAATTATCCAATCTAAATCATTATTTAATAATTTGTTAAAATTATGAGTAAGATATACATCATGGAATTTAAATAAATAGTGTTAATTCATTGAACACCCTTGTACATTCCTTGTTGATACTTTGAAAGTTTAATATGTTTTGAAAAATAATTTGTTTATGGATTCTATTTTCCACATTCTCTCAACCATATCAAAAACCTTCTTATAATATTTGAAACCATCTATATACATCTTTTCATTTGTTTTGATAGGAATTAACATATTGAAATATTGATTGTATTTATGTCTTGTGTGCTAAGGAAGGGAGGTTGTGAACCTTAGGAGAAGAGATAGTATTTGTTAAGTTAGGAGGGATAATTTTTATGAGATAGAATTAATTTAAAATTCTTCTTAAGATTATGTAACTTTCAAACCATAATTACAATTTTTTTTTTTTTTTTACTTATCATTTAGTTGCTAAAAGTTGAAGAATTTATGCTGGTAAATAATTAATTAGGTCTATTTAAATCATTTACCACTTTTGGGTTTTTTTTTTCGTGGTTTCATTCATAATTTCACTTTTTTGCAAATTGTCAATTTCAATTTTTCACACCACATGTGCACAGTCAAAGGACCTAAGGTCTTTCCCATACAAAAGTATGTTCTTTTAAAACATGTTTTCTTGGTGATATGGGTGATTTAGAAATGATTGGGAGAGAGAAATTCCTCATTTAATACACAATATGTTTGGTTCATGCCACTAAGCCAAGAATTTTAAATTCAACTGACTTTTAATATAACCAACCAAATCCTACAAAAAAAGAATAAAACAATTTATGTTAGGGTTGTGGATTTAGGCATTGAAACAACACACCATGATATTTCAAATTTAAAAATAATGGTTTGAGTCCTAGGTAGCTTAGAATCCTATTTGTTTTCAAAATAAGGATGCACTCCCATTTGATTCTCATGATTAGGTTGTAATAATGAGGCTCTCGCTCAAGAGTGGACCTTCCCAAAATCTTGTGACGTCTTGTCACAAACAAAACCATCAAACTGAAAAACACATCATGTAAGAAACATAGCTCACTGACATATCATTTTTCTCCTTCAAAGAAAAAAAATTCACATCATGTGAATATCTCCATGTACTCTTACATGTTGGTGTACAAAACCATCAACCAAACACAAGTCGACAAAACATGCCTCTTCAAACAATTGACTCTCAAGTCAAATAATAGCTCATGTACAAATTTCCATATTTGTTGCATTTAAGTGTGTCAACATAACTCTACTTTCAACATCTTTATTCATGCAACATGCACCATACTTTGAATTTGCAAATAAATTCATGAAACATCAAAATACATGCAAGGCCTTAATTGGATAAGAAATCTAACCATCCGTTACCAAACCATTTCAATGGCGCTTCTTTTAGCTGCACTTCATCATCATGTGAATCATCCCGACCCTCATCGATTATGGAATCCTCTTTTCCATTCTTGTCATTATCTCTTTCCACCTTCTTCAAATGTTGTGGATGACTTGTTGGATACAAAGTCCAACAC
Source organism: Pinus albicaulis (assembly GCA_034641835.2). Lineage (NCBI taxonomy): Eukaryota > Viridiplantae > Streptophyta > Pinopsida > Pinales > Pinaceae > Pinus > Pinus albicaulis. Next base: position 1,794,374,447 of record CM076578.1, on the reverse strand, counting down.
TTGTCTACAAGGTGACCTTTCTTATGGCAATGAGTAATAAAAAATTGCATCTTATTTTCAACATCATTTTCCTTGTCCAATGGGCCTTTGACTTTTTTCCTCATTTATTTAGAAAGTTTCATGTGCATGGATATCTTCTTCCAACATCTATAAACAATATGATTATTCCAAGCACAAAAGAAACATGCAAGTTCTTTTCCAAATCTTATGTGAATATTTACCATGTTTATCATAATCAAAAGCAATTTGATTAAAGGCAAATTTATACCTTGAACATTCACCTTTGTCGCCTTCTTGAGGAGGTGAATTTGATGAGGTAGTGGCTCTCCTCTGAATACTAGCAATGAATTCAATGACTCTAGAGCTTTCAACATCCTCTTCTTTTACATTCTCATTAGCTGCATGATTACTAACATCTTCTTGCAAAGTGGGTGTCAAACTTTTCCATTCATCATGAACACAAACTTCACAAGCTTGAGGTAATGAACACAAAATGAAATTCCTTCTTGGAACAGCTTCATGTGCCTCCTTGGCTTTGGAGCATTCTCCATCATGTTTTCCATAACCAAGACCCAAATAATTAGGCCCTTCCTCAACAACATTTGGCTCAACAATGCCTTGTACTCAACTATGCCTTGTACATGTTTGCCTTTAACCCTTTACTTTCATAGCACATTTTCATCAAAAATTTGGACGTTATTCCTCTAGTGTGTCTCTCAAAAGCACGTACACATTCATTTTGAGAGGAAATTGAAGACAGAAACCAATAGCTAATTCTTCTAACCTTGAATAAAATGAGCTACATTGTACTTTGATACCAACTTGATTTGAATATGAACAAACTAGTTTTGTTGGGCTATCTCCCTCATGAGTTAAATAAAAATGTGTTTAGGATCGTCCATATGCCAATCTACCTCCCAAGAAATCTATTTATTACACCACTGGTTAATTTTTTGTCTTCCTATATTCTTTATCAACCTCTTCTAGTGATTCTTGAAATGTGGATACTTAAACCCTTCCTAAAAATTTGAGCTCTAAAATGAGAAGACATACAAGGTCATTTTAAGTCATTCCTCTATCCAATTATAAAAACCGAGTGAATATTTCTACATATTGATTTCTGTCCCATAAACTGTACAATATAGGTCAATTTTTTCTTTTAACTTATTTAAATATTGTTCTAGCGCACATTTTTTCAATGGTATGATGAAATTTCATTGATAAAGGCATGATTATGCCAATCTATGTTGCATATTTCCATTAACAATGTTTACTTACATGTAAAACAATGTTGTCTCTGCTTTTATGTTATTTTGAGTTTGCTTTTAGTGCTGAAATTGGAATATATGATATTAATTTATGACTTGCAATTATAGCTGCTGAGATACTATTCTTTTTCTCTACTATATTGTTATTTCTAGTCCTCTAGGTGCTTTCTTCATATATATATATATATATATATATATATATATATATATATATATATATATATATATATATATATATATTTAGCTAATTGAAGGGATTCGTAATTCTATATTTTACCATATTGCTTGCTGGTTCCATGTAGATTTAATTGACATATAATAGGTGGTTTCTGTTTTTGGGATGTATGTAAAGTTTTTGGCACATCATATTGAATTTCTATAATTTGTGTAGCTCCCTAACATTTATATAGAACCTTCATTGAAAAATGTGAGGTGGGTTTCAAATTCACATTGGATAACACCCTCCTCTGGGATAGAAAAGTTTAACAAACACAATAATAGAGAAACAATTAGTGACGTCACAAAAAGATGTATCCTCTTCAAGGTATCATATCCTCTCATCAAGGTCTAGCATGGAACTTAATGTCATAGCCTTCTTTTTCCTAAAATTAATGAAAATTTCCTTGCAATTTGGCTTGCAACATTCATAATTCATGCTCATGGAACATGATTGTGTTGCAATTGTGATAACATCTGTTGTATGTAGAAGCTTTAATAAAAAAATATCGAAAATGACATTTTTTCTCTGTTTTTTTCAAGATTTAAGGAAAATTACACCAATTAGCTTCCAGCCTCATATGACCATCATGTCAAACTCATCTCAGGATATTTTCCAAGTAAGAGCCATTTAAGCAAGCACTCTAGTATGTACATGACTCTCCAATTTCAATTAGCAGCAATGACAGTTCTAAGTATGGTGCAAACATTGCTCCAGATCTTCAATGGGGCATGTTTGATGACAATAATTTGGGGAGTGAGAGAGGGATATGGTAGGAGAAAAAATTCAAGGAATCCACGGGAAATTGAAAAATATATAACTAATAAGGTGAAGACACTTTGTAACCTAAGAGAGAAACCTGTTAGGAAATGGGTGAAGTTGGTATTACACACCCAATTGGATAATCTCGAGGAGAAAACATTTCTCCCACTTTATTTGTTGGCATAACCTAGTAAGTGTTATTCACTAGCATGTATTTTGTAAAGGCCTTGACCTAGTTCCCATTCAACTCCATCCACCAGGTTGTAGAGGATTCCAAGCCTAATTTCATGAAAAGTAAGTTAGGGATGATCACATTGACCTGCTTGATGACGTGTCTATGAAGATTAACTACCTTGAACTATTTTTTTGCGTAGGGAAAGAGACACATTCCCATGTCTGAGCATGAAAAATTTCTTTGATATTGTTAATGCCTCTAGTGTTTACTTCTACAAGTTCTATAGGCAGAGTCTGTAAAGGGCCAGGTAGCCTCTGGATCTCATCTTTTATGAAAGGTGACATATCTAGTAAATGCCCCTACAGTCAATCTCTAGAATGGATCTAAATAGAAGTTCTTCATTTTAATATCCATAAAACACAAAAAATTTAAGGTAAACTATGTACATGTGTCATTTCTCCCACAAACTAAAGTGTATAAGTGGTAAATTTTATACCAAGTGTGCTCCCACCATGTAAAGCACAATTTGGTGAACTTATCATTTTTATAATTTATTTTTTGCTTAAATTGAGTTTCACACATCAATTATTGCTTTGAAAGTTGTGTTCTACATAATTTATGTACACTAAATTACAAATTGATTTTCTGAAATCTATTTTGTGTAAATGTCCACCAATAGATATATATATCATGGAGGATGAACGACGAAGATCAGCCGAATCCCATATGGAGGTTCAGGGATCGGGGGATGTTCACGGTATTTAAATATAATCTTAAATATCCATACATGTGTGTACATATGTAATTGATTTTTTATTAACTTTGTGAGTTAAATTAGTTGTTAATAAGTTTCATTTTTTAATTTTTAGGAGGTAAGAGGAGAAGGGTTTCTACTCCATCCATGGAGCGTGCCCATGGTTCACCCAATCGTGGTATGGTTCACACAATTTAATCAATGAATATGTATATGTATTTATATGTACACATGAATGTATTTTTCAATTGATTATAAATTCGTATTTGTTTATGAAGCTTCTCCCTCGTCTCGAGAGGTTGGTGGTGGTTCAAATCCACCTAGAGGGCCATCAATGAGTGGTAGCAGGTTGCGTGAAGGGGGTGATATTTATTCCCCCGAAGGCCAATCAACGACTGTTGGTTCTCAGCAGGGTCATTTTGGGTCTGGTTCTCAGCAGGGTCATTCTGGGTCTGGTTCTCAGCAGGGTCATGTTGGAGAAGATGCTAACCAACAATGTCAAGGTTGCCATGAATTTCAATATTTTTTCATTAAATTTTTACAACTTTTTTTACATGTGTTTTTTCTAATATACAAAATTATATATATATATTGATGCAGAGGCTGAAAATGTTCCAACTAGTGGTCAAAATAGACGCAGGGCATCCCGCTACATTCAAGAAGAAGGTTGTCAACCCAGCACAACTTATCCGGCCGAGATTACTGATATACCATGGGAAACCAACATGGCTCAATGCACCTTACAAAGGTGTGAAAGACTTCATGCAAAATTGCAAAGAGATCTCGTGGCTTTGTCTCTACCTGCTGAGAGTCGACAAAGCCTTGAAATAGTTACACATTCATTGGGCGAAATTGTAAATGTGTACAGAAATATTGGGCCAAAAACTGATACATTTGTAGAAATGATGAGAAAGAGAAAAGAAATAGTAATGGGTCCAGATAAATGGGAGGACGTAAAACAAAAAGTTACAAAAGAAGTGGCCAAGTCAATGTTTAATTACAAGGAAGGGCCAAAAAGAAAAATGTTGAAGGTGCAGTATTTCAAGCACCCAGACATAGCTCGTTATTTGTATGATAGGCACCTTGCGGCCTATGGAAGGCTCCCAGGGAACGATGGGGTTCCTGTTTATTTTGCACAAATGTTTTATGCAGAACTTTTTTTGGGTATGAAACCCAACTACAATGACCTTCCGTCAGAATTTTTTGGCCTGGGGAAAGGTCAATTATATGACCGTAAGGGCGCTAAGCGAGATGTGGAGTTCCCTCACCCTGAGCCGCCATTGGTGACTCGACCGTTTCGGGTCGAAAATCTGCGGTCAGAGATGGATGCGACTTCTCAAATAAGTTGAGAAGCAAGGGATGTTATGATTGACAATGTTCATAGCAGATTGGGTGGAGTCAATCTTTGTTTAAATCAACAAAGAGCACATGAAAATGCATGTGCCAATTTTGTGTATTGTACATATGAGGAGATTGACAACATGAATGTTGAAGATCTCCAAATATATGCAAAAAATTGTCGCAATGGTTTGCAAGACCTAATTTTTCATGAGGAAGAGGGCACCGGAACGGTATGTGTTAGTGACCTTAGGGTTTGAAATTATTTTAACATACATATACATGTGTACAATTTGTAATAAATACATGTGTATGTACATGTATACATTTATTTGTATGTACATTAATCTAACAAAAATGTATGATTATATGTTAAAAAGCCATTTGCAGTTCTCACACATGATGCATGACGAAAATGTTAATATCACGTTCGGGACCTCTGGTTCAAACAATGCAGATGGGTCTAACCATCAAGATATGTTGGCAAATGTTAGTGTTTTTTAAGTGATTTTAAAATAAATAATTGTGCACACGTGTACATGTATGTATATATAATTTGATAAAATGTTTTAACAGATACCGATTATGTCCGATGTTTTTGGGATGGTGGTACCTTCTTCTTCCTTGGGAGATGTACCTTCTACTTCCTTGGGAGATGAGCCACAAGTATGGACAATTTTTCACAAGTTTAAAATTTATGTTTAAAAGTTATATATATATATATATATATATATATATATATATATATATTCTACCTCAAAAAGTTCCATTAAAAATTGAGATATATATATATATAGAGAGAGAGAGAGATCTATATTTTGAGTTATTTAAAATTTTTTGAATTTAGGTTCCTATAGAAGATTTCTTTAATCCGCAGACTCTAGCGACGGAGATAGGAACATCCACAACATTTGAACAAGTTGTCTTTAGTTCCTTTTTTTAATATTATTGAAAATAAGTTTATATATGTACACGTGCATTTTCATTTCAAAGTTTTTAATATATATATATATATATATATATATTTAACTGTACATGTATATTGTACAGTTTACCACTGCAGATGTTCCTATGGGAGACCTTGTTCATCAAATGGAGAGGGAACCTCATGAGGTATTGCATGATTTTTTTGTTATATTTTGTTTTTTACATGAAGTTCTAGATATATATATTCTCATTCATTTTTAAAACATCAAATTTTAATGTTCAAGTACATGTGCATTGTGTATGTAGGTTTCCCATGATGCTTCACATGATAGGGCGCGGATTGAGACCCTGATAGGAAAGATGCTAGATCCATCTCTATTTGATGGAAATGATTTGTAGATTTTATTTCAAGATTTAGATGGTCTTAAAATTTTTTAAACTTGATACAGTTTGATAGTTGTGAGATCTACAATTTTTGGACATATTTTATTACATTGTTAATATAATTTGTTTTATTTAATTTTTTGGATGGTTTTAGTACTTTTGGCATGTGAATGTGAAGAATGTTGTCATCTGAACTACATTTGGCATGTTATGTAATGTCATGTGTTACAATTTGTTTTGTTTTTGCACCCAGGCTTGATAACATACATTTGGCATGTGAAGTAATGTTGTGATCTATATTTTTTGTTAAATTAAAAGTTAAAAGTTTTGGATGGTTTCAATCTACATTTGGCATATGATATTTAATGTTAAATGTTTTTATTGGATAGTTGAATTATAATTGGCATGGCATGTGAAGTTTTTAAAACTCAAATTTTGGATGGTTTCAATCTACATTTCACATGTGATATTTAATGAACTTTAAATGTTTAATGTTTTAATGTTGCACGATATATAATCAAAAGGTTTTTAAAACTTAAGTTTTTGATGGTTTCAATCTACATTTGGCACATGTGGTATATAATGTTAAATGTTTCTATTGGATCTAGTTGAACTATAATTGGCATGGCATGTGAAGTAACGATATATATAATAAAAAAGTTTTTTAAACTCAAGTTTTGAATGGTTTCAATCTACATTTTGCATTTGATGTTTAATGTTTTAATGTTGCACGATATATTATCAAAAGTTTTTAAAATTGTAAAGTTTTGGATGGTTTCAATCTACATTTTGCACATGTCGTATATAATGTTAAATGTTTCTATTGGATAGTTGTTCACTATAATTGGCATGGCATGTCAAGTAATGTTGCACAAATCCCTTTTGGATGGTTGAAGTACATTTGGAATTTTAAGATTGCTTTTGATCTCTCCATGTAGTTTTGTTTGAATGAAAAAATTTCCAATAGGAAGAACATAGCTTTTCAATGCAACTAACTATGTATCAATTGAGCTCTAATTGAAAAAAGAGTTTAAAGAAGTAGATATATGTACAAATTATCCCTTTAATTTTGATTGGAAATATAAGTCTAGTACATATATATGTTTTTTGAATTTGGGTCAATGTTGTTAATGCACTCAAATAGGTAGCCTTGTCGATTTATTTACATTGTGGAAACTTTTTACCAAAAAATCCAACTAGTTTTTCATCAATGCACATAGAAAAACTACTTGGAACAATTAATTGAATTCTAGAACATATCTATCCAATACAAGTAACATTTTTCATCAATGCACATTCAACATATCCGACCATTGGACAAACAAATTTTGTACTAGACTTTCAATCAGGAATAAAGATGTGGGTCAAATCCCACCAAAAGTCGGAGAAGTGCTCCGAATATCTTGTCTGAAAGGAATTTTTCGTAAAAAACTATACTGCAGATGATTTATTTACATTGTGTCCATACTTTTTACTAGAAAATCCATCTAGTTTTTCATCAATTCACATAGAAAAACGAGTTCCAGTTAATTACTTTCTAGAACATATATATTGAGTACGTAAATAATTTTTCATCAATGCACATAGTAAAACTAGAACAATTAATTTCATTCTAGAACACACACACACACACACAAACACACATATATCCAATACATATAACATTTTTCATCAATGCACATGTATAGAAAAGCTACTTTCAATTGATACTAGAGCACGTGCTTGTACCAAAACAATTTGTACATGTGCAAACACTTGCACAAATAACATAAGCAGCTCAATTTTTAGTTGAGCACTGGAAGTTCTAAAACATATTTAATCCAAAGAGAATAAATTGTTGGACAATTCACTCAAAAAAATTCTAATGGAATTCCATCTTCAATAATTTGTTCATGATCGGATTTTGACATTTTCCATCTCTTAATTTTTTATTTTTTCTTTGATTGAACTTCTATCAACTTTATGCGTGCTGCACACACCAAGTGACTATATTGAAAACTTATGGAATTAGGTTCATAGTCTTCAAAGTAAACAAAGTCTCCACTTTGATGAGTTTGTCTGAAAAAATAACCTTTCAGTATAATAGACCCTCTGTCATACTGAAATCCGTGATCATTATAGTCTTGTAATAATTTCATTTTTAGTTCAGTGCAACGCATCAAATAATACTTCACATTTTCATCGTTGTCAATAGGTGCAATTACAGCAAAAACATCTCCTGCACAATAAAATAAATTTAACATTTAATTATGCATATTTAAATTTAAATTTGTAAATCTTTAAAAATCATTAAAAACTAATTCAAATGTTACCTTCTCTAACAAGATCAGAAACTCGATCACCATCGGATGATATTGTAGTTTCATCTGATTCCATTTCTTCAATCATTGCAACAGACATTTTTCCCTTTGTATTTAGCTCTGTATGTTTCCAATCGTTCACATACATTTTTTTTTCACAGACGTCATTGGATTTTGTGTTGTCTATGCAAACATCACAAAAACAAGAATATTTTCTTTTATCCAATGCAAACACATTTGTGGACAACTTTGTTTGAATTGAATGCAATTTTAGAGTCCCTTTTATTGTTTCAACGTCATTTCCAATTGATCTATTTACGTCTCCGATTCCAATATGCCAGAAAAACCTTTATATGGAAAATTAGAAAAAGAATTTGTAAATATGATATCAAAATACAATTAAAAATAATCATTGCATGATAAATGTACAATGTTTAAAATTAGATTTCAAATATAAATTAAATTGAATGTACCTTCGCACTTCTCTTGATGGGTTTTTCTCATGGCTTAGAGCAGCGATGCACCATTGAACAACTTCTTCAGCGTTCACAAGTCGGCGTGCAGAGTGGTTCATTTGATATCTTCAAAGTACTCGTTTGATGCATGCTCCTACACCGTCATGTCCTCCTTTTCCATGGCCAGTCTCAAAGAAATTCCAACAATGTTTAATGCATGTTTTCTTATGAAGACAACACAACCAAAAGAATGATCGTGCAGATTTGAATTGACCTGTGCATCTGTCTGACCATATCCAATGTTCATTGAATGTTATTCCATGATTTTTCAATGAATCATAAATTCTTCCAAAACAATGTTGTACAAAACATGTATCATGTGTACGATCGTCACTGATATAAAAGTGATATTCTTTAATGATATGTCGATTTTCACTTGTGCTTTCTATATGATCGAAATTTTGTTCAGCATGTCTATATAGAATATGGACGAGCATGGAGACTTGGTCAGAATGATAGTATTCACTCTGAATTTCTTTTTGTGGAACAAATGTGTAGTTTTTTGCAAAATCAATCACTGAAAAAATGGTCCCTGGTGGAAAAAATTCACGTGATTTTTTGAATTGCAAGTCTGTCCATCGAGCTCTATGGGAATGCTTGGTGTATTTGTAAATTTCTGCCTCAAACTTTCTCAAAAAGTCTATCAGAAAAATTTCGTCTTCTAGTAATTCAATTCTTTTAAAACTATTTTCACCTTGAATCGATGTATAGATATATTCATATCTCTTCCATTTCACTTTCATGTTGGAAAATGATTGATCATTTATATCAATACGATATTTGTTTTGAAATTTAGTCAAATTTCCACAATCATCACAATTTTTACCACCAACATATTTCTTCTTGTAAAATAGTTCATTGCTTTCTCTTTCACATAGAATTTGAGATATGAAATCACGGATAGTAGAAGGAGGAGGTGAATCCTTCCATAATGTTCTACCGAAATCAAGGAATGTGTCATAATATAACTCAAATTCCACATGATAATGGAAACAAAAAGTGTTGCGTACGGTGATAGGTTTTACATACCATGGTTTTTGTTGAACAAAAGCACTGAGTGAAACATGAATTTGATGATTCTCTTCTTTGAACTTGTTGAATAACTCTATCTGAGTTGTTTCCAAGAAATATTTTTCATGTTCTTCATACTGATTTTGTGCTATTCTTCTTTGCATCACATGCCTTGCAGTTTGCGAAACACGCGAATTGTTCTTCCAATATTCATATATTATTTTTTTAACATTTTCTCCAAGTATATCTTTGTATGGTTGCCTACAAATAGCTCTCCAACAAGCGAGTTCATCATTTACATCTATTTGCAGCCGAAATTTCCGATGTTTGTGCAAATTTTTTCGCGAGTTCCCTAGTGCTAATGCCATAGATGTTACCAAATGATTCTCTTGAGTACTTGATGAAACCATTGCCATTTGTATTCCTCTACGTACAATTGAAACATATTTCTCTCTAGATCTCTTAATTGACTTTATAGCACTACTCATATTTTTTATCACATCTTCCTTCATTTTTTTTTATCTTTGGTTGATTTTCAAATACCCAATAGTGTCGTAGCTTCTTTTAATTTCCTTAATGATAGGAGACCTTTCAACATTTGAGCCTGAACTGTCACCCGCTCATTTAAGAAATACTTTTCAAAAATGCAGTTAACACGATATCATATAACATGGTCAGGTTTTTTATCTCCATATGTGTGAGTGTCAACATTTTCTAACATCTCATTATCGATAGTGATTTCATCTGTACATATTCGAAAAAATAGTACATATTCAATAAATAACTAAATTAATAAATATATCTATAATTTCAATGATATGTGCATTTGTTTAATATATATATATGTGTGTGTGTGTGTGTGTGTGTGTGTGTGTGTGTGTGTGTGTGTGTACATACCTTGTGATTCAATTTCTTTATTTGGATTTCTTTCAATATTTTCACCATCTTCAATCATTGGTTCAATATCTCTTTCACTTTCTCTTTCAAAATTTTGTATCTCATCATCAATGTTTTGAGGAATATCTTTGTCTGTTTACATTAAACAAAATATTTTTCAAATTAGTTCATCAAATAAAAATTAAGCTTCACATTTTACATTATGAAAATTTTAAATATATCAATAGATCATAATATTTACATTTACATACCTACTTGAATTTGTGCTTGAGGTTGATTTTCCTCTTCAATATTTTGAGGAATATCTCTGTCTTTTTACATTAAACAAAATATTTTTCAAATTAGTTCATCTAATAAAATTTAAGCTTCACATTTTACATTAGGAAAATTTTAAACATATCAATAGATCATAATATTTACATTTACATACCTGCTTCAATTTCTTCTCGAGGTTGATTTTCCTCTTCAATATTTGAGAGGGCTTCTAACCTTCTTTTGCGAGATTGTCTTGTCTCTTCTCTACGTTCTTCAGGGTCTCTTTTTTTATCATATTTTCTCGCACATGTTCTTCGATTTCCCATGATAATAGGGTATGAAGTTCAAAAAATTTCCTTCAAAAAATTAGACAATAACTCGATTACAAAAAACATCACAAAAGATTTAATTTAAAAAAATTCATTTTAATTTTTTTGCAAAAAATACATACTCCAATCCAAAACACTTACTTTGAAAAATTCAAGAGAAAAATATCTTATAAAAATGAAACGAAGCTCAAAATATTTACTTCAACTCAAAACACATACATACCTCCAAGAAATTTCCTTTGAATGTACATCCAAGAAAATTTCTTAAGTCCAAAACAATTTTTTGCAAAATCAGGTTGCCTCCAAGAAATGTCTTCCAAAAAAATTCTTTAAACCCAAAACAATTCTTTGCAAAATCAGTTTGCTTCCAAGAAATGCTCTTAAATCCAAACTTTGAAGAAATTTTTTTAAACCCAAACCAAGATCTTTGTAAAATTAGATGAAACATACTGAAAGCGCTGATCCACCACCACATGGAGGTGAGGATGGAACAATTGCTCCAATCAGAATCACTCTTGCATCCTTAAGAGTGATACCCAATTATCATGAAACTTCCACACAAGAAACAAAGATGAAATTGTGCAGTGGATGTAGGGATATGATGATCCCATCTATTATTCACATCAGGATGATCCATGAGACATCATTATCTTGTGGTAAACCCCTTGTGAGGCCACCTGATTCAGATTTGGTGAAAGATGTCTCACATCTCGATGCTCCATTCATATATCTAGGAAGGATGGGAGCATTAGAAGACCACAATATAGTGTTGAGAGTATTGGGTTAGCTCAAGGATGAGGGAGACATTCTTCCGCTATCACCATTTTCCACTCTCTCATCTCATACTGCATTGAGAGAAAATGCTGCAAGATTGGAACATGACACCATCATGAGGCAAGGAGAGCATTCCTTCGTCATGGAGACTTAGAATATGATCTCATTTGGAGAGAAATATTCCATACATGATAAAATATGGTGGCCATACATGCATACTTTGGCAAGACCAATGAGGTTTTGGATAGATGATGCTCTTCCATGGGAGATTCACTTCCAATAACTTCCATCTTCATTTGAGCATGTGCATATGCAAGGAGGGAAGCAAGGAGGGAATAACAACCTTCCAAAATGTACCTTTGGCATGAGAGATGTCAAGGAGGAGAGCATACATATGACAGATATTTCTATTGATAGATCATCAACGCTGTCACTATGGGAGATTGATCCATATTGGAAATCCCAACTATTGGTGGATTATTCCAAGGATCTTTATACATGCATGATACTTGATGAAAAAATACATGAAGAGGGCTATTCAGTCCAAGATGGAGCCATCTACTATCATGGTAGGATATTCTTATCTAGAGACTCCAAGCTCAAGGAGAAGTTACTATAAAGAGCCTATGAAGAGTTAGTTTTCAGCCACACATATTCCATGAGATTCTACAACATGATCATGAGAAGCTACACTTGGAAGGGCTTTGAACGAGAACTATATCAGTATTTTCAAAAATTCATGAACCATGTGAATTTTGGACAACAACATGACTCTATGAAAGAGTTAATTCAGCCATCTATTTCTCTTTTTGAGAAAGGAGATGGATCTATGCACCACTCCATTTGTTTAAGGAGGAACTTTGGTGAAAGACATGCTTGTGTACCTAATGTTTTATTTGATGAAAATATGCATTATTTATTTATGTTTATGCAAGCCATAGCTCCAAGAAGGAGTAATATACCATATAAAATTCATGGCCAAATTTGGGCCACAAAAATTTCTGAACATGGCCACTCCCTTGGAGGACAAAGTGAGATTTTGTTTCATGATGGGTGCACTCCAAAGGCACCAAATATATCTCACACTTTCAGCCATAGTGAGATAACTTGGACAGAAAGTGAGTGGTGGGGAAACCACTTACCACATCATGATCTAATTCACTCAGGAGATGTAGTGCGCTGGTTCCACATGTGGGACTATGACCCACCTCCATATGCACAAATTTCTATTTGTATGTATGTAGTTTTGATCCCATACATTGATGATGTACTTGTACATTTTATGGGAATGTATGGAGGGAGGATGGAAGGTATGTATGTAGCGTATGGGATGGAAATTCTCCATGTAGCTTATGCTACATGTTTCAGGGAGAACATTTGGAAAACCACGTTTGTTTCATTTGAGTTATTATCTCCTTGTGGGGTGGATTATTTACATCTCGTGAGAAATTTGGAGGAGAAATTCATGGAGAGATGGATTGGTGAACACTTAGCTTATGGAGGAAGCTTATCACATGTTGGTGTCACCAATGGAGAAGGAGAAGAGTTGCAACACTCACCTTGTCAGTTGCTTGAGGACAAGAAACATTTGGGAAGGGAGGACTGTAATATTCCCAATTAGTCATGAGATAACTAGAATATTCTTTTTTGTTTTATTACTTTGTTTAAAGAATAAAAGAGAAAAGGAGGTCCATGATACTCCTTAATAATGAATAAATCAATGCCAAATCTGGAAAGGATAAATCTTGGTTGTTAAATCAAGCACCCTCAGGTGTGAAAGGGGCTGGGACATTTTGACTGGGTCAACCTTGACCAAATCTACAACACTTTCATGGAGGAGTGGCCATCAATGAGGGACAACACATTTTTAGATGGAGGTGCCTTGTGTGAAAGAATTAATATCATTGGAAGTGGTCTAGGGTTTGCAAGCTCTTGTCTTATAAAAGGAAGGGGGTGGCAGCATTAGAAGTTTGTTGATGTATATGATATTTTCTAAATATATTGTCTATGTTGACATATATTTTTCTCTTGCTGTTTAGCTGAGATTGAATGTTGTTTAGCATTGGGTGTTCCTGGTCAGGAATCCCACCTCTTCCCATTGAGTAGCTCTTGGGATATTTTGTATTGCATTGTCCATAATATGGCTTAGGGCCAAGCTTCTTCTTTCAACTATAGTGCAGATCATGTTGATGGTTTGGTTTTTTTGCAACCTACAACAAGTGGAGGCTAGATCTTTCAGATCTAGGCCACTTTGGTGCTCCTTTTCAGTGGAGGAGGTTTCTACTTCATTGGGAGGAAAATATTGAAGGGATTGAGCATCATTTTCAGATCTTGGCATTAGGCCAACTATATTTTGATCCCTATAGTGCAGTTTACTTCCAAATCTGCGTTATTTCTGTAGGAGGAGTTGTAGGGTGGTTCAACACACCATTTGGAGAGCTGATTTTCTAGTGTTGGGGATCTACCATTCACTTTGGAGATCTATTTGAGGAGGCTATTCTATTTCTCATATCAGTTCAGCCACACTTTCCAAATCTATAACTTTCTGTATATCTACAGTCTTAGATATCAGATCTACATCTTGTACTTGGTGTTTTACTGAAAACCCCAAGGGGGTTCTATAGAGGAGGTTGTATAGTGCATGGATCTGATATAGATATAACTTTTGAGGAACATATTTTCTCTAGATATGATGTTTAATCTACATCTATTGCAGAGCTAATAAAATATCATTGTAGGGGTTCCATCTTTTATATATGGTTGCAGCACCTCATATTGAGGGATTTTTCTCATTGGAGACTTGCTTTTCTTGTTATGCATCTTATGGGCCATTTATTACACATGTTTTGCAGCTGTAATAAAAAATTAAAGGTCTCCTTATTGGGCTCTTACTGCTTAAACTATGATCTGCATTATTTTTCCATCATTCTGCATTATATTGCTGCATTTCCCATTTGGGAATACTACAAATGCACTCATAGAAAAGATAAATTAGCTTCATCAATTTGACTCACAAGGTGAGGTTAAAAAAGTTACAACCACTGGTTTTCCATTATTGGTTTCCAATGACCTAAAATTTTGAAAAAATATAGAGTTTTTTTATTTCTGTAATACAAAGTGTGTTTTTTAAATACTGGTGTGGTGTGCACATTTGTCTAAGAGAAAGGCACGTTGTCGAGAAAAAAAAAATGAGCTCTCTACTTCTCAGAACAAGCACTGAATTTAATAAGTAATTCACAGAGAGGCCCCTAAGCACCTTGTAGCTGGTTATACATAGAGGAGGTCTTCCAAAATAACCATTGAACCAAGAAAACGAAACTAGTGTAGTCTCCAATCCTATGATAGTGATTTTGTCACACTAGTGTACCAAAGGACACCTGTTGGGAAAAATATTAAGAGGGGGTGGGGAGGTTGGGGAGGGTGAATCCATATTTACAAGAATCAAAATATTTTACTTTAATTTTACTGATTTCTATACGTGACTTTGATTAGCCCAACCAGCATATGTACGCGGCTATCCTAAAGGAAACTTGCGTATACCCAAATATCTTACTGTTCATATAAATATTCAAAAACATTACTTAGCCCAGTTCATCAGTTATGTATCATATATTTAAGAAGTAAACATGTACAGTAATAATAGAATAAATCATCACACAAAGGCATCACACATGAACACCAAGATTTAAGGTGGAAACCCAAGTCGAGAGAAAAACATCACTGTTGTCGTCTCTGTCTTCATATTTATTATATATAAAACTTCTTACAATGTTTTATTGATGCAGAATCATATCAGTACATAGAAACCCTCCTGCAGAAGGTTTCAACCTTCTCTCGTTCCCTAGCTTATAGTGGAAGGGAGCTCCAACCCCTTGCTCTTGTTTACCAGACACTACTGGAAGGGAGATACAACCCTCAGAACCACTGAAGACAACGTTTCATAAATTTTCACATTGGATCCAACGACTTCAGCACAACTCCATTTTTAGATCAACACTAATATCCATAAACGAAACTTTAAACAGAACAGTGAGATCACTGTAAGCAGGTCATAGCAATAAACCCAGACTTCTGAACTAACAATGCAGAATCAATTTCAACCCTAATCATTCATAGAATCAAATATATACACTACTTCACTTAATGAAACCCACGTATATATGCACTCTCCTATGGACCAACCTGCGTATAGATATTTTCATATTGAATTTAGGAATTTGATCAGAATTAGAACAGATCAGTCGTATTCATGCATATTTATTCATATTTACAGAACCCTTATTCAATCAGCAACATCCATCATATCCAATCACATATACATTGATCATATTTGTACATAATCAACTAGCAACATACTCATTATTCAAATAGCCCAGATCTACATGAAGACTTCATTGACAGACAACATAAATATAGAAGAAATAATCAGACAACGTCTTCAGTAATCTTCAGAAAACCCTAACTTCCATACACGCGTTTGTTGAAATGAACCCATGTGTACACACACTTTCTTGGTGATGAACCAACATATAGATCTGTAAATATTTAGAGCTGCATAACATTTTAGATCAACAGACTTACTCAGATCATATCCTCATCTCTAGAAAACATGTGCCATATCACAGATCTAGACATCTCACAAACAGATCATGTAAATAAAAAATTATTTCAGGTCTATAGATCCTGATCCATCATTGTATCCATAGGTGCATCATTATTTTAGATCTATTAAACAACTGAAACCCCTACCATTCATATATACTTTAGAGTGAAGTATTCATTCAATATTCATATTCTTGCTCTCATTGCACTATAATCTTCTTCCCCTTATATAGTTTGAGCGTTTCCCAATACCATGAGAGAAAACCACACAAGTGTCGATGGTATTCTTGGATAGAATCAAATAGATGACACAACGCTCAAGACTATGGGCTAACATCATGATAAATACCCTTGGTACCACAAAATTAGAGCGCAAAATACATATGCTAATTTGATTCTTCTTTTCCATTTGTATACGCGACTTGGCTAGGATGAACTCACATATAGATTCTTAAATATGAAATTTATCCATCTTCAGCTAGACTTTATGTTAAACCACTTTTCTTCTCCAGAAGCCATATACTCCATCTTTTACAAGAGAGTTTCCATCAAGGACAACATATGCAATTTTGAGAATCATAATGGTAACAATCTCCCCCTTTGGACTTGATGGAAACCATGCTGGTGTTTGATCACCACACCCTGTAGATACCTGAAATATACATCAACATAAGACATAATAATTATTCAAACACCAATATTCTCTCCCCTTTAACATCAATAGCAAAGGGAAAACTAATGCCGAAGAAAGGTTTCTCTTTCCTTGAATATTTTTGTAGAACTGATCTGTACTGACCATGCTCTCCCTGAGCAGATGCTAAGTCTTCAAATTTTCAATAGAATACAAGACTTCATGACTTAACTAGATATGAAATTTCCTATCACCAAGGATCCATACTTAAAACAATCTCCCAACAATTTAGGGTTACATATTTTACTCAACTACCCAACCAAGTGGGTTTACATTTTTTACTATGTCCATATATGACTAAAATATGACAAATTTACATCATAGGTCTCAACATGACCTTTACATCAAATTACAGGTATGAATATTTATAACCAAGACCAAAGGATCTCAAGAAAGAGATCAAAATTCAACGACCAACATAATTCCAAAAATGTAGTATTCTCAGCAAGACTAATGCTCCCCCTAAACTTATGCATTCTGAACATTTTAAACAATCAATTCATCAAAGAATATTCATCGGGTAGATAAATATCAAGGAAATAAAATGTAATATGAACACCAGAGCTGCAGAAAGCACCCATCAACACCTAAGAAACAAAGCCAAAAATATGACACAAATTGTTCTGAAGGCCGACCCATAGATTTTATGAAATCAAGGTCCATATGTGACTTTTTAGAGAGAAACTCGTGTATATACACAAAAAGGATTCATGAAATCTATGTACCAAATTTATTCTTTTAAAATCAAGAAGATTTAATAAGAGATGCAGAGACAAATCCCGGCTTCTTTCTGAGATATTCAAATGCGTCCCTGGGAAGAGGTTTAGTAAATATGTCAACAAATTTTTCTTTACATGGAACACACTCCAATTTAACCTTTTTCTCAAGCACTTGTTCTCGTCAAAAGTGATACTTGATAGGAATGTGCTTGGTTTTGGAATGCATAACAGGATTTTTCAAGATAATGATGGCACTTGTATTATCACAAAAGATAGAGATGGGAGGAGAACATTTAATTTGAATATCTTGTAATGTCTTCATCGTCCAAAGAAGTTGTTTGCAACATGATTCAGAAACCACATATTCTGCTTCTGTTGTAGATAAGGAAATGGAACTTTGTTTCTTGTTGGACCAAGATACTAATCGGGGCCCCATATAAAATCACTACCACTAGTGCTTTTCCAATCATCAAAATTTCCAGTGAAGTCCACATCTGTGTAAGCATGAAGAGTAATAACAACATTCTTGGGATACCATAGACCAAAATATTAAGTTCCTTTTATATATTTTAGTATTATTTTTACGTCCTAAAGATGCTAATCCTTTGGATTGGCTTGGAAGTGTCCAACCATCCCAACTACATGCATGATATCCGGTTTAGTCATGGTTAGATAAAGCATCCTTCCAATCATAGATCTATACTCTGGTTGGTTTACCATGGGAGAATCATCATGCTAACTGAGGTTACATCCGGTCACCATTGGAGTGCTCACAGGTTCGTAGTCTTTCATCCCATATTTATTCAGGATCTGTTTGAGATATTTTTCTTGTGAGAGAAATATGCCATATTTTGGTTTTTGCACTTGTAAGCCAAGAAAATATGTTAGTTCCCCAAGTAAATACATTTCAAATTCCTACTACATAACAGAAGAAAATTTCAGACTCATGGATTCTTCATTACTCCCAAAAATGATGTCATCAACATAAACAACAATAATTAAGAGTTTATCTTTCTCAATTTTTGTGTATAAGTTACTATCTGTAGATCCTTTTGTGACACGTTGTTGTTGAAGATATTTGTCAAGACGATAGTACCATGCCCGAGGAGCTTGTTTTTTACCATGTAGAGCCTTTTTGAGTTTTCAAAAAATCTTTTCATCATTACCCAGAATGAATCCTTCTTGTTGTTCTATATAAACTTCTTCTTCTAGATCAACATTGAAGAAAGAATATTTTACATCCATTTGATAAACATTTAATTGTTGAAAACTTGGAAATGCAAGAAACATTCTTATGGCTTCAAGTCTAGCTACAGGTGCAAATGTTTCTTCAAATTATATACCTTCTTGTTGGGCATACTCCTTACAAACAAGTCAAGCTTTGATTCTAATTACATCTCCATTTTCATTTAACTTGTTTTTTAATATCCATTTTGTTCCAATAACATTTTTATCATGAGGTCTTGGAACCAATACCCAAGTATTATTATTTTCAATTTGATCAATTTCTTCATTCATGGTGTGAATCAAACATTCATATTTACTAGCTTGATTTACATTTTTTGGTTCAATGGTGGAAAAGAATGCCAGATAACTGGGAGATCCTACAAGAGTTCTTCTTGGTTGAGCCCCTGATCCATTTTCTCCCAAAATTTGAGATTATGGATAATTATTTTGAACATATTTGGATGGAGCATTTTCTGATATATCTTCTTCCAGTGCTTCATTGGGTTCTCCTTCTATATTGTTATTATTTGATGAGGGAAAATATACATCATCATCATCCTCATTTATTATTATTTCCCTTTTGGGAGCTATGATATATTCATCAATTACAACATCAATACATTCAACAATATTCAGAAAGCCTTGTATTGTAGCATTTGTATGCTTTACTTCTATAAGAGTAACCAACAAATATTACTTCATTTTCTCTAGGCTCAAACTTACCAATTTTTTCATCATTATTTTTTATAAAACATTTGCTTCCAAAAACTATAAAATGATTCACAGTGGAAATATTACAATACCAGAGTTCGTAAGGAGTTTTATCACTATTTACACAAACATGAGCTTTGATGAGAATATTTACTGTAGTATGCACTGCTTCTCCCCAAAATGTGTCAGGAGTGCCAGATTCATCAAGCATAGCATGAGCCATTTGCTAAACTATTCTATTCATTATTTCTGCCATTTCATTTTGTTTTAGAGTTCCAGCTACATAATTCTATCTTTTTATGCCATATTGTTCACATAAATCAAAGAATTCATCCAATATGTATTCTTCTCCTCGATCATATCTAATGAATTTTATTTTTAGATCTAATTCATTTTCAATAAATTCTTTGAAGATCTTAAATTTTTCAAATTCTTCATCTTTATGTTTCAATCAGCCAATCCAACACATTCTAGAAAAGTCATCAATGAATAGGATATAGTATTGTGCTCCACAAGGTGAATTTTTCCTTACAGTACCACATAAATCAGTATATATAAGTTCAAGAGAATTACTTCATGATCCTTCTTTGGCATTAAATTGCACCTTGGTTTTCTTACCAGATTGGCATGATTTTCATATGGTACTTTCAGGTAGAGAGATGTTGGGTAGATCACGAACATCTTTGAGCCTACTTGATTTTATTATTTGAGAAAAGCTCAAATGTCCCAATTTTATATGCCATAACTAGTTTTCTATAGATTTTTCTAGATAACGTCGCTCTTGACCACCTTTCAATATATACATATTTCTTGGTGTTCTTGTTACTTTTATTATGGTCTTTCCTGTGTCAAGTTCATGAACCACACACTTTTGAATGAAAGACAACTTCATTTCCTTGATCACACATTTGACTTACACTCAAAAAGTTATGATTTAATCCATCAACGTACATAACATTGTTAGTTTTAACCTTTACTTAAAAAAAAAGTAGCTCCTTTACCCTTGATGATAGCATGAGAGTCATTTCCACAAGTAACATTGTTTTCCTTTTCTAATGCATTGTATGAAATAATTTTATCTCTATCACCTGTCATGTGTTTTGAACATCCGCTATCAATGTACCATTGATTTTATTCTCCTTCTACAAATAATTCTATGCCGCAAGTTTCAAACTGTAAGTCCTTCTTTCTACATACCTTGGAACTTGTGGATATATGTTCTTTTGGCTGAAGTTTTCTCGTGCATTCAGATTCTTCATGTCCAAATTTATTGCAAAATGAACATTGAATTTCACCTTGAAGAGGAGAAATTTTTTTATAAGTATTCTTCTTTATTCCTATCTCATTTCTTTGCTTTCTTGCTTCTCCGGTCATGATGGTTTTGTATGCAACACATTGAGCAGCTTTGTGACCAAAATTATTACATGAGAAACATTTTCCTTTAAAAAATAAATTTCTGCGATCATAGAGCCTTCTATTGTTGTTTACCTTTTGATTGATATTTTTGTTATTATTCATCCTTGAATTCGAGAGATCGTGCTTTACCTGGACATTGTCTTTGTACTTTTGCTAAGTGACGAAGATTTGTTGGTTGGATTTTGCTGCATCAAGATAGCTTGTAGCTGAAGACTGAGAAGATTCACTGATATATCCAGGACCTGTCTTCACAATAGGAGAGAGTTGAACATTGATAGTTTCATCTAAGGTTTCTAATCCTTTAACAAATCTAAGATTTAAAGTTTTTACTTTCTCAATTTCCTTTCTTATACTTACTATTTCATATTCTAATTTCTCATCGTGCTTCTCCTTTTCTATGAGTTGATTCTTTAGAGTATATATGGATATTTTTTTCTCTTCCAAAGATATTTTGAGTTGATTGATTTCTTCAAGAAAATAATTTTCTTCCAAAGCATCCATAAAAGTATCTTTAGCCTCAATAATGTCTTTCAAATGCCATGAGCAGTCTAATATCTTGACCAAATTCTCCTTCTTCAATATTTCATAGACCATCACTATCTTCATGAGTATAGTAGCTTTTTTTATTCATAGATCGTCTCTTATTACCTTTCTCCAAATCCTTTACATTTTCATGATTATCTCTATGAGGAAATTTAGCAGCACAATAACCAACTCTTCCACAAGAAAAAAATTTGAAGGGAAGCTTACCTCAGAACCTTCCAGTGAGAAGTTGATGTTTCTTTACAAAATTTACCTTATCTTTTTTTGATACATGCCCTAATTATTTTTTTTCTTCCTTGTCCTTTCCTTTTGGAGTAGCTTTGTAAGTTGCTTCTTTGACTTCAGACGGGCCTCCTTTCCTCATTTCACACATAGTTAGAATCTCATGAAGTTGAAAACTAGTGAGCTTTTGTACATCCTTCTTCTCTTCAATAGTAGATACTTTTGGGTCGAATTTAGGAGTCAGAGATCTTAGTAATTTTTCTACTAGAGTGGTGTCACTTATGATTTCAACTAGATTTCTCATATGATTTACGATCTCATCTAGACGTAAAAATAAACTAGCAATACTTTCATCATTATGCATTTTGAGATTTTTGTATTGAAATATGAGAGTTTGGTGTTTAGCACTTCTTACCTTGGCATCACCTTCATAGCTAAGAATGATTTTCTCCCATATTTATTTTGTTGTATTTAACTACATAACTTTGACAAATTCTCATTCAGTCAGATTCCTAAATAATGCGTTGAAAGATTTTGCATTGGTTTCATAGTTCTTCCTTGATGTTGGATATGTTGGAACTGTAGTTGGATAATTGTAACCACCTTCAAATATAGCCTACACATCTGCTGCAAGAGACTAAAGAGAGGATCTTGTCCTTGTCTTCCAGAAGATTAAATTGTTTCTGTTGAAGAGTGGTGGTCTGATAGATTTTGTCCCATCTTGATTGCTCATCTTAGATGATATTCCTTCTAGCGATTAAGATTCTTCAGAAGGACGTACTCTGATTCCAATTGTTGGGAAAAATACTGAGAGGCAGGGGGGCGTCAATCAGTATTTACAAGAATCACAATATTTTACTTTTCTTTTACTAATTTCTATACGTGACTTTGATTATCCCAACTAACGTATGTACACGGCTATCCTAGAGGAAACTTGAGTATAAAAAAATATCTTACTGTTCAGATATATATGAAGAAACATTACTTAGAATAGTTCATTAGTTATGCATCAGATAGTTAAGCAATGAACATGTACAACAATAGAAGAATAAATCATCACACATGAACACTAAGATTTAAGGTGGAAACCCAAGTCGGGAGAAAACCACCACTGCTGTCATCTATGTCTTCAATATTTATTATATAGAAAACTCCTTAAAATTTTATATTGATGCAGAATCATATCAGTACGTAGCCACCCACTTGCAAAAGGCTGAAACCATATCTCATTCTCCAGATTCTATTGGAAGGGAGCTCCAACCCCCTGATCTTGTTTACCAGCCACTACTGAGAGGGAGCTACAACACCCTAAAATGATCACCAGCTCCTACTAGCAGGAAGCTTATACTTCCACACTGAAGGCTTCAACCCTCATAACCACTGGAGACCATGTTTCATAAATTTTCACTCTAGATCCAACAACTTCAACACAAATGAATTTGTAGATCAACACCAATACCCATAAATGAAACTTTAAACAGAACGGTGAGATCACTATAACCAGATCACAACAATAAACCCAGACTTATGAACTAACATGAAAAATTAATTTCTACCTTGATCATTCATATAATAAAATGTATACGCTACTTCAATTACTACAACCTGCATATATACGCACTTTCCTGTGCACCAACCTACGTATAGATATTTTCATAATGAATTTAGGAATATGACTAGACTCAGAACAGATCAGATGTATTCAGGCATATTTAATCAGATTTACAGAACTCTTATTCAGTCAGCAACATCCATCATATCCAATCACCCAATAATTGATCATATTTGTACATAATCAACTAGTAACATATTCAGTATTCAAATAGCCCAGATCTACATGAAGACTTCATTGACAAACAACAGAAATATAGAAGAAATAATCAGACAACCTCTTCAGAAATATTCAAAAAACCTTAAATTCCATACGCGCTTTTGTTGAAACGAACCCGCGTGTACACATGCTTTCACTTTGGCAAACCAACGTATAGAACTATAGATATTCAGAGCTATGTAACAATTCATATAAATAGAATTACTCAGATGATACCCTCCTCTCTAAAAATCATGCGCCAGATCACACATCTAGACAACTCACAAATAGATCATGCCAATACAAAGTAATTTCAGGTCTATAGATCCTAATCCATCTTGTATCCATAAGTGCATCATTATTTCAGATCTATTAAACAACTTAAACCCATACCATGCAGATATACTTGAGAGTGAAGTATTCATTCAATATTCACATTCTTTCTCTAATTTCACTATGATCTTCTTCCCCTTATATATTTTGAGTGTTTATTAATACCATGAGCCAAAACCAAACAAGTTCCGATGGTATTCTTCGATGAAATCAAATAGACGACACAATGCTCGAGACTATGGTCTATCACCATGATAAAGACCCCTGGTATCACAAAATTAGAGCACAAAAGACATACACTACTTTTATTCTTCTTTTCCGCATGTATACGCAACTTAGCCAGAACGAAATCGCATATATATTCTTAAATATGAAATTTATCCATCTTCTGCTATATTTTATACTAAACAACTATGCTTCTCGAGAAGCCATACATTGCATATTTTACAAGAGAGTTATCATCAAGAACAACATATGAAATCATAACAATCATAATGCCAACAACACCTCTTTAGTAGTAGGTTGCTTCCTGAAAATATCACAAACAATATTATGGTGTTGTTAATGGATAGAATGAACACAAAGTAAAACTCATAATGTAAGTAATGCATACAATAAGATGAACTTAATTTGAAAAAAAACAAGACAATAATGCTCAAATGTAGCAAACAAACCAATACAATTATTGATAAAACCCTCTTTATTGGTTGTTGGTAGTAAGAATAATACAATGCTAACACACTTGTAGTGACTCCTTTGGGATATGGAGCTCAAATACTCTCAGCAAGGGGGTCCCTTTCCTTGTTTTACATGCAATATTATCCTCCCTCTCTCAAAAGTAATGTGACAAATCTCCAATGGTGGAGTTCTCTTCTTCAATAGGATGTTGGATGGCCAACATGCTAGTTCCTTCAATCCTCTTGCTTCAAAAATTGAATTATGGTGTTTCTATGGTAGAAATTTGGCTAGCATAAAAATGTGTCTCTATTTTCTCTTCCCCTTACTAGTTTATATAGAAATTTTCAAACTCCTTTACCCTCTTTTGGCCCAATACTAATAGTGACTCAAGAGTAGGCCAAGGGATTCCTTTGATTACTTCATAACTCTTTAACATGGCTTGAATTTAGTTGTCCTTGAATTTTAATAATAGATAATCATCTTCCCCAAGCGTCGGAAGTGGTCCCAGATGGTGACTTTTCGCCATCCCCAGGATCACGCAGCTATCGAATGAAAATGCACGTTGTGCGCAAAAATTATTTGTTGCTCGTGCGTTCTCCACAAATTTCTGACTGAACCTTCAGAATTTATTAAATTTTTGTCTTTCATAATTTATTTCTATTGGAAAATATTTATTTGTACTTTTTGTTTTACATTTTTTAATGTCTTTTTCTTTTACTATTTTCTGGTGTTAACGTTCCTTAATACCTTAACATTCTCTAGAGTAGATTAAACATTTTTTTCTTTCCATTTTGACAAGTAATCCCTTTTATTTTATATGTGAGAATATTTGAACCCTAAATCCACTTTAAAAATGTACAATAACCCACTTGAACACGGAGTGGAATTCAGGATATTTTAGCTTTAAAAAATTGCATTGAAAAGTCAATGCCTATATCAATAGGCATGTGTTAATCTTCCATAGAGTAAGATCAACTTAGATCTTCAGCACCACTAGTCTTATGTCAAGATTGTGAATCTCTTTAGTTGAATAGTAAAATTTTTATCTTCCCAATGTTATTCTTTTTCACAGTTATCAGCTATAATAAGAAATATTCTAGGATTTTTTACCAAATCTTAACTCCTTTTTACAAGCTCGTGATCTTATTTTCCTTTTGAAAATTTGGATCAAAATTTTATGTATGGTCTACTCAAATGGAATTTTCTTTAAATAAATAACTAGCTACACATTCCCACATGTTTCTATGAGTTATTAATTGAAAATATCCCACACACTTCCAGTAGGATTGGCTATCCTCTACTATCCATCCATACAATCTATTGTGTCATATTCCACATAGTAAAGGTCCAAACTATAATCCATTCAATCTGTCATATTCCACATAGTAGAGTTCCAAACTATAATCCATTAACTATGTCATATTTCACATAGTATACTGCCAAAATATAAATCAATATTAGTTTATAGTAAAATTGAATCCATTTCCTACTAAAATCCAATCATTCATGATTTTCATAAATATACCTAATTTGACACCAGCAGATAATTAGAAATTACTCTTCTTTTCTTGGCGGAAACTTAAATTTTTTGATGGTAGAGGCCTACATGATATTTTTTCCGAAATTTAATTCTTTGAATGTTCAATCTTATGTTGTTTTTATGAATACCTTTCCAATTTTCACACAATCTCTTGAAAATGAATCTACCCCTCCCTATAAAAATCTAGGTGGAATAACATCCTATTTTGCAATATCATCTTTTGGTGTCTTTTATGAGTTCCCAAAAATGTATGTTTTCATTTGGATCTCCACTGTGTTGTTATCTGAAAATGTACAAAAGGATGTCAAAAGAACTGTTATTGTTTTGTTATGATTTCAAGACCATTCAAATTAGTGGAAATATGTATTTTTTATATCTAGACTTTGAAGTATGAGATATTGAATATAATGATTTCCCAAAAAAGACACTTTTTGATGTGAATTGAACTTGATTGAAAGAGGTGTATAATTGTTTTACCAAAAAACTTACTAAATCCCATAATATAATATTCTATAATGGTTCAGTAAAAGCTTCAACCTTCTATTTCATGTAAATGAACAAGTTGAATATACTTGTTTTGTAGCAGTTAGTTGTAGAAGGGCCATGTTCACCATGACTGTCTTTTGGACATGCAACTATCAGAATTAACTAAAAGTTAATCATTCCTACATCCTCTTACAAATCCATTATTTTTTCTTTATAAACTAGGATAATATTGAAAATATTATATACATGGCTATGGATAAAAAAGACTTGCTTGCATGAGGGCAAGAGAACTTGTGAATTACCAACCTACAATCGTCCAATTTTTCAAATGTTTTCCAAGTAAATATTATTAGTGGTGTTGGAGATTTTTCATATTACAATGATGTATGGATGCTTCACACAAATACTTGTTCATGGACTCAACTTGATTTTGGTGGGCAACAACCCAAAGGTCATTTTTCTCACAGTGTTGTTCTAGCTAACTCAAACATAGACATTTATGGAGAGTAGGTCAATAAATGTTTCTATTATAATCTTCCAATATCTCTTTTGAGCTTATATATGTTTCTTGAAATGGATATTATCAGTTTTTTTCTCTTGTTTTGTAAAATTGTGGAGAGGAATGACACCCTTTAGATGAATTAATTATTATGCATTTGCGAGAAAAAAATTCCAATGGATGTTACAATATTTCCATGTAAAAATTATTTGGAAAAAAGTGTAATAATAAAGAGAGATAAATATCTAATAATTGTTTATGCCAAGGTGGTGATCATGTCGTTTCAATGCTCAAAACTAGAGCTGAGAGGTCCATAAGGGACACAAAATATAGTGATGTAAGTTATAATTCTTAAAAGTAATTTACCATACATTTTATTATATTTCTATTGCTTATGTAATCTCAGAGTGCCCTTTTTCTATTTTTTTTATTTATATGTGAGAAGTGCTTACTATAGCATAGTCATGGAAAGAGGATTTGAATATGAAAAGACGTTTCCATGCTGAAGCAGAGTCCAAGACATATTTCTTACAAGATACAGGTTAGCACAATCATTGTTCATTATACATGAATATCTCAATCCATATTTTTATTCATGATGTTATATTATCCATCATTGAATCAAGGATAATTTGTTTTGGTTTGACTATTTTCATTCTATGCTTGGCCAAATCCTTGGGTTCTGTTGTAAATTTCTCAGTAAGCCACCACAATTTAAGAGCTTCAAAAATATTTTTCAGTGTGCACTTCCATGGAAAAACGTTGGAAATACCCTCCAACATGTGACAATCTCCGATACTATCACTATTCATCATTGAAACTCTTAAAAAAAACTTAAAGAACCAAATATTAGTAACTTAGATCAATTATAATATTCCAATCATTGAAATATATTAGGTATCTCACTTGTTAACCCTTATCAGGTTTGGATTTTGTGATGTTATAAAGTTGTGGATCCCACCCATGAAACCCTCCAAGATCTTCCTCTTACATTTTGTAGTCCTATCAATACATAGATTACTAGAAATTTTTGGAAAACATGGTTTGATACCATGTTAAGTAAATTTTTCACTCAAATATTAACCCTAAAATCTAGGTAACTTTAAAATCTTAACTACTACAAAAACTAAAACCTAAGAATTTACAAACATTTATTCTAGAAAATAATGACAGTAATACACAAAAATGAAATTTCAATGACATCTCTATTGAACATAGGAAAATGGGAATACACTACCATAACTCAAAACCAAAAAATTGCTAACCAAATTAGCGTTTCACTCTACATCTTCATTATATACTAAGAAAACAAGGGAAGATACAATGTAATTGAACACATGAGAGAAGATCTTGGTATGATTGTGTGAAACCATAACCTTAGTTTGGACACTACTGAACCCCAATTCCATGATAAATAAGAGTTCCAATATAAGTGTGATTGTGCATTCCTCCTCCATATCTATTCACTCTTCTCATTCATGTGCCTCGGTTGGACTAGGGACCTGTGCAATTCTTTTTTAGCTGTGTTGCCATGACTTTCAAGAGAGGGGAATAGTGGGGATGGAGGCATGAATCCTTGGGATGGTTGGAGATCAACTTGGAATTTTTTATGGGACAAATTAATAGATATGCATTGCCAGGATGGCTAGAGTGCACCCCCAAAATTTTAAAGGAGCGATGCGTTGAGGATGGAAGTAATATACATGTTAGAAAAAATACTAAGGGGGGGGGGCATGAAAGAATATTTTACAAAATTCAATTTCCAGTTTATTATTCATATTTTTATGCATTACTCTTATAAAGGAAACTAGCGTATGTACATGAATTTTATTAAATAAACCCACGTATATCCACTTAACTTATCTAATCATTAACTCATAATATCTTCAACATTAATCAATGCATCATTACTTCAATATTCATCAATTAATCAGTAACTATGAGCAGTTCAAAATTAGATAGAACATCAACACACAAAACCTATATCAACACATTTGAACACCAGGATTTTAGGTGGAAACCCAATGTGGGAGAAAACCACCGTTTCTCTAATCTCCCTCTTCTTCTTTTATTAAAAGAGAAAGTTCTTAGAATCTTGTACTGATGCAGGATCTAACCAGCACCCAGGCTCCTACCTATAGAAGGCTACAATATTCTCTCATTTTCTAGCTCCTACTGGAAGAAATCTACAACCCCCTTTCCAAAGACTTCTCTTTGTGGTTCAATTTTCAGAATTTTTCAAACTAGATCCACTTCCAACATTAAAATGAAATAATTATAAAATGAAATACCCAATTACTAAACAATTCAGTCATGAAATCAATCACTGAATCGACGGAAAAAAATCCATATGATATCATATTAATCCACAATCATTCGTAAGAATACCATACCATATATTGTTCATCACATAAATTATATTTCGTCACTGCAAACATTAATCAATCATATATCATAAAGTATACAAAATTGTTCTGAATGATACCTACGTAACCCTAAAAAAGACTTGCATACATATCTCAAAACACTGATAAATAAATATGAATCATTGTACCGCTCAATCAATCACATACTGAAACCATCACAAATCACTAAACCAAATAAAAATCACAACATAGTAGTATCATCACTAATAAAAATTCCATTTCGTAGTAAATTAAACCCCAACCAATACTGTCAAACAAAAATTATTATAATAAGGAATTCTTCAATATACCATATAAAACATAACAATACTGATAAAACATCATCAATATCTCATACTGCAAAACTCTAGAATGTATACGTATCTTACAAAACACGTCTGCGTATGTACGCACTTCTCATGCTTGACATCTGCATACAGATTTTGAACTTTCACAGAATGTATATGAGAGTATAGAGAAGCAGATCCACGTATTTACATGAAATTTTATATGTAAACCAATGTACGGATATGTAATCACTAAATCATGTCTTTTTTTCAAACACAACACATACTTTGCAACCCTTACCATCAGGTATTCATGTCAGAGTATCATTATCACCACAGATCTATCACTATTATATATTTTCAACAAGAAAATAAAACAAGAACATATGATACCATAACTTATATATTTAAGATATTTTTATTTTCCTTACTCCTTGGTGCACACCTGTTTCAGATTAAATCATTCATATATAACACAAAACCTTCACACATAACACTTTGATCTCCATCTCCTTATATAGCATAAGCCTTATCTAATACCTTAGGCCAATTACTTAGTAATGTTGATGGGACTCTTTGAAGGGATTAAATATCCATTGTCGTGCTCATTGCTATGGGAGAATACCATGGTAAAAAGTCATGATATTCCAGTTACCATGGTGCGGAATATGTACGCGACTTATCTTCACCATACATGCGTATGTATGTGATCTTGCTTCACAAGACCAGTGTATAAATTTTCACGCTTTATCTTTATCATACCTTTGTCTCTGAACTTGAATTTTTTTTTTTCCATTTCACCTATGATATTTGTACCATCCTGCATAATCATCATGTTATCATATTGTTGGAATATTTATTAGGTAGGTTTCCATCAAGTACAACACATTAGCCGTAATTCCAACAATACTGCCCTTTAGACTTGATGGTAAACACTTTGGTGTTTGGTCACCACCACTTGTAAATACCTACAAAGACATTTGTAGCCACACCAATCTTCTCTCCCCCTTTGACATCAAGGGAAAAGGGTTGACCAATACTGAATGAAGGCTTATTTTTCCCTTTGTAGAGAGGATCATTGTAGTTTGAATCTTCTTAAATATGAAGATTGTCTGCTGTCCACGCTCCCCCTAAGCATATGTTGAATCTTATGGAAGGTATTCAACGAAATACATGACTCTATGACTAAACCAAATATGACGTTTCCAATTATCAAGGAATCATGCTTACATCAATCACCCAACACAGTGGGGTTACATATTGTGACTCAACATCACATTAAATTCCAAAAATAATGGGATTACATACATAGATGACTGGACCCCAATAGTCCAAACGTGACCAAATATTACAATTATTACATCATAGGTATTTACATGACGTTTACATCAAGGGACATATATGAAATTTATAACCAAATCCACAGACCTCAATAATGAGGTGTCAAGGCCATGATTGTCATCACTAACCATCATACACCATAAAGGAACCTGCAATATGAAAATATTCATCACCATCACGAAGTAGGATGTACCATCAATTAGTAATAGCATCAATATATGACCAATTCTTTCAAGCATTACTAGGAAAATTTAGTATTACAATACATATAACTGAGCAAAACATCATCAATAATATCTTTAGCATATCTCTTCATCAATGTCAGGAAGAAATGAAAAATATCTTCATTTAGCAAGTAGTGCTCAAGCAACTATACTGCCAACAATATTTTATTTGAAGCATAAAATATGATTCCCCTGAACATGTGCCAAATATTCTCTTATCAGGTCTAATCATATCCATCTCATGAAGCAAAAAAGTCATCAAAAATATCCAAAGTAGTAATGTCATATTAGAAGAACTCATGAAACATCATAAATCAATATCATTTCTAAGTAAAATATGAGTATCATTAACATAATGTAACCAATTATTGTTACACTAGAAATAATAATTGATTGAATCATATCAGAGACCTTCCCTAAGTCTCTCCCATTGTTTCTTCATCTCAGAGAGACATACATGACTGTATAGATCAAATCTCGTGTATATACATAAATTTCCTTCATGCAGTCTACATACATAATGTAAAATTTAGTAATTTCCAGTCTAGTCTCCACCTGAACATGAAATATATGTCAGGATAATTAAGAGAGTGATGAAGCATAAATCACTCCTAATGTCTTTCTGAGATATCAAAAAGAATCACCTGGAAGTGGATTTGTAAATATATCTACCACTTGTTCCTTTCAAGGAACATATTGATGTTTGACCTTTTGTTAAAACACCTATTCTCTCATAAAGTGATATTTGATTAGTATATTATTTCTTTTTTAGTGCATGACAAGATTTATAGAAACACTTATCACAGTAGTATTATCACAAAGAATAAGTACAGGTTGAGTACAAGTGATTTGAATGCCTTGCAATTTTCGCATCATACATATAATTTGAGTACAACAAGGTGCAAAAAAAAAAAAATCTACCTCATAAATAGATAAAGTGATGGTCCAACTTTTCTTTTTATTGAACCATGATATCAACCGATGTCACAAATAAAATTTTCCTCCACTAGTACTCTTTATATCATCAATATTTCCATCCCAATCTGCATCTGTGTAAGAATGATGTGAAAAGTATGCATTTTTAGGATACCATAAACCAAAATTCTTAGTTCTTTGTAGATACTTGAATATTCTCTTAACTTCTTAGATATGATTTTGCTTAAAATTAGCTTGAAATCGTCCAACAATCCCAATTGCATGCATAATATTTGGTCTTATGCGTGTAAGGTAGAGAAAACTTTCGATAATAAACCTATATTCTAGCTAATTTACTAAAGGAGAATCATCATTTTGTCTAATATTGCATATTTTTACCATTGGTGTGCATACAATCTTACAATCTTCTATTCCATATTTCTTCAAAATTTTCTTGAGGTACTTGGTTTGAGAGAGAAAGATACCATCCTTTATTTCTTGTACTTGAATACCAATAAAGTATGTTAGTTCACCAAGTAGTGACATCTCAAATTCGTGTTTCATAACTGAAGTAAATTCTTGACTCATATATTCTACATTACTTCCAAATATGATTTCATCTACATAAACAACAACTATCAAAATTTTGTTTGTATCAAACATTGTATATAAGATGTTATCTGTAGACCCTTTTGAGAAGCCTTGTTGTTAAATATCCTATCAAGATGACAATACCATGCACGAGGAGCTTGTTTTAACCCATACATAGTCTTCTTAAGCTTGAAAACTAGATATTTATCATTGCCTAGAATGAACCCTTCAAGTTGTTTGATGTAAACTTCTTCTTATAGATCCCCATTCAAAAATGTATATTTAACATCCATTTTATATACTTGTTATGAAATCCTGAAAATCAAAGAAAAATTCTTATGGATTCAAGTCTAGCTACAGGTGAAAAATTTTCTTCAAAGTCTATTCCTTCCTGTTGAGCATAGCCTTTGCATACTAGTTTGGTGTTGTTTCTAATTACTTCCCCATTTTCATTGAGTTTCTTCTTGAACCCCCATTTTTTCCCAATAACATTTTTATCATGGTGTCTTGGTACTAATTCCCATGTATAGTTATTTTATATTTGATCAAGTTCCTCATTCATTTCCTTAATCCAACATTCATCTTTACTTGCTTGGTTCGCAGTTTTAGGTTCAATTGTGGATAATAACGCTATATAAGTAGAAGTTTCATCAATATTTATTTTAGTTTGTACTCCTACTTGTTTTTCCACAAGATTTTTAGATTCTAGATGATTTTTCTGAACATACCTTCAAATGTATTTTCTAATGATTTCGTGTCTTCATTTCCTTCTTATGATGCTTCACTAATTACCTCTCTTACAAAAGTTTGACTTGTAGTCTGAACACGTCTGTCATTTGTTGGTGCTTCCCTTTTGGTACCTTTGGATCCTTCATCAGTCAATAAATCAATGTGTTCAACATTATTTTGAAGCCTTTTACTGTAGCATTTATATCCTTTGATTCTAGAGGAGTATCCAAGGAGGATTCCTTCATAAGATCTACATTTAAAATTTCCAAGCTTATCATCAATATTATTTATGTAACATTTACGTCCAAAAAATCTAAAATGTTTGACAGATGGAGGTTTACAAAACCATAGTTCATAAGGATTTCATCACTATTTAATTGAACATGAGTTTTCTTAATGTTATTCACGGTTTTATGTGTTGCTTCCCCAAAAAGGTATGATGCATTCCAGACTCATCAAGCATGGCACATGCCATTTTTTGGATTGTTCTATTCATTCCTTCTGTCACTCCATTTTGTTGATGAGTTTTAACTATAGAAAAATGAATTTTGATGCCATGTTGTTCACAAAAGTAAAAAAGCTCATATGATATAAAATCTCCTCCTCTATTAGATCTAAGACATTTGATTTTTAAATCTAACTTATTTTCTACTAGAGCTCTGAAAATTTTAAATTTATAAAATGATTCATATTTATGTTTCAATAAGCCAATCCAAAAAATTATTTTAAAATCATCAATGAATAATATGAAGTATTGTTCACCCCAAGGATAATTCTTCCTCATAGTACCACATAAATCAGTATGAATAAGTTCAAGTGGCTTACATGGAGTACCTTCTTTAGAATTAAACTGAACTCTGGTTTTATTACATAATTGACATGATTTTCATATGCTATTTTCTAGTAGAGAGATGTTAGGAAAGTCACAAAATTCTCCCATTCTTCTTGAATTTTGTAATTTAGTGAATATTATATGTCTAGATATCTTGTGTCAACGCTAACTTTCTTCTCATTTGCTCAAGTAACAATGCTCCTTTCCACCTTCCAAGAGATAGACATTGTGTGGAGTTCTTGTTTCCTTTGTTATGATATTACCTATATCGAGTTTACAGACCACATAATTCTTTGATACAAAAAAAACCTCATGTTGTCAGTCACACATTTGACTAAAGCTCAACAAGTTATGTCTTTAATCAATAAACAAATAAAACATATCTAGTTTTTATGCTTTTATCTAAAAAAATAGTTCCTTTCCCTTTGATAGTAGCATGTTAGTTATTTCCAAAGGTTAAATTCTTATCTCTCTTTATTTCATTAAAATACATAAACTTGTATATGTCACATATCATATGCTCTGAACATATACTGTCAATGTACAAAAAAAATTCTTCATCTCTTGCATACAAATCTAGATCACAATTTTTAGATTCTATGGTTTTATTTTTCCATACCTTTTGTGCTGTTTCCTTTTGTTCATGATGAGGGGGTGATCTTATTATTATTTTTCATTCATATTCTATATGCCCCAATTTATTGAAAAACCAAAATTTTGTTTCATATTGGAGAGGTGAGAAAGCATTATAAGAGTATTTATTTGACTGAGTCTCATTCTTTTGTTTTCTTTCTTCTCTAGTCATAATAGTTTTATAAGAGACACACTGAGTAGCCTTATGACCAAAATGATAAAAAATAAAGCGTTGAATATTGAAATAGATGTTCCTAGGAGTATAGTACCTTTTTTATTAGCTTCCCCTTTGATTATGGTAAGGATGTTTTACTTGAGAGACATTTGATCCCTCATTCCTTTGCTGAGAGCTAGAATTTTGATGATTGCTACCCTTTACTGCATTGAGATAGCTTCCTGTACATTTTTCCGAGGGTTTTATAGTCTTTGACGATTCTCCATTGTATCCAAGAACTGCTTTTATTAGAGGAGAGAGTTGTACTTTGATGATTCCTTCTAAGTCTCAGATCCTTTAGCAAATCTAAGATTTAGAGACCTTGCTTTCTGAAGTTCCATTCTTATACCTACTATTTAAAGTTCTAACCTTTCATTATGCATCTCCTTTTTAGGATTTCCTTCTTTAGGACCTATTCAACTAATTTAGCTTCTTCCAGACATATTTTTTTCTGAGTTATTTCTTCAATGAGATTATCCTTTTCTTCTAGGTAATCCGTAAAAGCATCATTAGATTCATTAACACATTTCTCTTCAAATTCCATAAGAAATTGATATTATTTTTTAGATTCAACTTCTTCATCATTTCAAATACCATCACTATATTCATGTGTGTAGAAAATTCTTTTTTTTTCAAACCTTCCTCTAACATTTACTTTTTCATAATTCTTCCCTCTCTTGTGGTTTTATTTATCATGGAATTTAACAACATAGTGACCAACTCTTCCACAAGTAAAGGATTTGAAAATAAGCTTACCTCTAAATTTTCTAGTTCCTACTTCAAGTTTCTATATGAAATTCACCTCTTCTTAATATTATATGTAACTTGATTCGTTAATCTCCTCCTTCTCATTTCTTTTATAGGTATCTTTGAATATTTCTTCTCTGATATCTCATGGACCCCCTTTTATCATTTCATAATCTGTTAAGATCCCATGAGGTTTTTCAATAGTAATATTCTTCAAATATTGCATTTATTCAATGGTAGATATTTTTGAACCGAATTTTGGGGTTAGAGACCTTAGGATTTTCTTATCAAGCATTGAATATTTTAATTCATCACCAAGATTTATCATTGTGTTAACGATCTCATCTAACCTAAGAAATAAAATTTCAATATGTTCATCACTATGCATTATAAGAGTTTCGTATTTAAGTATAAATGTTTGAATTTTGGTACTATTTACCTTAGGGTCAACTTTATAACTTTGGATGATCTTTTCCCATATAGCCTTTACATTATTTAGCTGCATGACATTCACACATTCTGATTTTGAAAATATTCCCAAAGGAGTGTTTACAACCTTTGCATTGGTTTCATATTGTTTCTTCCCAACCTCATCTATGGGAATTGATGATGGATACTCATAGCCTCCTTCAATTATTTCCAAAACATCAGCTCGAAGTGATTTTAGATACCCTCTCATTCTGAGTTTCCAGACAAACAAATTCATTCCATTAAACAATGGTGACCAGATAGAAGATACTCCCTCTTAATTTCTTATCTTGATGAATCTCCTTTCAAGCAATCCAGATTCTTTTGAAGGACATTCTATGATTCGAATTGTGAGGAAAAATGCTAGGGGAGGGGGGGGGGGGAGAGGGGCGGGGGCAGGGGTTGGTGAATCAATATTTTATAAACTTCAATTTTCAATTTCTTATTCCAATCTATATACGCTATTGTTATAAAGGAAACTAGCGTATGTGCATGAATATTATTAAAGAAACCTGTGTATATATAGATAACTTATCTAATCATTAATTTCATCATCTGTTAAACATTAATCAGTGCATCATTACTTCATTATTCATCAATTACTCATTAATTATCAACAGTTAAAAGGAATATATAACATCAACACAAAAAAAGATATCAACACATATGAACACCAGGATTTTAGGTGGAAACCTAATGTGGGAGAAAACCATTGTTGTAGTAATCTCGATATTCTTTGATTAAGATATAAAATTCTTATAAAATTTTACTAGTGCACACTCTAATTAGCACGTAGGCTCCTACATATAGAAGGCTACAACGTTCTCTTGTTTTTCATCTCTAACTAGAATAAAGCTACAACCCTATTTTTTAGACCGCTCTTTGTGGATCACTTTTTATAATGTTTCAAAACAGATGCACTTCCAACATTAAACCCAAACAATTATGAAATAAATGACCCAAATATTGGACCAGATGAATGATCAAATAAATTATGGAATCAACCAAAACCAATCCATATAATATCATCTTAATGCACACTCATTCATAAGAATACCAAACCATATATTGTTCATCACCGAAATTAGTTCTTGTGATTGCAAATCCTGATCAATCATATGTTGGAAAGTATACACTATTATTCTGAATCATACCTATGTATGTACACACTTACCCTGAAGAATACATGTGTAAATATATCAAAACACTGATAACTAACTCTGAATCATTGTACCAATGAATCAATCACATACTGAAACCATCACAATCTCGCGTATACTTTTCCACATTTATCTTTATCATACCTCTGTCTATGAAATTGACATTTATTTTTCCCTTTCACCTATCACATATTTACCAGCGTGCATAATCATCTTGTCACCATAATGTTGACATAATTATCAAGTAGGTTTCCATCAAGGAAAACAAATTAGCCATAATGCCAACAATACGCTATATTAAAAAATATTAAAACTTTGAATTCACCATTAACATTGTAGTTTCTTGTAACCATGATATTTTATACCATATATACTATAGTTTCATGCACAACCCTTACACTGTCATTAAATATTTAACTCATTGAAACACCGGTCAACCTTTGTGTTTATGTCATTGTTACATGTGCTGATACAAAATATAGGTTTGTTTTGTGTCTATCTTCTTTTATTTTACATGTGGAAATAATTTTTTTGAAGGCCAATATAGGATCCTATAGTGCATGCCGAAGATATGAAAAACAAGCTCATTATTAATGAAGTGGACTTACTACTGGCTTAGAGGTCAAAATACAAAAGTATCTCTTTTGTCAAATTCATCTAGGGCTTGCATGTGCCATTTTCCATTTTCCTATGACAAACCACCTAGGCTCAAAAAACCATGATATATTATTACAATATAGTAGAATTAATGCATCAACATGAAAACCTCAACTAAAAAAAATTCCAATTTTTATGACACCAATAACCAAAACTATGATTCATGATTATGTAGTATCTCTTGGGAAGGGCCCAACTTGCTTCAAATTTGAGTAAAAGACTCCATATTTTGAGGAAATGGAGTGCGCATAAATAATACAATCACATGAAGTTTAAGAGCTTTGTGCATAGTTGTAGGAGTTGTAGGGGATTTGGGGTGGGTCAAAGACCCTCTTTTTGTTGGGAAATATACTGAGAGGGGGGGGGGGGTTGAATCAGTATTTAGAGCTGACTGAAAATTTTTTACTTTTTCTTTCTCTTAAAACCATATGCTACTTTACTGAACCCAACTTGCTTATACATGTGGATATCCTTAAGAAAACTTGCGTATGTCCAGAGATCTTATTATGCATTTAATTATTTACTTAGATCATTGCATCATTCATTCATCATATGTTTAGTAAGTAGTAAGCATGTGCAGTAATAACAGAATAAACCATCACACATAAGTAACACACATGAACACCAGTATTTAAGGTGGAAACCCAATTCGGGAGAAAACCGCCGCCGCTGTCGTCTCTGTCTTCAATATTTATTATCAATAAAACTTCTTACAATTCTGTACTGGCGTAGACTCATACAAGCACGCAGGCACCCACCTGCAGAAGGCTACAACCTTCTCTTGTTCTCCATCCACTACTGGAAGGGAGCTCCAACCCCCTAATCTCATTTACCAGCCTCTCCTGGAAGGGAGCTACTACCCCCTGCTCTCGTTTACCAGCATCTCTTGGAAGGGAGCTACTACCCCCTACTATCGTTTACCAGCCTCTCCTGGAAGGGAGCTACTACCCCCTGCTCTCATTTACCAGCTACCATTGGAAGGGAGCTACAACCCCCTTACTGAAGGCTTCCACCCTCAGCACCACTGCGGACCATGTTTCATCAAATTTTCATACTGGATCCAACAGCTTCCACACAACATACCTTGTAGGCCACTTTTCATCAGATTTTCAGACTGGACCCACTCCACACATTTAAGCTCATCAAACTGAAACTTATAACCCCATAAATTCATTCATTGAATCATCAACCAATCAACCAACAACTTGATATTCAATCAACATAATCAGCAGCATAATCAACATTCAAACAACCCAGATCTGTATGAATACATCATTTAAAGATAGCAGTAAAACAACAAAACAGATCAGACATTTCATTCCACACACTTTAGCAAAACCCTAGATTCCATAAGCACTTTTACTTCACTGAACCTGTGTATATACGCGCTTTCACAGAGACAAACCTGCGTATAGATCTGCAACTATTTCAGAACTGACCTTTGATTTCATACGCGCTTTTGCTGAAACGAACCTACGGATATACGCGCTTTCACTGAGACGAACATGCGTATAGATCTGTAACATTTGAGAACTATGCAGCTCTTTAGAATAGATAACTCAGATCTCACCCTTTACTTCAGCAAAGATTCGCCAGATCACAGATCTAAACATTCCATAAACAGATCTAGAAAATACATAGTCATTTCAGATCTAGAGATCCCTCTTCATCATTTTCTTCATAGGTGCATTATTAATTCAGATCAATCAATAAAATATTACCCATTCCATGAAGATATACTTTAGAGTGAAGTATTCATTAAAACCCAGACCTATGCACACTCTTGCACTATGATCTTCTTCTCCTTATATAGATTTAGCCTTTGTCAATACCATGAGTCAAAACCACTCAACCGTTGATGGTATTCCTGGACAGGATCAAATAGATAATCCAACGCTCAATACAGTGGGCCAATACCATGGTAATGCCCCTAGGTATCATAGTTTTTAGAGCGCAAAAGGCACACGCGACTTGGAGCGTTCGTATCCGCGTGTATACGCTATTTCTCTTCAAACTAGATGTGTATATACTAGTCCTGAATGTATACGCGGGTTTCCTTCACAAAATTAGTGTATACATTGAATCCATATGTGGGTTGCCTTCATAAAAGTAGTCTATACATTGTGACATATTATATTTATCATTTCTCTGGCACTTACTGAAATTCCTTTTTCTGCTACTTTTGAACTGATCTGTAGATACATCAGATTTACATCATTAACAAATAGGTTGCTATCCAAAGACAACTCATCAAGTCAGTTTCCATCAAGAACAACTTCATCAAGTAGGTTTCCATCAAGGACAACACATTGCATCATATTGCCAACAATCTCCCCCTTTGGACTTGATGGCAACCATGATGGTGTTTGATCACCACAACAGATTGATTATAACCATTATCCAAACACCATGATACTCTCCCCCTTTGGAATCAAGGGCAAAGGGCGGATCAAAACCAAAACAAGGTTTTTCTTCTCTTGTAGAAAGAAGAGCTCTGTAGATCTAATGTGCACTGAAGTTACCATGCTCCCCCTGAGTTCACGCTGAATCTTCAAACATATTTTTCAATGAAGTACATGACTCTACTGTTTCTTTCCTATCACCAAGGACTCATACTTACATCAATGATCCAACCAAGTGGCCAACCATATGTGACTCAAGTACCCAACCGAGTGGGTTTACACATCTTGACTCAACTACCCAACCAAGTGGGTTTACAAATTTGAAGAAGTCCTTACATGACTGAATATAACAATTTACATCATAGGTCTCAACATAACCTTTTCATCAAATTACAAATATGACTTTTTATGACCAATACCAAACAGACCTCAAGAGAG
Organism: Pinus albicaulis; assembly: GCA_034641835.2. Classification (NCBI taxonomy): domain Eukaryota; kingdom Viridiplantae; phylum Streptophyta; class Pinopsida; order Pinales; family Pinaceae; genus Pinus; species Pinus albicaulis. Next base: position 1,794,333,021 of record CM076578.1, on the reverse strand, counting down.
AGCTCATATTTCAAAACCATCATAATGCCAACAATGCATTACTCTCAGCAAGGCTAATGCTCACCCTGAAACTGTGCTCCTGTCCTTGAGCTGACTCACTGTTTTTCTTATCAGAAAAACATACGCTTCAGTCTCCAACGGAACTCGTGTGTATACGCGGATTTAGTTCATGAAACACGCGTATGGAAACGGAAATACTGAAAATTTCACAGCTCCATTTTATCCTGGATTTATACATTTTGTACCTGTCTTTTGTTGTCACATTAGATGCACTGTTAGAAATAAACACAACCAGAATTACCAAACCCACCATGGGAATCACCATATATTTCTCCCCTTGTGATGGTACATTAATGATTCCTATAATGTATCTCACATCACTCCTACAGTCATTATGAGAAGTAAGCATTAGAAGTAGAAGACTGCAGTAGGATCATTATCCCCTACGTTTTTGACCGGTCCTTCTTCTTTTTCCATCTTTGCTTGAAATTTCTTATTGTGTGCTGGAAATTATGCAATTTCTCAAATCTATTCATCCTGCATTATTTTTCTGCATGTCCATACTTGTTACAAGCATAACATCTTGTGTGACCAGAAAAGTAAGCATAGGGATCATAATGTGTTTTTCTATTCTTTCTTCTATTGCAATCAACTGCTTTATGACCAAACTTGCTGCATGAAAAAAAATATCCCTTAAAGAAACCTGAGTACCTTTCTATTTAGAATCTGTTTGTTTGTTACTGAAACAATCTTCTTCTACAATTTGTTGTAACATGCCCATAATTATGACATTTAAAGCATTCAACATTATTTATCAAAGGAGAGAATCGATTGTTGCTTCTATAATTAGGAGGGAATGATTTCTTTTGAGAGTTCATGATTGTCGGTTGACCTTTTGTTTCTTTCAACACCTCAGGTTTTGCATTGATATCCTTTGAATCTTTAGCACTTTCTTGTGAACTAGATTCTCATTTAACAGTTTCATGAAAACCAAGACCAAATTTAAGAGAAGGAGACCTTTGACTACTAAGAATATTGTCGAGAATGTTAGTACTATCTTGAAACCTCAAGAGTTTATCTTTTTCTTCTACTTTACCTTTTAAAATGTTTACCTCAACCTCCAATCTTTGGCATTGCTTCTTCGTACTTTCTTCGACCCTTATTCCTTCTTTTACTTGATCATTCAATTTTAATATCTCTTCTTTCAACCCATTTTCATGTTCTTCAAAATTTTGTAAAATTTCTTCATTCTTCTTATTTGATTTTTCCAGATCTGTTTTCAGAGAGATTATTTTTGCTTCAAGTCTTTCACTTCAATTGGTTACTTTATCCTGCGGTCTTTGATACATTTCTATCTGTCCATTCATTCTAGAGATCATATCTTTGTAGATAGATTCCTTCTTTTTAAATTGATCTTCAACATTAATCTTGAGATTTTCTTCTAGACCGATACTGTTACTTTCACTATCATTTTCACTATCTTTACCATTTCTTGCATGAGGAAGTCAATCACAAGAACAAGGATTAATACCTTTTGCATCATCTTCATTTTCTGCCATACACGATTTTTGAGATATCTTCTTTCCTTGAGTAGCCCTCTTCTTTTGCTTCCTTCCCTTTGTGTGGATCTGTTCAAAGCGATCAAAAACACATGAGAAGGACCTGCTTTGATGCCAATTGTTGGGAAAAATACTAAGAGGGGGGAGGTGAATCAGTATTGAGAGCTGACTGAAAACTTTTTACTTTTTCTTTCTCTTAAAACCATATGCTACTTTACTGAACCCAACTCATGTATACACGCGGATATCCTTAAGAAAACTTGCGTATGTCCACATATCTTATTATGCATTTAATTCTTTACTTATATCATTGCATCATTCATTCATCAGATGTTTAGTAAGAAGTAAGAATTTGCATTAATAACAGAATAAACCATCACACATAAGCAACACACATGAACAGTGTTAAGGTGGGACAATTCGGGAAGAAAACACATACCGTCTGTCTTTAATCTTGACGGCTGTCAAGAAAATTTACACAATTTTGTCTTGTGAGACTCATGCAAGTATACGAGGCACCCACGCAAAGGTGCATAACCTTCATCGTTCTCCAACCCTCATGGAGAGGAGCTCCAACCCCCTGATCTCATTTACTAGCCTCTCCTGGAAGGGAGCTACTACCCCCTGCTCTCGTTTACCAGCCTCTCCTGGAAGGGAGCTACTACCCCCTACTCTCGTTTACCAGCCTCTCCTGGAAGGGAGCTACTACCCCCTGCTCTCGTTTACCAGCCTCTCCTGGAAGGGAGCTACTACCTCCTGCTCTCGTTTACCAGCCTCTCCTAGAAGGGAGCTACTACCCCCTGCTCTCGTTTACCAGCTACCACTGGAAGGGAGCTACAACCCCCTTACTGAAGGCTTCGACCCTCAGCACCACTGCGAACCACGTTTCATCAAATTTTCATACTAGATCCAACAACTTCCACAAAACATACCTTGTAGGCCACTTTTCATCATATTTTCAGACTGGACCCACTCCACACATTTAAGCTCATCAAACTGAAACTTATAACCCCATCAATTTATTCATTGAATCATTAACCAATCAACCAACAACTTGATCTTTAATCAACATAATCAGCAGCATAATCAACATTCAAACAACCCATATCTGTATGAATACATCATTGACAGATAGCAGCAAAACAACAAAACAAATCAGACATTTCATTCCACACACTTCAGCAAAACCCTAGATTCCATACGCGCTTTTACTTCACTGAACCTGCGTATATATGCGCTTTCACAGAGACATACCTGCATATAGATCTGCAACTATTTCAGAACTGACCTTTGATTTCATACGCGCTTTTGCTGAAACGAACCTGCGTAGATACGCGCTTTCGCTGAGATGAAAATGTGTATAGATCTGTAACATTTCAGAACTATGTAGCTCTTCAGAACAGATAACTCAGATCTCACCCTTTACTTCAGCAAGGATTCGCCAGATCACAGATCTAAACATTCCATAAATAGATCTAGAAAATACATAGTCATTTTAGATCTAGAGATCCCTCTTCATCATTTTCTTCATAGGTGCATTATTAATTCATATCAATCAATAAACTATTACCCATTCCATGCATATATAATTTAGAGTGAAGTATTCATTAAAACCCAAACCTATGCACACTCTTTCACTATGATCTTCTTCTCCTTATATAGATTTAGCCTTTGTCAATACCATGAGTCAAAACCACTCAACCGCTGATGGTATTCCTGGACGGGATCAAATAGATAATCCAGCGCTCAATACAGTGGGCCAATACCATGGTAATGCCCCTAGGTATCATACTTTTTAGAGCGCAAAAGGCATACGCGACTTGGAGCATTCGTATCTGCGTGTATACGCGATTTCTCTTCAAACTAGATGCGTATATACTAGTCCTGAATGTATACGCGGGTTTCCTTCACAAAATTAGTGTATAGATTGAATCCATACATGGGTTGCCTTCATAAAAGTAGCGTATACATTGTGACATATTATATTTATCATTTCTCTGGCACTTACTGAAATTCCTTTTTCTGCTACTTCTGAACTGATCTATAGATACATCAGATTTACATCATTAACAAATAGGTTGCTATCCAAAGACAACTCATCAAGTCAGTTTCCATCAAGGACAACTTCATCAAGTAGGTTTCCATCAAGGACAACACATTGCATCATATTTCCAACACTTTTTGTAAAGGGACTCAGATGTTTTTGACATTTTGAACTTCTCCCATGGTTTTTGGACCATGGTATTCTAGGAAAAAGTGCTATATAAGGATATGTCTCAGAGAGTCAAGGGACATAATTAAATAGAATACGTGATGTAATGAGAAAAAAACAAGAATGAATTATTTTATTTTTCTGTGTTTTTGGGGTAAAAGGAAGGCTCTTCAGTTGTGTGTGCGAAGGCCTTAGGAAGTCTACAGATGTGTGTGTAGACCCTTGCAGCTGAGTGCACGGGGTGATAAATGACTGTAACTGAAGCATATTTCTAATAAAAGGATGATATGAAGACCTATATGTGTATTTCATATTTGTTCTTATGTTATCTACTTTTATAAGTTATCTACGATGGATTAGGGTTTCCTTTATATTCTCTCTGTGATTGCATCACGAAGGATTAAATGTTGTTTTATGTGACTGCATGTTAGAGTAGAAAGACACAGTGTGAAAATTAATTAAGTGAGTAATTGAATAACGGTTGTCGTAACAATTTAATAGTTCAATGAAGCTCATATTGAGATCTAAGTAGATATAAGCCTTAAAGCCACACTCCATAGTCCCTATGGATGCAGAAACCTGGTTCTATCATCCCCCATTATTTCCTTGCGTGAGACTTTCATGTGCACTATAGATCATTTCCGAAATGGCCGATAATAGAGGTATTTGTTGGTAGTGCAACTAGTTCGAACCTAGATCTAGACCCCATTAAGCCAATAGTATCCTGGAACTAGTGATTATGGAATTAACATAACTTCACACCTCATGAAGACTTACTAAAATTTATTAGCTTGGAGAACTTTCCAAGTTATGAATGTTGGTCATCATCATAGAAAATTCTCCAAGTTACCACAAGGCTACAATTTGATGGATGAAAACTAGCATGTATGTCTTCACTGTAGGATATTTTTTTTTTCTTTAGTTTGTATTTTAGTGCTTAGACTTCCTTTGGCTCCCACCAATGACATGACTTTCTAATGGCTATCAATTCATAAAATTTTTGGAATCATATAGTACAATAAGTTAATTATCTAAGAGAATTCGTTTCCTAAATGATACTCTAAATTACTTTTTCTAAATGAGTTAGATTTTTTTTTTATTGCAAACCATATGCACATGTTAAAAAAGTTAGCACATGTGATGAGAAGTAAAAATAAAAAACCTCATAAATTTTGATGACATATTGACAATATGATTTAAGGTATTCTTTGGTAATATATAAGGAAATCAATATAGTAACATCGTTCATTTAGCTCATAGAATCACTTCAAGGAGTCAAATGTAGGACATACAGAAATAGAAGAAACGTTGCAAAAAATATAATTTGATTTTAATATGGAAAAGGTAAGGATTCAATAGAAACTTCATGTGTACTAGGAACCCCAATTCTCTCTTTGCATATCCCTTGTTCAAGTTTTGTTCCATATTCAAGTTCCTATTTATCTGTATGGCTTGAGAGGTTCACATTATACTCAATCCTCTTGTCTAGAAAATATTTTAGAGATTGATAAATAAGGAATCTAAATGATTATAGCCTTGTGAAATTTTTAGGAATATATGTTCCATTAGTATATGTTGGCAATGCCTTTCCATGGTTAGCCCACGTACTGATTCTTTCAATCAAAGAACAGAAACACACACCAGATATCCAAACATTGCCTTCTATAGTTAATTTCTTCATACAAGGATATAATTCAAGATTATGCTTATAACTTTTTCCACTTAGCATCACCAATCATTTCCACATGAACAATATCCATCCTTGAAATTATGGTAACCTCACAATGATTTTGTTGGAAACAATCTTAGAAATGAACTTGGGTGCAGAGTGAAAATCACCACATACTCAAAGGTTCTTGATAACTGAAATGGTTGTTCTAGGAGACATGTTTAACAAACCAAATGAAATGGAAAGCTTCTCAATATTGTAGCATAAAAACTTCTCCTTCTCCTCCTTCATAACATTTAGTACAAACCTCTTGTTAAAAAGACACCCAACCTCCTTCATCGCCTAAGATAAAATTGAATATATTTCCTCTCTTTGTGCATGTGATTTGGCTCTTGTAAGGAAAACATGTATTTGTATATTTATCTCAATCCAAATACACCCATGAGTCTTTTTTAGGCCTCTATATTTCATCATTTTTTCTACCCTTTCAATTTTAATCCACCTTCGAGTTGCAAAATAAATATTATGAGAGAAGCATGTAAGGGGAAATATTTTTAGGGTCTATCTCAAAAGGGAATGTTTCCATCCATTCTTCTAGGATCATATTATTATGTAGTTTACATGAACTAAACAAATGACAGCATACAATTGCATGACCTTTTATTGACAAAGTCTTATGCTTCATACAAACACCTAGCTCGACCACAAAGGTTAAACATACATATATATAAGGCTCCATTGTAGGTGTGATTTGATAATGTTCTTTCATGCAATTAAAATATTTATAGCCCTCATCAACTAAACTTTCATGGCTACATGCAGATAAAACACTAAGGTCAAATGATTCGGGTTCATCTCGTAATCGTTAATTTTTTCAAAGATTTCTAGGGCATCCTTTCCCTAGTCATGGATTGTGTATCCTACAATCATTACATTCCATGAGACTATATCTCGTTGAGTATTTTTCTCAAATAATTCAACTTCCTTATGAATTCACCCAAATTTTGCATACGTTGTATCAAGGAATGAGCCATAATGACATCAAAACATGAATCCATTTCTACTTATTTTATCATGGATCTCAGTACCCTGTTCCAAAGCTTCGAAATTGACACATACTAGAATAATACTGATAATTTGTTTTGATTCTAGCTTAATACATACTGATTTCATTTGTTGAAAAAGCTCCAAGGATTCTACACCATTCCTATTATATACAAATCATATTATCAGTGCATTCCATGAGACTAAATTCATATCAATAATTTCCTTAAATAGCTCCAAGGTTGTGTAAAAAAACCCATTCTATGTATAACCTATAATCATTGCATTCCATGACATGAGGTCTCTATGACTCATTTTTCCAAATAATTACTATGAATTTCCTACCATAGATATCAATAAGCAGAGTCATCACCATAACATCAAAACTGAAATAAAATTGGAATTATTTCTTCATGGATATCCATACCTTGGTCCAAGCTAGCACAAGTTGGAAGAAGACCAACAAATTTTTTTAAATTAGATCTTACGCCCATCAATTTCATTTCAAAAAATAGCCTCATGGTTTCCTTACAATGCCCATTATGTGTATATCCTACAATCATGGCATTCCATGAGACCACATGTCATTGAGGAATTTCCTTAAATAAATTTAGGGCTTCATCAATGAGCCAATTCTGTGCATATCCTACAAGAATAATTGTCAATGAGACAACATTTTGCTGATGCATTTTGTTAAACAATTCATGTGCCTTCCATATACTTCCACATTTTTAATTCAATTCTATGAGGGAATTTACTAAAACTACATCGTACAAAAAACCCATTTCTAATTATTCCTTCATGGATCTACACACCCAGTTCTAGGGATGACTGTTACTACAAGAGAGAATAATGTTGATAAAGGAAAATGTCTCAGGAATGTTTCAATGCCATTGAGGTTGTATCAGCCCCTGATGGGTTTAGGAAATTTATTTGGTTTATGAATACATGGCGAATGGGCCCCTGAGGAGTCATTTAAATGGGATAGAGCTTCCATATCTATCCTAGAAATAAATTGTTGAAATATGTATAGGGGTGCTAAGAGGCCTCCGTTACCTTCATACTAGGGCCGCACTTGAGTATTCACCATGATGTGAAGACATCGAATATTTTGATGGGTGAGAATGTTCTTTCTAAGGTTGAAAATATTGGTATTTAAAAAATTAGACATACATTAGACCAGACACATGTGAGCACTACAAGTGAAAGGAAGTTTTGGATACCTTGATATCGATTATTTCTGAATGCAAAAAGTCACTAAGAATTTTGATGTCTATTTGTTTCACTTGGTGCTCATGGAGGTTTTCTATGCAAGTGTTGCAATAAATCCCTCTCTTATAAGAGAGAGTGTCAACATTGAAGAGTAGGAAATGCACTAGCAGAAAAGAGAAATGATTGAACATACCATTGATCCTTATCTTGTTGATAAAATAAGTCATGGCACCTTGTGAAAGTTTGGAGAGACAACAGAGAATTGTTTGGCAGAGAAAGGTATTGATAGGCCAATTATGGGGGATGCGGTATGGAACTTGGAATATGCCTTTGAATGGTCCATTAGATTTAACAATTGTATCCTTACCTAGTATGGAATCCTTCCATTTGGTTATAGACTATTGAATTCAATAAAATCATAATCATAAGATTAACAATTACGGGAAATATCATTGAAGGTTTTTAAGTGCTCTGTTATGGGGTGACTAGAATATATTAGAATTGTTCCCATTCCATGCTTAGAAGAAATTATTTGGGTTTGAAATTTCTATTGTAGATCAAGAAAGTATAAAATTAGGCATGGAGTACAATTTGGCTTTGAGTTCTTCAACTACTTATTGTTATATATGATTCCATTTGAGAAATATTTTGATGCTACTCAAAATTTGGTCTAGATATTCTAACACAAAAGGTGACCAAGATAAATTTATCATAGAATTTTTCCCATACCAAGAAAATTTTGTGCCTAAAGAATGTTGGTTGAAGTAGGTTATGATTTATCTATATCTTCTCTGGGTTGATGAAAACCCTAGTTTGCTCAAAAATTTATCCAAGGAAGTGAATTCTCTTTATCGAGAAGAAACATTTTCCCCAATTAGCAGAGTTTGAGCTACCACAAATTTTATGAGATTTGCACAGTATGATTAAGGTCCTTGTCACATGTTTTTTTGAATATTTTCATTGAGGTAACCCATGATGATTGTTATTTCCAACTATTCATATAGAGCATCATTTTCCTTGAATGTAGTTCTCCAAACTTCTGTAGGTCAATCATAACCTAATGATACCCAAACTTTAGATCTATTTTGGTGAAGCAGTTTATGTTTCTCTGAAAACCCCAAAGGTAATGTGCGCAATGGAATAACATTTCTTTAATTTTATTTTCTTCAAGGTGTAATGATCATGCATAGGAACCATGTCTTGTCTTTCTCTACTATGAGAAAAATGGGGCTTCTATAAGGTGAACTGCTCAAGATGATGCATCCTTTCTATATATGTGCCTAGATTTGACACTTGATGTTCGTGTTTTCTATGATGGATTTTGCAATATATTGGTCAATTTGGAATGGAGATATAGGGATATATCAACTAAATGTTGGACCTATTATTCTAGAAGAACACTAATAGGTTCCTTGTTACTTTATTCCTCTAAAGTCACAATGTTCAGCTTCTATTGCATATATTACGAGATGAAGCACAGTTGGGTATGTGCCATGGTCTTTGTGTGACTAGTGGGAATATAATAACAAGTTGAAATTTTGAAAATGACATCTTAACTTGGATCATTGTTTTGTAGAAATCAAATATACTTCAACATTTCAGATTACCTTGGGATATATGTAGAGTTGATTCAAAATGTTTAGGATGATGCTTTGAGGTCACATCTTGTACCTTCTATGGTGCCTTGATACAAATATTTTTCCATGCAAAAAATCAGAGATATCTAGTGGGGTCACATCATAGGGGACTATATCCTTGCATGCCTTGATGTTACAATAAAATCTACATTGCTATGTCATCAATAGTTCCTTACACATTTTCAACCAACCAATCGTGTACAATTTCAAGTGTGGTGTTGTCACTAGGTTGAGTCACTTTTTAGTGGCCAAATCCATTATCCATGATTCCATGGTTGATTGCAGAGGATTTTTGTGTAGTGAAAATTATGAGTGGACCAAGCACTATTTTTCTTCCTCTGTGTTAGCGAGATTGGTTTTCCCTGGACTTGTTTATGTAACCAATAAAATTGTTCCTAACCCTAAATATATCAAACACCGTGAGTGATCAAATAACTCGAGGTGCAAGAAATTGAATAAAGGTTTCTATCTTGAGGGATTTGATTCCTCTCGAATTTTTTTAGACCTTGCGTAGTATGGATCTGGAATGTTTATTTATTATTTTATAAATGGGAATCAAATGATCCATAAATTCTATTAGGAAAGAGAGATTTTGGGTACTAGCCCTTTCAATGGAGTTGTTATTATTTTTTTTTTATTTTTGGAAATTATTTATGGAAAATGTATGACGATGTTAGAATTTCCCATCGGACACATCTACGATATATTAGGTTGTAAAATGAACCTCCTAGTGTAATGAGAGCTAAGACATTGGAAGATTCATGTTGATGACAACATGATTTTGTTTTCCTTGTATTGGATAATTTGGTTGAATTTATGTTAGAATTTTTTTTCATGCATGACAGTCATCATATTAGTTCATCCCTGACTTTAGAATGAACACCATTTACTAGAATACTTTTTCTATTTTTGGCATTGATTACAATGTGATTCTTGATTTTGATTGGTCGTGGTTGTTGGCCTTGTGCAACTTATCATAATTGTGTGATTGATTCTTTAGCACATAATTTCACCTATTGTTGTATTACTTTTTTGTGTTGGCTATTGGGTGGTCTCTTACAATAGTTCTGTTGTATATGCTACAACACAACCCAAAATTTTGGGCATAATAAAAATTTCGGGTCCCCCCTTTGCTCTCTCTACCCATTAAGGTTATGGCCCGATTTATTAATCTCCCCATGACTAGATGTTCTCATAGTGGTCAATGCATCCACCCATCCAATCCTGCGATGCATATTTCATCCATGTGTTGTGTTGGGGATTTTGACTTCTCTCCCATGACTCCAGAATCTATCCCTCTTTGATATGCCTCCCAGAAAGTGGCATTGTTATGCGTATATAGATGAGACTTCAATCTGGTTATCATTATGATTGACTATGCTCGGGTTTGGGAGAAACCCTAAAATTGGCAGAGAGAAATCTCCTTCATGTATTAACCTAATTCATATATCCAAAGGTGCATTATAAATTGGAATTGCATGGAATATTGGAAAGAATAATTGCAAATCATATTTCCTTAGGATTTTCATTCATCCTGCACCTCAACATGTGCATTAGGGTTTGTGAGAGTTGCATTCTTCCCATGCATCCTTGTAACCCTAGATGTATCTGATTGAAGGCCCAACCCTATGCTAAATTAAATATCACTCCCTAGGGTGCTTATTGTCTTCACCTTCTCATCTTACCTTGAAAATTGATCACTCATATGCATTAGGGTTTACAAGGTACCTCATACTGTGTTAGTCCTCATCCCCTTTAATTTCATTAGGGTTTGGGAAGGTAGTCGTTTTCAGGATTTATCCTACCGTCAACACACATTTGCAAGAGAGAGGCCTATGTTCGCGCCATTGGTCATATTTCACATGCGTTCCTATGCATTAGAGTGCTTTAAGGTTTGGAAAGGTTGTTGTTCTCTTTATATGTCTCAAAACCTTAAATTCTCATAATTAAATCTAGCATGCACCTCATCATCTGTAAAAAATTCCATTGAGCATGAGCATTCAATGTTCAAAGGGGATTTTAAGTTGTTATAAATTGGCATGTTGATTCACATGTCAACCTTTCAAGAAACTATCTGACCACTTGGGTCAACTCCATTCAAAATGTCACCTTGAGGGGCTACTATTTGAATGGTGCATGCATCCCTGAACTTTATTCCTCATAATATGCTTGCAGTGTGGTGGCGATACTTTGAGTTAATGGCTAAAGGTTTCTTTTGGCGTTACTACTCCATTAATCATTCTAGGCTTTTGAAACCACCACTATGCCTATTTCACCATTGAAACCCTAGAGTATATATGCCCTGGGACATTGGCACTATAACTACATCGTTATCATGATCACACATAATTAATAAACACACCAAAATGTCTGGATTTTTTTTGTGGCATCTAACTATGAGTATACCTCGTTCAAACCATAGATCCTAATTTGGGGCATTATTTTATTTACTTGAATCTGAAAAGTATAATTTTTACAAACTAACTTGTTCTATTTCATTTTCTATCCAGGGATTTAATGGAGCTGCATTGGGCACATATGGAATAAATAAGGATGAAATTCCATAATATGGAGTTTTTTTCAAGAATAATTAAGAGTCAAGTGCCCACCATAAAGCTAGCATGCGTTCAAAAGTGGTGCATGGAGCATAAGTGGTGAAGGGTGCAAAAAGTATGTTTTTGGGTCTCCGTAGAAGAGTGAACTCCACATCGGATATGCATATCAAAGAGGAGTTCACTACATGTTGAAATTATTTAAGGAACAAGAGTTAATGAACATTGGAGATGAGTGCCTCCTCTACCGCAACAAAAGGAGAGACATATAATTGTGAGGATAGTCAAAGTGGGAGCAAACACAACTAGGGAATGAGACGTTCAAAGTCATACTTTCACCATTCTTCACCATTCGTAAACAATTTTCTCCCACATAAGAGATGTGACTTGAAAATTCGACCTGGGCATAGTAGTCGGGCCTTCGATATGAGCTCTTTGGAATTTTTTCTTCTTCTTTTTTTCCTTCACAACATGGTAAAGCATGGAAAAAAATTATGGGAGTGCACTGCAAGTTAACGTACTCAGAGGATGAAGTTGTAGAAGTTGCACAGGATCAAATTGAGGGAATAGTACGTGATGAAGATGAATATGAGAAATTTGATATAAATATTATACACAAGGAGGAATTTTTGTTGTGTAAAAGGAACTACGGAATCTCCTCAACAAAGAAAACATGATAGTGGAGCTTGCCTGGTTGATAGAAGGACTAGACAACGAATCCTAGGCTACCATAGAGAAATGTGTAGTGGAGAACGCAAAAGACATGCTAAACATGGTAGAACACAAGCAACACCAGGTAGCATAAGGGTGATTTTCAGTTGTGTTTGACACTTGGTGATGGTGGGAACCCCTGCCAAACCCACAATCTTCAATTTCTATTGCATATAAAACTGCATTCCAAATTGTTCTCCAAATAATTTTAAATCTGGCAATTTCACAACATTGATGCAAAAGCACTTTAAATCTCTGATTTATAATTAGACCCAATTCACAATCTTATGTGCGGATGTCTTATTTATATATTTTGGTCTTTAACCAAAATTTAGAACTAAATACGGAAAATACCTTTTGTAAACCTTAGCCAAACCTCATCTTATCACCATTCGAATTGCACTAAATAATCAACCAAATATTTGGGCTCTAAGTCTTCAACTCAAACACCTTATGGCCATTGTGAATCCACATTCGAGCTTCATAAAAACTCAACCTAAATGTGCCACGGCTTACCATTCACATATCAAACATAACATATATCAACATCCCCAAATCAAATGTTATAAAGAATTTAATAAGCCTTGGACTTTATTAAGACCCCAGCAAATATTAAAATTCGGTTGGGTCCCACAGCGATCATGCCTCATCAACATTCACTAGAGAAAGGAATGCTCACCATACCTTGCATTAACCTCTTTGCAACTTGATGATGCGAACGCTATTTGATCATTTGATCGACACATCCAACGGAAATTGCACTTCTTTCACCCTCGTGTTTTAACACCCGAAAACATTGTGAAATTCATGGTTTTGGGTTACCACTCCTACCACGTGTCACGTGGCGAATGCTATCGTGTTTTTTTTTTTCAGATTCCGCTTACCATTTTTTAGGAATGCGATACCACTGGTATTGGATCTTTGAAACCGCTTCAACTTTTCTTCGAACTCACAGTTCTGCTTATTGGATCCGCTGCGCATTTTTTTAAGGTTCCTTCCCTTGATTTAAACTCGGCTACATTACTTGAGTTATGCTTCTTGTCTTTTCTCAATAGACCATCACTTGTTTATTGAAGATCCACTTCACTGTTTGCACTGTTTAAATTGTTCTGGTTCCTCTTTAACTCATCGACTCACCATTACTCTGTTCATGATTTCATTGGTTGCTCACAAGTCCGCCTTAATTCTTTAACAAAAAATTTCTGCTATTCACTAACTTGTAATTTCCATCCCAATTCTTCAACGCTGATCTTTAACATGAATGTGCTTCATCATTATTCAACGTTGCCCTGCGTTCACAACTCTGTGATCCAACATTCAAATTTCACTTCGTTCTCATTGATGAGAAAGCTCTTCAACTCTATACATAAACCACATGATACAAACTGCAGAATTAACCCACGCACCATGCAAACCATTCATGGAATCGATCTCTTTAATTTTGATGAGGTTTAATTCACTACATGTTCAATTCATTATTTCAAATAGTCTTCAACCCTTTCACTTCGTTGTTTATACTCAATAGTTTGGTTATTACTTATAAAGGGTTCTTCCCTTTGCTAATAGACAACACTCAGAAATTTCAATTTGAATGCTATTCAAAACCCTTTTGCGTCATCAATCCATGCAGTGATCGATGACTGCAATTCTTCTCTTGATATTCCTCAGAAATATGTAACCCATATTGCACTTTTCTTCAAAACATAATAATTAACATTGATTTCGCTCTATGGAGAGCATAATCACAATCACATGTAGAGTCTCATCTCAAAACCCCAATTACAGAGGTTAAACATACAATTTCTCAATCAATCAACGCATATAATTCTGAAATAGATAATTTTATAGATACAACTAAAATTACTTATAGAAATCTCTATTTCTGGCCTGATATTCAATTTGATGGCCCTTCTATCCTCACTACTCTGCCTCTGAACCGCTCTCTCCCCTATCTACCCGTAGGCTTACATTTATACAAAATACTAAGGAATCAATTCAGTTTCCCTAACAGCTCACCCAAGACTCTTGGAATTCTCAACATCCTAAATTTAGACTCAATCCATAAAATAACTGAAACTGATCCTAATTCGACTGTCTCTTCACATTCCTAACTAAACACCTTCCCCTCATTTTCTCTAATGGTTCGAGAAAATTTACAATTCCTCACTATTTTACTCAAATTACTAATAATTACATGAGAATCTAGAAACATAAGACCCCCCTATGTCTTATAAAAATACAAAGTATTTCTTGAGCCTAATGCCCCTGCATCAGACTCCCAAGGTTAAAATTGATCATGATCTCCTAATCATGTGCCTTTGATCTCTGACTCCTGGATCCCATACTTTGTTTTACTGCTGTCCAACAGCTACATTAGCCTCCACTGCACTTCTCTAGGTTTCCATATCTTGTTCTACAATTTACCACCAACTATAGTTTCACATTGTGTTCTTGTTTTTCCCTTGTTAAAATTCCTCTGCTTTCTTGCTGGTGTCTGCCGCTTTTGAGACACCTTCATCATCAGTCCTCTGATGTTTTTGATTTCTATGTCCAGCCTTTGCTATGACTGGAATTTACTATGCCCACTGCTGCTGCCTCAAATTTCTACTGCTATAACTGCCTTTGTTGTTGTTGTTGTTACTGCCCTTCTTGCTACCAACATTGATGTTACTGCTGTCAATGTTGCCTCAGCTGTTACCTCCTCGATTATTGCTGCCTCCCAAACTTCCTGAATATCTCTTAAGATATCTCTCCCTACAACAATTTTATTATGTTCATCACCTGCAACTTTATCTTCAAAAAATAAATTATCATTTAACCTTCTATCTACAGTAACATACTCATTCAGTACACTAGTAAGCATAATCAAACTTTGCAAACTAGTATCTGCTGCTGCCCCTTTCACAGCTTCAGGAAATTTCACCCTAATGTCTGCAATATCATTCTCTTGTTCAAATGTCCTCAGCAAACATTTCAGCCACTCATTTTGTACTTGTTTCACATCATCAGTATGTTGCAATTTAATTTCATCATATCCTTATTCTTCCTTGACAATCTTCAGTAATTGTCCTTCATCTCCTTGATTGATTCTGGCAATCAAATCAAGTTCTTCAACCACTGTATCCTCATCCTCTATCAGAATAGAATTATGATTCTTCATCACTGTGTTAGTTTTAAAAATATGCCCCACATTCTTCTCTTGGCCCATCAGACAAGCCAATTCTTCCCTGTCACCAACAGTAACAAGTTTCTGCATATGAGACATGACTGTCTCATCTTCTTTCTGCAACAGTTATTCTTCTCTCAAGACAATTCTAAATTATGGATTGTCTTCTGCATCACCTGTGAACATAAACAAATTTTCAATTTCAAAATCACAAGACCCAATGGTCTCACTTGTTGATCCAGTCACCAAATTTTCTCTCTGCAGTTCCAAGTCTGTTTCAAGACCCAGAAATCCTCCACTGTCTTTCTTCTCAGCTTCCAGAGTTATATCGACTGTTCCAATCACCATAATAGAATGATGATCTTCTACTATGTTATCAGCTAACATATTTTCCCTTTCATTAAATTCTTTGACAAATTTCATTGGTTGTCCCTCTTTGCCTACATGATTGACACATGAATTATCAACATTAAAATTACAAGGTCTCAATACCTCTTCCTCCTCTGACAACACATCAGTATGTTGTTCTGAGTTTCCTTCCAATTCCTCTGTCAGCACATCCGTATGGTGATTTGCATCCCCCATGAGACTGTCATCTAGTCTCTCCTTCTTTCCATCATCTACTTCATGAACACTATTCATGAAGACCTTCCTTCCCTGCTTCCTCAGCAAATTATCCTGTGCATAGGTCCTCTGTTTCTCCAATTCTTTTCTTTGAAAATCCAAACTTCTATACAATTCAACAACTTAAATTGGATTAAATTTTGGGAACCTCACACAACCTTTTATACCTTCACTTGTTCTTGACCGTTCATCAGATGGTCTCTCATCTCTGGCCTCAATATTCTATTGAATATTCTCATTAGACTCCTTTGTCGTCAATTCCTCTTGAGATATTGCTATCTCAGCATTGATCTGAACATATTTCAAACTCAATTTATCCTCCTCAACAAAATTTAAAGCTTGTTCATCTCCCTGTGATGTACTTGCAAACATACACAACTCTTTAGTTTTAAAACCACAAGACTTTACATCATCTAGCTGATCTGGACTTGTCCAATAACTCAGGAAATCATCAATGATTTTCTCTTTAGCAAGAAAAACTTCTTGATGTCTTAAGTCTTCATCATGGTTCATAAGATCCTTCATAGATCTGTATTCTTCACCTTTACTCTATTCTGCTTCACAAATAGAAACTTATTTTCTCAACTCAACTGCTCTGAGTTCTGCACATTCCAACTATACACTACTCCTCTGTTCAAGCTTTCTCATATTTTCTTCTAACTGCATGTTCTCTTGCTGTTCTCTTCTCTGCTACAACCTTGGCCACTTTAATCTCTTCTTCATGAGCCAACCAACTCTCTGGCTTTCCTCTATCATCATCTTCAGTTTGTTAAACCGTTCTCTGAGCTCAGCTACCTCTTTCTCATATTCTGCATGAGTCAATTTCTTCCTCATGCCATTTGTCCTCGTACCTTCTTTCTCTTTTCAATTTTGGTCTCTCTCTGAACCTCTACTATCTCTTCTATGAATATCAGTATTCATCCTTTTCTCCATGATTTCTTCACTCATAAGCTGCACTAAGCCTATGCAATAGCAAGCTCTCCTGCTGCCACTTACCTCACCAATCCTTTTCTCCAGATCTGGGCTTTCAGAAAGTACTGGTTCTCCTTCTGCTGGAACCTTTTGAGCACTCTCTTCTGCTCTTTCTAGGCTTCACTCTGCAAATTTTAGAACTCATTCAACCTCTGTTGAATTTCCTCAAGATTCTGCCACACTTTCTTCTTCACTTTAGAATCCTCTGCTGGACTCTTCCATCACTACTCTCAAAGTCGCAATCTACTTTTGCTGATATTTCTTCACTTGCCTGCAATCTGAATTTTGCAAATAATTCTTCAAACCATCGTTAAACACTACTCATCAACTCACCTTCTCTTGAGAACACTGCAATTGTCCTCCCTATCCAACCTTTAGTTGAATATCAGGTTTACTGCCATCATCATCTTATCTGCAACCATAATTCTGCAATCATAAATTTCAAGTGAGATTTAAAATTATTTCACCTGCAAGATCTCTGCATGATCTTGTTCTTCATTTACTTCTGCAAATATCTGTTCACTACAATTCTATGTACCCTTGCATATCAGATTTTGAAATATGATATACTTTCATTCATCATCACATATTCAGATTTAATTAATCAAAAATATTCAATTCTCAACAGAGTTATCCTGCTCTGATACCACTCGATGGGAGGAACCCCCGCCAAACCCACAATCTTCAATTTATATTGCATATAAAATTGCATTCCAAATTGTTTTCCAAATAATTTTAAATCTGGCAATTTCACAACATTGATTCGGAAGAACTTTAAATCTCTGATTTATAATCAAACCCAATTCACAATCTTATGTGCAGATGTATTCTTTATATATTTTGGTCTTTAACCAAAATTTAGAACCAAATGCGGAAACTACCTTTTGTAAACCTTAGCCAAACCTCATCTTATCACCATTCGAATTGCACTAAATAATCAACCAAATATTTGGGCTCTAAGTCTTCGACTCAGACACCTTATGGCCATTGTGAATCCACATTCAAGCTTCATAAAAACTCAACCTAAATGTGCCATAGCTTACCATTCACATATCAAACATAACATATATCAACATCCCCAAATCAAATGTTATAAAACATTTAATAAGCCTTGGACTTTATTAAGACCCCAAAAAATATTAAAATTCGGTTGGGTCCCACAGCGATCATGCCTCATCAACATTCACTAGAGAAAGGAACGCTCACCATACCTTGCGTTAACCTCTTCACAACTTGATGATGCAAACACTGTCCGATCATTTGATCGACACATCCAACGAAAATCACACTTATTTCACCCCCGTGTTTTAACACCCAAAAACTTTGTGGAATTCGTGGTTTTGGGTTACCACTCTTGCCATGCGTCACATGCTGAATGCTATCGCATTTTTTTTTCAGATTCCGCTTACCATTTTTGAGGAATACGAGACCACTGGTATTGGATCTTTGAAACCGCTTCAACTTTTCTTTGAACTCACAGTTCCTCTTACTGGATCCGCTACGAATTTTTTTAAGGTTCCTTCCCTTGATTTAAACTCGGCTACATTACTTGAGTTATGCTCCTTGTCTTCGCTCAATAGACCATCACTTGTTTATTGAAGATCCGCTTCACTGTTTGCACTGTTTAAATTGTTCTAGTTCCACATTAACTCATCGACTCACCATCACTCTGTTCACGGTTTCACTGGTTGCTCACAAGTCCGCCTTAATTCTTTAACACAGAATTTCCACTATTCACTAACTTGTGATTTCCATCCTAGTTCTTCAACTCTGATCTTTAACATGAATGTGCTTCATCATTATACCACGCTGCACTACGTTCACAACTCTGTGCTCCAACATTAAAATTTCACTTCCTTCTCATTGCTGAGAAAGCTCTTCAATGCTATACATAAACCACACGATACAAACTGCAAAATTAACCCACGCGCCATGCAAACCATTCATGGAATCGATCTCTTTAATTTCGATGAGGTTTAATTCACTACATGTTCAATTCATTTTTTCAAACAGTCTTCAACCCTTTCACTTCACTTTTTATACTCAACAGTGTGGCTATTACTTATAAAGGGTTCTTCCCTTTCCTAATTGACAACACTTGGAAATTTCAAATTGAATGCTATTCAAAACCCTTTTGCATCATCGATCCTTGCAGTGATCGATGACTACAATTCTTCTATTGATATTCCTCAGAAATATGTAACCCATAATGCATTTAGCTTCAAAACATAATAATTAACATTGATTTCTCTCTATGGAGAGCATAATCACAATCACATACAGAGTCTCATCTCAAAACCCCAATTACAGAGTTTAAACATACAATTTCTCAATCAATCAATGCATATAATTCTGAAACAGATACTTTTATAGATACAAATGAAATTACTTACAGAAATCTCTGTTTTTGGCCTGATCTTCAATTCAATGGCCCTTCTATCCTCACAACTCTGCCTCTGAACTGCTCTCTCCCCTATCTACCCGTAGGCTTACATTTATAGAAAATACTAAGGAATCTATTCAGTTTCCCTAACAGCTCACCCAAGACTCTTGGAATTCTCAACACCCTAAATTTAGACTCAATCCCTAAAATAACTGAAACTGATCCTAATTCGATTGTCCCTGCACATTCCTAACTAATCACCTTCCCCTCATGTTCTCTAATGGTTCGAGAACATTTACAATTCCTCACTATTTTATTCAAATTACAAATAATTACATGAGAATATAGAAACATAAGACCCCCCCTATGTATTATAAAAATAAAAAGTATTTCTTGAGCCTAATGCCCCTGCATCACTTGGACAAAGCCATGCATAGGAAGGAACCACACATCAAAGTGTTATGATGATGGAATGACGGTGGACTCACCAATTTCTAATGAACCATTGCAACAATGGTGTTGGTTGCATGCATAATTTATAATAAGGAGATCAATGATACAAGGATTCAAAATTATTTCTACACGATCAACCACCTCCCAAAGAATTATAGGGCCACACTTTATGCTCATGATGATTTCCTGCAATAATTTAAACTCATGACTATGCAACCTTCTCCAGATCGCATTTCCACCTAGGTCCTCGGGTTGCAAAGATTCAAGAGCAATCAAAAAATGTGACACACACAGCATTGTGACCATGCTACCCCTAGGAGGTCGCATTTACCCTCAAGTCACCGATTCACACATAAACACCTCAGTCAAGCCTCCAAAGAGTGAAACTTATCTGAGATGCGTGTTAGTCACACTCTCACCCGGTCACAAAATCACACTCAAGAAGAGTGTCTAGAGTCAGCAACCTCCACTATAACGCGACTTTACGACTTGTTCACCATCAAATCATTTGATTAGCATCATCAAATTTGTTGACCCCAATGAAAGTGTGAGTACTACACCCATACGTGACTCCACACCTATTACTTTGGAAGGGCACCTGAATAAGAACTAAGGGTTTTATGAAAACATGATAAGGAAAATAGAAATATGGTTAGGATTTATACATAGATTAATTATGTAATTTAAAAAGCATCACATGGTCAAGAAAGGAATACGAGGGAAATAGTTTTCATTGTAGTTGTCGACGATATGGAAAAAAATCATCTAGTTTGAGAGCACTATGCCTTTTGATTTTTCAAGAAAATGGAGTTGCATTCAACAAGAGGTCCATCGATGATAACCGTATAAAGGAAACTTGGAAAAATATTGCAAAGGCTATGTGTTTCAGTGACACTATTATACAAAAGGCGGAAGTTTTGCTCGGAGGGAGCTAAGGTTTTCTTGCAAGAAGTTGGTTCAGTAAGGTTTCAACAAATATGATTGGTTTAATCCCCGCATCTACCTGAACCATCACATCAGCTATAATATTAGGAACATTAACGAGAAACTAAACACTAAATGTAGTAACTCGACCACATCCCTATAAAGGGGTTGGTTTCAAAACTAGTTAAACTACACATCTACATTCAACACTTAGTCCATAGCAGGTCCAAGGATAACACAATGATAGAAAAAGCGCAGGGAGATCCTATACAAGCCATTCTCTCTGACAACATAGTGGCACAAAAATTCACCACACAGGGGTCTAAATTGATGTTTTTTATTAATATCATCATTTCAGTTAATTGAATGTGCTTCCGGTATCATCATTTGATTATAAATAGGTCACTCATGTTATTTTTTTACAGGTACGCATTGTTGATTTGCATGAAAAATGATAAGGTTTTCTCTACCAAGCAAGGTGGTTCGTCACAAATCTCTAGCAACCTCACCCTAAGATCAAAGGCACATCACCAAAATATGGATGACTACAAATAGAGAATAGTGGCACTAGGATATGTTGGTTTCAAGGCTTAGAAACTACATCATTGCAGCATACGGGCAACCAATTCCCTAGGGTTTCCAAGAATCCTCAAAATCCCCTCTTCTCCTTCATTCTAATGTAATTAGCTATATTCAGACTTATTTGAGCATGTAACGGTCAGTAGGCATGAGAGATATAAGTGAGGAAGTTTAAGAGTCATGGGGGGAGGTCAAGGTTCAAGGTAGGTAAATCCTCATCTCTATAAATTTTCCCTCACACCTCGTTGGAATGTAATTTTGGAACTTGAGTGGAGGCTAGGACAAGATAGCTAATTAATTCTTGAGAGCTAAAGGCACTCAAATCTTTGTAGCTAGGAGAGGGAGCTCTAGTGAGGTTGTGGTTTGAAGAGTCACAAGATATCTATTTGGAGTTACAACAACATTAATAAGATATTCTTCTTTTCTAGCACTCATTTGCATGCTTGCCATTGTGTTAGTATTATATGTTTTATATTTTTCTATGTTTTTATTCATGCTTTTATATACGCAATTATGTTATGGACTGATTCATAGTGGTTGCATGTATTTTTTTCTTTCGAATCGATGTTTACTTGTTCCTTACCATGTCGGTGATCTATTTTGAATTACATTGTAATTAACTGCTAGCATGCTCCTGTTCATGTACGTCTGAATGGGTTTTGGCTTATCGGTCCCTCTCAGGGCATACCCCTTATTATTACTTATTAGAGTTTCTCGTATCTTTGTATGTTGTTTCTCAATATTGGGTTGATTTTGTTTCACTGTTTGGTCATTTCACCCTTGTCCCTACTTCGTTACCTTCTCATCTAACAATAAAGAGTGAAAAAACTTATGGCGGCAACTGGACCCACATACCGGATGGATTTCCTATCCCAAATGGTGTGAGGTCTAATTGGGACCTCTCATCGGGGAGACCCCCTTGTTGTTGGTGGTATAACTTTGTAATATTCCAAATTGGAAATAGCAGCAATACAAGACATAATGTAAAAAAAAAAAATCTAAACATGGCATAAGAGGGATCAATATGCATCCATCATTTTATTAAGATATCATCAACATTATACAAAAATATCATGAGGGACAAGCCACTCAAGCAATAAGAACAAGCCTCCAATGATAGGAATAATCAGCACATGAGTTTCTGTAATTGTATAGAATGTCAGAGAGAAGTGACAACGTTGTCTATATTAGTGTAGCTACTACTGTAAACATACATAAGTGAAATATGGCTGATAGAAACAAATTAAATGCCCTAAAAATAATATTTGGGCTCTAATACATGATTTCTAGCCAACCCGGAAAAGATTGCTAGAAACACCAAGAAATATACAATGTGAAAAATAAACTTGGGGTTGAGATGTCACTGCAAAATGGATATGAATAAAATGAGGCTATGATAGATATGAAATGATGATGTCCTCCTCCAATATTATTTCTAAATAGAAGGTTGATCCATCTACTTAGAAATAGACCCTCCTGATGAGCTCAATGAACCCTCCCAGCAATTGCCTCAAAAAATAACACAGATCAGAATTGTGAATGCACTGTGAGGGATGGTAGATGGTTGGCCTGATGAAAAATATGTGAAAATATGCCCAGGATCCTTCCTTTCTGATCCTCCAATGGATAGGTTACCTCTCCACTGAAAAACAAGCCCAAAAATAGCTCTATGTGATCCTCCTTTGTTGCACCCTGCAACACAACCCAACTCTAAACAAAAACTGTGTTGTAGCTGAAGGAGGTATATTGGATAGAATTCTTGAATGATGAAATGCATCTCAAATAACCTCTCCTTCCCTGAGGATGAGGTAGGTATTCCCGATCAGGAACACCCTTGTGCTAAACAGTGCAACAACCCTGCTAAACAGCAAAAAGGAAGCAAGTTTAAGCAAACCAATATCAAAATGATAATCTAAAACATGAATAACAATGGCTTCCACCATCTCCATATATATCATGTGAACCTTCTCACATTGGGTCCCATCCATACTTGCCACCAAGCTCATGCAAGTTTTCCTCCACTAAAACTGTGTTGTCTCATCATAAATTCCACTCCTCCATGACAGCGTTGTTGACTTGGTCAAAGTTGACTGAATCAACATGATCCAACCCCTGTTCACACCTAAAAGTGCTTAATATAGCTACTTATTCTTCCTCCTTTCACATTAGGAGTGTTATTATTCCTTCTAAAGAGGTTTAAGGTCCTCCCTACCCACTTATTCACCTACCTGGTGATAAAACAAACTATAATATTCCATTTAGATGAACGCTAAATTTTTGGAATATTATAGTCCTCCACTCCCAAAATGTTTCTTGTCCTCAAGAAACTATAAAGGTGGAGTGAAATTCCTCCCTCCTTCCCCTTCCGGCCTTCTCATCAATATTCCCCACCACTGCTCAAAACAATGTCCCATAAATATGCCCTCCAATGGTTCCTCCCAAATATGCAAAACCAAATGGCTCACATCATGAGAAGTGGAAAGTGTGAATGGAAACCTTCTTTCTATCCAATGGCCTCTTCAAGGTAGGAGTGATGACTCCCATACCCATGCTATCACCCAAATTAAATAAGCCATCCTAGGTAGCTCATCAAAGAAATCCTCAACCCCCGGTTTATGCAATGTATTGGGACTGCATGTAGAGATGATATTTTTCCATCCAAGTGGTTTCTCTCTCAATTTATGGTAAGTATGGGGTTTTTGGTGATCTTGGGCTGAAATTTCATGGCCTCCAATAATGGCCCAAGTTACCCCACCAAAAAAATCAACCATGAAGTGCCTCCTCCAAGAACTCAAGTTCTCCAAATGGCTCCTCCCACATGAAGAAAAGAGATCTAGTATGGACATCATGGTTTTCCCATTATATCTCCTAAAACATGCAACATGTAAAGTAGGGAGAATCATAATCCCAATGGGAATACCCAACTCTTGTGCCACTCTCCCAACAAAGCTTCCCATAAACATAAAAACATGATCAATATATGGAAGCAAAAACCAATGGAAAAAAGTTTCCATATGACAACCAGGAGGTGGTTCATAGTTCCACATATGGAACCAACGCAGTGCATCCCTTGCCTGCCTCAAATAAAATAATAACAAGTACTCTCCCATCCACTTGTTTTCTGCCACAATCATCCTACAAGATAGGATCATGAAGGTAAAATGTGTTGTCAATGTTACACACCAAGAATCATGTGGCTTCCCCCACAAACCACCAATAGAATAGCCAACCTCAATGCTGAAATTGGCCTCAAGTACATCATAATATAATATGAAAGAAGGGAAAATTCTCCTTGGTACAACATGTTTCTCATATAAAATAAAGAAGTACAATTCATAATGCAAAATTGTACCTTCTCTACCATGTACTTTGGTCCTTGAGCTGAAATGGCTCAACTGAAAATTCTCCTACACTCTCCATGAGCAGGGAAGAGGATGTGACAACCTCTCCATCACCATCCAGGATATGCATCTCTCCATATTCTTATATATATCCTACTTTATCCCCTCCCAAGTGAACTCCTACATCAAATAATGAAATGAATCAAAGTGCATGGAAAGAAATTCCATAGATTCTGCATGTAGTAGCTTCCTCTTGAGCTTAGAAAATCTAGTCAAGAAGGCTCTTCCATAAGAATATATGACCTCATTAACCACCATGTGTATATCATCTTCCTCCAGGTCATCAAGAATCATGCAAGCACCAAGATCCTTGGAGTATTCTACCAAAAGTTGAGATCTCCAATATGGATCAACCCTCCTAAGAGACAATGCTAAAGATCTGAAATGTGAAGCTCCCCTCAAGTTTTTGTCTTATCCTTTCACATCCCACATGCCCAAGTCATCCTCCAAATTGCTTCCATGCCCATCATGCAATTGATCATGCTCAAGTAGAGGTGGTGGCCTTTGGAATTTGGCCTCCCATGAGAAGCTACCATCAAAAAAGAACCTCCTGATCTTGGCCATTGTAAGCATGAGTGGCCTCCATCTACTCCAAAGTATGGAGGATCCCTTCCTCAAAGGAAGTGCCCTATATTTCTCCAACTCCATGGAGCAGCTCCCTTGCACCATAGTGGTGCCTTCCTCTATCACTGTAACAACTTTTGTTAGTGTGGAACAGGTAGTGAGAGTGGGTAATGCTGAAAATGGGCGAATGTCTCCGTCCCCCTTGAGTCTACCCTAGACTCTCTGCATTGTACTAGACCCCTCCAAAGTATTCACCTCTATGGAATCTAAGAGTGGTGAACCAAATGGAAATATGTCTCTCAATAACTCTAAATATGGTGGCCTCCCAAGTGGAATACCCCCATGTAGTGAGACATCAAAATCTGAAGTGAACTGTATATATGAGTGGTCTGATTTGTCCCTCTATTCACTGCGCAATACAGTCTTCTTATTTTGCGCAGAATTATCCTGAAATAGATAAGGGTGAATGATCATCATCCCTCGATGCTGATCCTTATTTTCTTATCCTCCCATCTGCCAATATTTACAACCCATAATAACTAATTCATGCTGCTCCAGAATTTTGTTTTGGTTCCCACATGTTGGATCATTTGGAATTCCTTGAAAAGACACAAGGGCTCCTCTAATGGAAGCAATGTCTTCCTTCCCATATTCATGTGGTGATGGATCTACTCCTGATGGTACAACGTTGTTAGCTCTTCTCTGCTCATCCTCTTCATCAATATTTGAGAATGCCTCATCATCAATGAGAGACCCTTGATGTTGGTCTTCCCTTGAAGGAGGAACCTCCATGTCTTCATCTATAGAAGAGGACTCTTCAAGAAGTGGGGATCTTGACCTCAGCAAGGAATCATGCATGTTTTTATCCCCTTCAACAGAAATATGGAGTGGAGTTGGAAAAATAGATCTCTCCAACTCATGAAAAGGTTTTGAGTTTTTAGGTTCAACAGAAAATTTTTCACAATGTTTAATGTCAAATATTCTCACTAATTTCTTAGTGAACCATGAAAAAGTTTTTACATTTGCATGATAAAATGAAGAAAAACTAAAAAACCACCAATCATGGGCCATACCTTTGAGGTGTAGTGTTGCTACTCTAATGGCCTCCTTTTCTGAAATTTCCTGTAGCTGGAAATAGGAATCTAGCTCCTCCACCCAAGCTTTGGCTCTGCACTTTGCTAATCCATCAAATTTATGTACAAATATTCTACCTCTCTTGCTTCTATTATGGTTGTTGGATCTTCTATCTTCCTAGAGTTGGAAAAACCCTTCGAAGTCCAAGTGCTTTTTGAATCTCCATGATTGAGATTCATACTCCTGAAGATAGTCACCCAAGGTCTCCTCCCTTGGAGAATCTTCTTCTTCAATTCTTCTTTCAGTGAATGTGGGAAATAAAATGTGATGTGGATCTGCATTTGTGGCTTAATTCTCACACCCATCATGTGAATATATAGGGCTTTCTTCACTTTCAAACCCTCTTGGAAATTTCCTACCCTTCTCCCCTTTCATCTCCTTGAGATCTTCCTTGATATTTTTCATAGTTTGGAAAAGAAGTTGGGAGAACCTCTCTTCCTTCATTTCTCCAAATAATTGATTCATGCCTGTGTTTCTTCTGTAAAACTTCTATTTTCTATGAGAAGAAGCGTCTCCTTCTAATAGCATAATGTCTTGAATGCATAGGCTAAGCCAAGATTATGCTTCTATACCACTGTAATATTCCAAATTGGAAATAGCAGAAATAAAAGACATAGTAATGTAAAACACATCAAATATGAACATGAAATAAGAGGGATGAATATTCAACCATCATTTTACTAAGATATCAGCAACATTATACAAAAATATCATGAAGGACAAGCCACTCAAGCAATAAGAACAAGCCTCCAATGATAGGAATTATCAACACATGAGTTGCTGCAACTGTATAGAATGCCGAAGAGCAGTGACAATGCTTGCTATATCAGTGTAGCTGCTACTATAAACATACATAAATGAAATATGGATGATATAAAAAAAAAAAAATTCCCAGAAAAGAAGATGTGGGCTCTAATACATGATTTCTAGCCAACCTGGAAAAGATTGCTAGAAACACCAAGAAATATACAATGTGACGAATAACCCTGGGGTTCAGATGTCACTACAAACTTGATCTAAGTAAAATGAGGCTATGAAATATTTGAAATGATTATTTCCTCCTCCAATAGTATTTCTAAATAGAAGGTTGATCCCTCTACTTAGAAACAGACCCTCCCGATGAGCTCAATGAACCCTCCTAGCAATTGCCTTAAAAAATAACACAGTTTAGAATTGGGACTGCGCTGTGAGGGATGGTAGATGGTTGGCTTGATGCCAAATATGTGAAAATATGCCCAGGATCCTTCCTTGCTGATCCTCTAATGGATAGGCTACCTCTCCACTGAAACAAAAGCCTAGAAATAGCTCTATGTGATCCTCCTTTGCTGCACCCTACAACACAACCCAGCTCTAAATAGAAATTGTGTTGTAGCTAAAGGAGGTTGCTTGGAAAAAAATCTAGAATGAGGAAATGCATCTCAAATAACCTCTCCTTCCCTGAGGATGAGGTAGGTATTCCTGATCAGGAACACCCTTGTGCTAAACAGCACAACAACCCTACTAAACAGCAAAAAGGAAGCAAGTCTAAGCAGACCAATATCAAAATGATAATATAAAACATGAATAACAATGGCTACCATCCTCTCCATATATAGCATGTGAACCTTCTCACGTTGGGTCCCATCCATACTTGCCACCAATATCACGCAAGTTGTCCTCCACTAAAACCGCGTTGTCTCATCATAAATGCCACTCCTCCATGACAACGTTGTTGACTTGGTCAAAGTTGACTGAATCAACATGATCCAACCCCTTTTCACACTCAAAGGTGCTTAATCCAACTGCTTATTCTTCCTCCTTTCACATTAGGAGTGTTATTATTCCTTCTAAAGAGGTTTAAGAGTCTCCATACCCACTTATTAACCTACCTAGTGATAAAACAAACTGTAATAATCCATTTAGATAAAGGCTATATTTTTGGAATATTACAAAATTTTCCCATCATGAAGTTCTTAGCAAAAAATATTTTCTTTTTTTTTCCATAAAACAATATGCATACCACTAGAGTTCTTATTGAAGTAATTGAGCTTGATTTAAAAGTAGTGATGTGATTGGCGCCAATACTTGGGGATATGATTTTATTTGGTCTCCTAGCTATCCAAATAATCCATTACGTCATGGAACTTGTTTATTTAGTCTTTTGTAGACTGGTCATTGCAATGGTAGAGTGGTTTCCATTGGGTATATTAAGCCTTGTTGTGATGAAGTTAATTGTAATTGTGCATCGTATCTAGAAAATTTGACCAAGTTGTGATGAGGGCCATCATTAAGTATATTTTAAGGGGTTGTAATGTCACTTTTTTAGTTTATTTACTCTCTCTCTCTCTCTCACATACACTTAATCACATTTTGTCATATTTTTCTTAGTGATAATGGTGTAGAAAGGATTGTCATGACTCGAAGCCTAACATGGTTTAACTGCAGGAAATGAAGGGAAGAATGATATTATTGAATGAAATTCCATATCAGGGCTCTTATTAAACAACAATGAGTAATCATAGATAGGTTCAACACTTTAGTAACTCTTAGTATCATCCAATATCTCCTTAGATCGTCCTCTACTAGTTCGAATTCAAAGATAAACGAGAAAGTGGATGATAAGAGAGAGCCAAGCTCAAATTCTCTCGAAGATCAAGGGGACAAAAAACTAATTTTTAGGGTGTTGTTGGTTGCTACCCTTTTGTATACATAGACGAGAGCAAGAACTTATTAGGATTCAAATTTTATTTGCAGCTATAGAGATCTTGGATCTTTATTAGATATTTTTTACTTTCATTGTTAATGTAAGAGACTGGTTATGAAATAAGAATGAGCATTTGGTTTCTTTCTCATTGAGTTTATTTCAGAGAGCTGAAGCTCATGGGTTAGGGCCCAACCCATGGGCGATAGTCTCTCTTTTGTACAATTGTATTTTTCCTTTATGCTTCAGTAGTTGGTTACTTTCATTACATTTTTGTAGCATATCAAATATCAAAATTGTATTGACAGTCTCCTTCTCTCATCTGTTCCACTGGAGTTTGAGGAGGAAGACCTTCCACCAGAGACCAAGCATTTTAATTTTATTATTTCTTGGAAAAATTAAGATATATGGACTTTTATTGTCATGAGTATGCAGGAGGTTCAAAGGTAGATTTGTGTTTCAAGTGCATGAGTAGTTCTAGTCAAATTCAACTCATATTTTCCAATATTTCCATGATATTTTTGTTGATGATGAATGCATGAGTAGATGTATTATTTGTGGGTTTGGTTATAGTAGCACTGAATTACCCTTTCATCACTATCACTCTGATTTTCAACCCTCCATTGGTCAACTATCATTCATTCACCGACAAGATTTTTTTGGGGACCATCATCATACCAGTCAGCACAACATTTTTGGTGCAAGATTTTTTTTTTGAGAGTTATGAGCTTGGGCAAGGGGGTTGGTCATCATCCATTTCCTTGGATCCATATTTACCTCACCCTTCATAGCCTTCCTTCCACCATTTCTAGCCTCCAAGCTCTCTCGGCCTATTTGTAGCATTGTAGGATTTCTTGTAGCAAAAGTGGAATCCTGTAGCAGTGTTGAGTGCCCTCTCCTTCATCCCAAAATCACTCCTCCAACTCACCTAAGCCTATAAAATCCATTAGTGGACCTCAAACACTAAATATTTGGTTCAGGGACACGCTTAGGACACCTAAAACACCCTCTTCTCTTGCTTCAAAACATGGTAATTTGAATTGTTATTATTTCATCATTAGCACAGTAACTAGCATGAATTAGATATAAGTCAGTTAGTCATTGATTCAACATGTGTGCAAATATAGATTAGTTTCTTTCTACAATTCAATTAAGTAGTCTAGAAAACGAATGTAATCTAGTGAAATTTTTCTTCTTTTACTTAGAATGGTTGTTAGTAATTTTTCATTTTCAAAATTAAAAATTAAATAAATGAATCAGTGAAATATAGTGTATCTTCTATTTTTTACAATAGAGTAATGGTTATCATTTTATTTCAGCCAAAGGTTGCAGTTATAACTGTGAAAAACTTCCTCTTTCAAAATATCCCTAGTTACTAGAACCTCATGGTAGAACTAAGATGAGGATGGCATGAGTAGAGCTCATCTGCTCCGCATATAGCACAATCACCTCCAATTTTGTATGAACCCAGGGTTGATAAGTAAATTCAAGTAGCCTCTGAGAGTTGCACCACTCTTCTTTAAATACAAGGGCTCACCAGGTTGTTATAGGTTCTCCCTGGTATGAACACTATTTTCTATGATACTCCCACCAGCCGAATATGGTGGTTGTTTTTTTGAATGTAGAAAAGAAAATCTTGTTTATTTCACTGAAGTGGCTAACTGAAAATACGATCATGGCCTTATGCAGCCATCCACCCAATTCTTCAACACTGATCTTCACTTCAAAATGAAATATGTTTATGTTCACTTGAAATTTAAAGGTAGTGTGGTTACCAAAGAAATGAAATCCAGTGTTCACAAATGTAGAAATTATTATCTATAATTGAACTCTATCAAGAATTTGGGAAATTACTCGCACATTTCTTCATGCATGCATCATTGAAAATGGTATGACTATTGGGTTTGAGATTTCCTACCACTCTATATTGTTTGGAGTGTGGATAACATGAACATTATCTTGATGGGGCCTAGAAAAAGGTTCATCTATTGTTGTGAAAACCAAACAAACCTGCTATTAGCGGCCCTTGTGGAAAAGATCTACTGTGTAGACCGAAGTCTCACCCGGGGCAATATTAGGAAATGCTAGAACCATGTTTCTGCATCTAGAGGGATAATAGAGTGTGGAGTTAGGGCTTATATTCTCTTTTACACTTATCACATCTTCGCAAAACCAATATGCTAACTATACAGTAGTTGTTCAACAATCAAATTGAACTATCTTGCAGATTTCACGATTTTACTTTAACAAGCATAAAACAACATAAATATCCATAAACAGGAATTCACGATGAAATTATGTATAAAAACACTTAACTTAGCACACATGATATCAAAATACAAGTATATCAAAAAACATAAACACAGAACACAGATATGTCTTCAAATTTTTCTATTATTACTCAGCTCTTCTTAATACAACACATTCGCCTTGTGCACTCAACTGTAGGGGTCTGCGCACTCAACTACAGACTTCTTAAGGTATCCACGCACTTAAAAGTAGGATAGTTCCATTTCCCACTAAAAAATAGAATATATACTTAAAATAACATTACATCCAAGTGAATTCTATCATGAGTTATCATATCTCATTCATCGACTTTCTAGACTCCTTATATAGTCTTTTATTTTACAATACCATGGTCATAAAACCATGGGAGGAGCTCAAGGTATAAAAAAATATCCCATCCCTCTACAAAATAAGGGGATTTAACACACCCAAAATCCCTTAAGGCTCTAAAGTAGCTCCGCGTTATGTGCACCACTCCTCGATCTACAGAGTCTTTCTCAAAATCTTCAATCGAGGGGTACCCTATAAAATAGGCTCCCAACACAAAAATGTGACTTGTCTCGAGTCACCCTGTTGGTGAACCATAGATATTGTCTTTGATGCTACTCAAGGCATCATTCATAGGTAGAATTGTTTTGATGCACTCCTTCTCAACTTCACAGATTTCAATCAACAACGTCTCAGTGGCCAGCCCTGCGATTTTTGTGGAAATATCCTTTTGCGTCTCGCACAATACTTTCATATTTTTCTCGATAGTCTAGGATAACTCACTAGCTTCAGATTCCCATGGATTCTTTTTAACTGTGATAATTTTTTATTTCCTGTGAATCCCATTGATATGTTATTGCAAAAATTTACCCTCTTGGAGATGGGCATACTACTATACTAGTGCTAAAGTCCTCGTAGTGACCTTAATCTGGTCCATCTGTTCTACTTTCTCATGAACTTCCTCTTCAATCCTCTAAACGTGAGCGTCATCTTGCAATGAGGTCGAGATATCCATAATATCTTCAAATATTTGAGTAGATTCCTAGACTGTGGATCCAATCTGTTCATTGGCAACCTTAATCTCTTCTGCACGCTACTCCCGAAACTATGGCGTAGTAACGGGATGCAATTGCATCTGTAACTCAATGATATTCATCTGCATCTTGAGTCACACCTGATCTACCTCGGCCTCATAATCCTTAATTTTCATCACAGGATTTTCCACTTTTTCCTCTGGCATTGTTGTAGCCTGAATCTGTAGTTCAGGTAGTTCGATGAAAACCTTGGTGATGGTTGTTTCCAATTTTTGTCTATGTGCAACTTCCTAATCACAATCCTATAAAAATTGTTTCTTTTCCCATATCATCCTCCAAATTTATTTCTTAACATCCTGGATAATTATCATGGCACGCTACTCTCAGATCTGCAACTCTTTGGCAACTCCCTCGTGGAACTCGCATAGTGTTTTCAAAGGCATCGTAGCTATTTTGAACCTGTAATTCTTCCAATGTGCCTCCTGCACCAGTTTCTCAGCAGTATAAAAACATAAGATACCCACAGCTATCAGTGCTGCAAAGGTACCAGTTGGAATTTCCAGCTCTTTCTCTATTGTATTTTCACTAACTGGTGCCCCACTCGCTTGATGCCCGCTTACTTGATAAACACTAGCTTGTATTATTCTTGTTTGAACTTGTAAATCTTTGAGTCCCTTATGGAACTCTGCCAAGACCTTCTTGTACTGGTCCTCAATTTTGAACCATAGATTATTGGTGATGTTCCAAACAGTGTCACGAATTTCATTGAAGTTCCCCTCATTGAGGACTAATGCTTCTCGGGCGATGGACCTATCAGGCTTCACCTTCTTCCACGCGCCTCCACCACCCAGGGACTGCCGCCTCTCTATAATGTAAAGGGAGGGGGGTCTGGTTCATCCATAAATGTGTCCTCACCACCCTGATTATTTCCCCCACCTATCTCTGGAGCATATTTCTATGATTCCCGCTCAGCTTACTTTTCAGAATCCTTAGCAGTCCCGAAGGTGACATTATTAGGTTGCTTCTTGGTGTCCTTCTTTCTGGTCTTCACACTCGTCTTCATGCCACTCGTGTCTACCTGGTCTTCCTTTGCACCTTCCAATGGGTGGAGTTAACCAATCACTTGGACATTCACTTAAAATTCTCACCATATCATCCTTTATCACTAGGTATGAAATCTTGTACCAAACCTCTGCAAGGTCCTGCTTCACTCAAATGTGCACATGGAAAAATTCTACTTCAAAATAAATGACGCGTCAATATTCTGCAAAAACACTTAGTGCTAATCATGGCTTATGACTAATCACCTTCCATAGACTCATCTCAAACCAAACCGAAAATAATTTATTGGCCATTATCTGAGTAGGCTCCTTTGAAAGGCACAACAAGGCATACCTTATAGCCTTACAAAGATTCGGGTCTGTAATGCAGAATTACAACTCATCAGTCACCATCCAGGCCATCAATTCAATCAAGAGAAAGAGCCAGAGATAGTAGAATGGCTTTTCCTCCTCCTAAGCCTCTCTGTGGTCATCTAATAATTATTTACACAAGTATCCGACCCAATTTTATACAAAGTGTTTGCTACACTACGCAGCCAAAGACAACATCTACGCTAGAACCTCTTGTGGGTGACACTTTTGCATGATATTTATTGTTGAAATATGGGTGGAAAAAACACAATGACCAATTTTTGATGGAGTTAATAGGGCAACTCCTAATTCCCTTCATTACGCCATAATCCTGCTTCATTTTTTTAGACAACTTCTTATCCTAAAACTTGCCGACAAATTTTTCAGTGGGGTCTAGGTCGAGATAAGGAAATGTTGTGATATTCCTTATCAACATCACATCAATGGGGATTCTTCCCCCCAACCATAGAAAATCATCGTGCACTAGGGCCAACAGTTTGTGAACACAGATAGTCTTGACAATGTTTCACCCAAAGTGCGAAACATATAACATGTTTAGTAGCCCTACATTCTGAATTCTGGTGACCCACTTCATTTCTTCTAGCCTTGTCACTCCAGTAGCTTCATAGTATGTAGAGTGTAGATACCTAATTGGCTCAAATTAAGTGTACTTGTTGCAGTAAATGAAATCCAAATCCTCCATTCGCAACTATGGCACATTTCTCGATAAATATCCTTCAACCAGTACTTCGTCAGGAAGTAAACGTGTAAAAATATAATACTTTACTATGTCTGGATCCTTCATCATATTTGCAATTGTCGATTTCCATGGTGGAATATATGGGGGCAACCTAGAAATAGGTTCCCTTTCTTTGGCGTCAATGTTCTCTTGCCGTTTGGGAAATACTTCTTCCTCTTCCGACTCCTATACCTATAATTTCTGCTTTTTCCTATCTTGCATCGTATTAGACCTTTGTTCATTTGGAATTTTCTTCCTCGATGAGGTACTAAGTACCAAATTCTTTTGATTTTTATAAGGTGCTTCTCTGGTCCATTTCCTTGATTATCTTGGCCTTGTGACATTTGTGGGTGGCGTAACTATGATGGTATGTCTTAGACCTACTAGATTGTATCCTGAGCACTTCTTTGATCAAGGATTATTTAAACACTTCGAAACTGTAATCTATCATGCAACGACTCACTTGTCTAGCTTCAGGCACAAAATCTCAATTCTAAATTTCAAAGCATAAAGTATTCAAATGTGGAGTGGGATGCCTGATTTATAGATAATTTTAAATTGAAATTTCATGATCCCATTTATATACACCTCATAAATGCATATTTGGCAGCAAATCTGCCTCTATATGCCCATTAAATACATCCTCTCTACTCCTTTTAATGACCGAGTGCTTTTCAAATCAACTGTTCTGGCTCCAATGGTCATACTATAGGTGAGCTTCATCAGACTCACCTCAATGGCAGAGTCCTGCGTTCTTCGACGCATTTCCCTCCAACTTCGCCATGTCCCTGTATCTCGCACAATACCCCGACTGCGATGAATCCATCCTTCAACATATTATTTTACAGTCCCATGATCTCTTCCAACTGCAGGAACATTAAGACTATTATCCGGCCTTATAGTAAATGTGAACCCCCAATGGAAAATTCATCCCCGTATAAATTAAATCATGTGCCATTGACATGTTCACTTAATGCCTCATCATTCAACTTCTCGAGCTGAACTACACCCCCCTCCGAGACATTCCTAACAATGTAAGGTCCAAATTGGTTCATTTATAGCTTCCCTAGTAACTTCATGAACTTGTTGTCATACAAAAGAATTAAGTCCCCATTATTGAACGTCTTCTGCTTAATATGCCTGTCATGCTAGGATTTTTCCCTCTCTTTCTGTACTTTTTGGGGAAATACATCAGTTAACCTATCGTTTTCCAACACAATAAATTAATCCAATTTCTGCTCCATAACATCATTGTCCACCATATCATTAACTGATGCAATGTAGACACTAGGCATAATGTACTCCATTGGCATCACGACTTCCTACCCATATACTAATAGAAACAGAGTCTAACCCATCAAATTCTTACAAGTAGTCATGTAGGCCCAGAAAACTGTGGGAATTTTCAATAATAAGTCAACCCTATTGATGTTTCACACCTTACTCAAAGCGTTCTATATAATTTTGTTACAGGCCTCAACCGTCCCACTTTCCTATGGGTGATATGGCGTACTCTTCTGGTGATGAATACTGAACTCTATGTTCAATGATTCAATAGTTTTGTTTAATAAATGTCGACCTCATTCACACATCAAGATATTTGGGAAACCAAACCTTGAAAAAATATTTTCAAAAATAAATTTTTTCATTGTGTCTACACTACAATTATTCACTAGTTGTGCCTCAACCCATCTTGTGAGGTAATCCCTCATAGTAATAATGTATCATGCACCAACTTTATTTCTGGGTGGATCAATCGGTCCTGCAAAGTCAATTTCCCATTTATCAAATTCCTCCAAATTGACTTGAGGATGCAGTGCCATTTCATCCCTTTGCGAAGGCCTACCAGTCCTTTGACAAACACCGCAAGAATTATACAAACACCGCAAGCATTATACTATTCCTTTGAATCATTATGCACAGTAGGCCACCAAAGTCCAGCTCGTATAATCTTATACACAATGGGCTTTCCTGTGGAGTGACCTCTAGCAACTCTAGCATGCGCTTCAACCAAAATACTATGTCGTTCATGCTCAGGGACATATCTTCATAGAATATCATCAACCCACATCTTGTATAATTTTCCTGAAATCATAGTAAAATATGTTTCCTTTACTACCAATTATTTCTTCTGCTTCATAGTATAATCTGAAGGTGTGACTCTGGAAACTGAATGACATCTAGAAAATTCTCATATGCAACCCGAGTAGCGAACAGTTAGGCATCAGATAACCCTTCCTCAATATTCATCGACTCTTTACCTATCTCGATCACAGACACATGATTGGGCCCTGTCTTCAAATGGCTTGGCTAGACTATCACTTTGAAATCATAGTCTTGGAATAGAAATATCCACCTGAAAATCCCCCCGCCCCCCAACACAAGCTTGTTCACAAGGTATTTCAACGCAGAATGATTGGTGAAAATTTTGAAGTGTGCGCCTAATAAATAATTTTTAAATGTCTGCAATGCATATACCATTGCTAACCTTTCACACTCTGTGGTGGAGTAATTTCATTATTTTTTAGATGACTTCTAGCTTTCGAAAGAAATAGGGTGATCTAGATCAGCTTCTCTTCACTACAGGATACATCGACATGTAAATGGAACTCCTTACAGTCTGAAAAAACTATAATTTGTGCAGTGACCATATTTTCCTTCAGCACGTCGAGGCTCTTTAGACAATCATCATCCCAGCAGAACTTATCATCCTTCTTCAACAATTTTTCCAATTGAAAAGTGATCTACATGTAGCTCATTATGAAATATCTTTAATAACCTGTATCGACGAGCGTCGTGTGCATCTTCTTCACATTCGTTGGTGGCTCAAATTTTATAAGCACAATGATCTTCGTAGGATCTACCATCAATGCTTGCTTTCAAAGAATGTGCCCCAAAAATATACCATATGGCACACAAAAAATGCATTTCTTTATGTTCAAGGAGATTTGATATTTCCTATAGGTATCCAACATCAATCAGAGACTAGAAACATGGTTCTTTAACAATCCGAAGACTTTCTTGTCATCAAAATACGCCTCCAAAAATTTATGGATATATTTTTTAAATGCAACGACTGAGACTATGGAATATATTTCGAGAGTGTTATTAAGTCCTAATGGCGTGACTATGTACTAAAAGGATCCCCATTCATTAGTGAAAGTGGTATTACTCCAATCTTTTGGTATGATCCTCCTTCGATGGTAGCATGTCAATCCATTTGTAAAGCAATAGGCTTCCTAACCTCCCACATTCTCCAAAAATTCACCAGTGAACGACATCAAAAAGAGATCATGGATAGATGCATCATTCAATTTTCTTATATCGACACAAATCCTTATCTCTCCATTGGTCTGTTTCTCCTGGACCACCATAGGGCTAACCCACTAGGATTCCTCTACTAGTTCAATAATTACAACACTAATCATCTTGTCTAGCTCTTCTCACACCTTTTCTTTATATTTTGGGTTCAGCTGATATGGGCACTCCTTGCTCAGATTCACATCAGGCTTCAAAGTGATGTGCATAAATCCCAAATCTCCTATAATTCCTTTCAACTCATAGAACTTCATCGAAAATAGATCTTGGTACTCATGTAACAACTCAATGACCTTGCTCAGCATGTCATTCTCCCAATATTCCCTAATATTCGCAAACTTGGGCTCTTCTTCTGAGCCTATGTTGACTTGATGAGTTCTTATATATTTTTCTATGTATAACATTGCTACTTCAGGACATCTAACCACACATTATCCTTTTGATTCAGGAATATTGACATTGCACAGATCCTCCTCGTTGTCTTCCATAGTCAGGTTGTAACATTATTGTGCTTGTTCCAACTACATAACCCAATCAGGTTGTACCGAATTTTTTTCCACAGTTGTAATTCGTAATACTCCTACTTTGACTTCTTGAAGAGCATCATTAATACAATCCTAAATATCTGCGAAGTTATAATTCAATAAGAAACATTTTGTCATCTCATACCGATTTGTGGTGCCATGACGTAATGCTATTTCAAGATACCAATATTGAGGTATCGTATCCAAGGTATGAAATAATATATGCACCCATTCAGGTTCAGGTTCCTCATCCCAGGCCCCAGTCCAGGGAGACAAATTCTCGTGACAATCATCCCTACCATTGTGCTTCTCTGTGATACTAGTGTTTACATGACCAAACCATATCCTCATTAGTCTGCAATAATCCTTCCATCCTCCTATGCCTTCTCTTTGTGTGCCCCACCATCTAGGTGGGGAGGACCTCACAGCGAAGTCAAAAAATTCATATCATTTCTCCTCGGGCTCTTTTTTTCCAAATTCATTGAAAAATAAATCAACATCTATAGTTCCATCATAGAAGGGAAAGTCACGTAACTCCAATGTGACACAACGAAGTGATTTGGTAATTTTGTTGCACCTCTTCGTGGAAAATTCATGCAATCGATTTTGCCAATGTTCTAATTCTTCATCGAATTCTGAAACACAAGAACTGTCACACTCCCAACTTATCCTTTCATCAGCAGTAGGATTGATCCAATCTTCGTCCTGCACAAATATCTTATAGATATTATTGATATCGCCATATTCATTCTCAACATGTTTTGAATATACTGTGCCTTAAGAGGGATCCAAAGGCACAACAACCCTGGTACCATTCTTCTCAAATGCCATACATTTTTTTTTTCCAGGTTGATTATGGCATCCATTCCATAAGCCCAATCAAAGACAAGAAAATAAGGATATGGATTTTTGTCATCAACAAGTTTAATGACATCAAAGTCTAAAAATACACTTACACCATAAATATCTACACTAATGCCATGCAATCGACCCATAAGAATATTCTATTTATTTTCATAATCATCGATTTGTGTAGTTAACCACATTTCTTTATCGATTCTCTTCTTATGTTTGTAGACCTTATGCATTGCGCATTGTTTAGATTGTTGTTCCGATTTACCAGTGCAGTTGTAAATCAACTCCTTTAGTCCTTCCAAAAAATTCAAACCTTTAGAAACCTAATACATTTTTGTAAAAATTACTTCAGAATTGATGGATCAAATTCATTTGTTTCAGTAATCTACTTGGGTTTATTATTCAGTGGCATCAGTTGTCTATACATTGTTGATGTCGAAGCTCCAGGGCTGATAAAATTATTCTTCGCTTCCATGAAGGTTTATCTTTCACATTGTACATCGAAACCATTATTATTTTCTCTAGATTTCCGAACCCATGTATCCTCCATATTCTTATTTTCTTCCACATTTTCTTCTCCAATATTTATAATGCTTCATGTAACTATGTTGACAATTAGATATTATTCGTGTAGTTCA
The DNA here is from genome assembly GCA_034641835.2 of Pinus albicaulis. Classification (NCBI taxonomy): domain Eukaryota; kingdom Viridiplantae; phylum Streptophyta; class Pinopsida; order Pinales; family Pinaceae; genus Pinus; species Pinus albicaulis. The sequence goes on along the minus strand of CM076578.1, from coordinate 1,794,292,748 downwards.
ACTCTCATTATTTATATGTTCTAGGCAGGCTGTTGATTGCGCTTTTCCTGCATTTTGGTCAATAATGTAGGACAATATTCTATGTCATGATGAAATGTGCAACAATACTTACAAGATACGACAGGAGGATTTTGACAATAACTTGTGAAATGTCAAGGCTAACCACAATTATAACATATGATATGTCTGTAACCTCATCCAACACCTCCTCCACGGCCACGCCCTCAACCTTGGAAACCTTCGCGCACTGTTGGTGAACCTATATCTTCTCAACCTTTGAATTGAATTCGATATTCTCTAAGACTTTGAATCATTATATCATAGCTTTGACAATTCTTGTCATCATCTCGCACCCAACTACAGAAATTATAGAAAAAATTCTTTGGTGACTAGATGTACTTCTGCAGTATATGAAAATATTATGTGGAGTGTTGGAATGCAACTTCCCATAATCTACACCAAACATTTGGTCCCACATTCGGTCCAGTACTCGGCCCAGGCTTCAAAAGACTTGGAATCCTAATGCCCAATTAATATCTATAAATATGACAATGATCCTTGTAGTGGCCCTCCTATTTGCACTTTATGCACCAAAATTCTGAGCGCATGTCAGACCAACCTCATTTTCCATTCTTCGAATCTTGGAGTTCCATATATAGGCTCGCCAACAGGGTTTGGATCTGTGGAACTCCTATGTTGGTATCTGCTACTGGTGAAGCTTCTAGTTTCATCACAATATCTGATGCTTCCGCTTGGGTTGTGATCTTCTACTATGAAAATGGAAATATAAGATGTGGAAACAGAATAGCTATAAACCATTCCTTGTGCTGGTCATCAAGGATCTCAAATTTGACTTGATTAAGCAGTGTATTAAACCTTTTACCGACCTTCCGCATAGTTTCAATGACTAATTGTGTGATCTCTTTAATACAATCAGACTGTGACTTCGACTTCTTAAATTGAGCATTAGGCGCAACCTTTGTTTGGACCAACGTGGAATTTTGGTTCTTATAGAAGTAATTCATATACCAGGAAAATTATCTATCCTACGTCGGTGTGACCAACTATTCTTTCTTCATATTCACATCAATGATTTTCTGCAATCTCCATATCGATTCTGCAACAAACCAGAACTGCTCGAGATCATTCGATCCTTTGAGAAAAGGAATCTTGGGTGAGTGAGGCATGGTAAACGGGGGTGGTGGAAGTGGAGGAATAGTATGGGGATGGGTTGTGATCAGAGTGGAAGGTTGGGGAATTCCAAAAGCACCCTGATGATCTTCAAATTTCATCAACAAACTTCTACGGGTTAGAAGGGTTACTTTTTCCTTATTCACTTTCAGACCGAAATAGTGTATTCTACTCAAACTCAACATATTTATTGTGATTTAACCTAAATATCTTACCACATATATCTTACCACATCGAATAGTTTTGACCTTTATTCCTCTGAAAACCAATCTGATTGCATCCAAAGTACACAGTTTTCACACAACTTAATCTTAAGCCAAAGCTTCAATGAGTTCAAGTACTTACCTCGCGTTCCTTTGAAAAATTTTCACTCTGCTTCGGTATAGGATATAGAATTATCAATTGCGAACTTAGTAATAAAGCCTATAAGGATACTATTGATCCAATAATCAACAACCCTTCTGATCTTGTTATCAGTTCCCTTCAGTTTCTTGATAATTTCTAGAGTCCATGTAGTAGATATATTGTTGAAATGGGTCGTTTTCTCCGCTAGTCTTGATAACCAATCATACAACTCACTTGAAAATGTCGAGAAAAATATATCGTGTTGATTTGTGAAGATATACTTATGTAACCACTGTTCAGTAGATATGTGCGGATTTCTGTTTTCCTACACTACAAATTCACGCTTTTTCAGATCTAACCAATCTTGAATTTCTTTCTTAGTCAGAAGCCACATCCACATATCCCTTAGTCAGATCTCGATGTCGAAAATGGAGCCATTTTTTAGCTTGATGGGGCCTATACCCAAGTTCATATATGGTTGCGTGAACCAACAAAACCTACTATTACCATCCATTTTGACAACGATATGCTACGCAGACCAAAGTCTCACCCGATACAATATTAGGGGATGCTAGAACCAAGTTTTTGCATCCAAAGGAGAAATAATTATGGGAATTTTGAGGTCTAAAATGGCCCTCCTAAGGAAATTATAAAATAATAATGGAAATAATAAAATAAGATTTGATTACATCATCAAATTTTAGAGGGAAAAAAAAACTACTTTTTCAACTCGTATTTTGAACTTATCTCCCTAAGGTTTTACTCAAATTTCGAGTAGGAATACTCGTTGGATAAAAAATTTAATTCCCCATCCAAGGAGTACCCATGTTTCATAATTTTTATGGAATATATTACACACAAAAATGAGAAATACATGAAAAACGTGATTGCAATCACGTTTTTTCATGTATTTCTCATTTTTTGTGTAGCAGGGTCCATCAAAAGCATGCAACATGGGTAAACCTTGGATGAGGAATTAAATTTTGCATCCAACGAGTACTACCGCTCAAAATTTGAGTAAATCCTTAGGGACATAAGTTGAAAATAATTTTTTACTCCAAAAATGGTGAATCATCCCCCATGGTTGACATCATCATCTTAAATCCTATTGGTTCTCATAAGGTTTATTTTGGTTGTACATTTTTCTTAGGAGGCCCATATTAGACGTCAAAATTCCCCTAATGGGAGTGTTTCTTTAGGGATTATCTTCTCTTTAACACTTATGATATCATTGTAGAACAACTGTGCTAAGTATACAGTCATTGTTCATCAATCCGATTGAACTATCTTGCAGACTACGTGATTTTAATTTAACAAGCATAAAAAAACATAAATAACCATCAATAGGAATTTGTGATGCAATTATGTATAATGACCCTAAACTCAGCACAAATTATATCAAAATAAAAGTAAAGAGAAGACATAAACAAAGAACACAGATCTATCTTGAAAGCCTTCTATTATTACTTAGATCTTCTTAATACAACCCTTTCCTCCCTGCACACTCAACTACAGACTTTCTAAGGTATCTAGGCACTCAGTAGAAAGAGCCTTCCCTTTCCAAAAAAACAACAGAATACAGACTCAAAATAATTTTACATCCAAGTGAATTCTATCGTGAGTTATCAGATCTCATTCATCAACTTTCAAAACTCCTTATCTATGATTTTCTTTTACAATAGCATGGTCTTAAGACCATAGGAAGAGCTCAAGGTATGCAAAATTGTCCCATCCCTTTACAAAATAAGGGGCTTTGACCCACCCCAAATCCATTAAGACTCTAACATAGCTCTGCATTGTGTTCTCCACTCCTTGATGTGCAGATTCCTTCTCAAAAGCTTCAATCGAGGGGTGCCCTGTCCAACAAGGATTTACTTTGGGCTTCATGTACACGGATATCATACATGTGGACATCCAATGAAAATAACTGTTGGTTGTTCATTAATTTTTTTTGTGGTCCAAAGATGATTGTACTTGTCAGGGAAAATTTTGAGCTCTGATTATATGATCAAGCTTCAGATGAGGAAAAGCTAAAATTGTTCCCATCCGCCCTCAAGGATGCATCCTTGCGCTAGTTCATGGGTCTACCTGGGAACAATATAGATAGGATCAGATGCAATAATCCTTCAAAAAAAAGTAAAAATAATATTTCAGGTCCAAATATACCAAGGAGAAGATATTTAGGATCACCCTAGGGTGTGGTGAATATTTTTAGGATTATGAAGAAATATTCAAATTGAATTACAAGAGATCAAACAGCACCTTTGAACCCAAATCACTCAAGTTAGTAATTATCTGAGGGATTAGGGAAGAGCTGATAAATACCCTTAATATGTTATCTGGAGGAGATAGTTATCAGCTACCTTATGAGGACATATACACTGTATTTAGAAACCACTCCAGGGCATCCATGGAAAAAGGTAGAGCTAGTCAAAGCATGGCCAGTACCCGTTCCTCTTCCACCTCCATAAAGAATATGATTGGAAACATGTTGGGGGATTTCAAATGGGAGATGTTGCACACCTTTTCTTTGAAAATGTACATAATCCATATCAAGAGGAAACATAAGAAAAAAAGAGGGCCTTAGTTATCTTTTTCCCTAGATGCACCTAAAAATACCCTCGGAATGAATTTCCACTGAATGCCATAGAGGTTTTCTTAGTCTGTGAAGAAAATCATGCAACAGATAAATGTCACTCCTTACGTGGCCTCAAATTTTCATATCAAGGTGTGGAAGGAGTACTTTGGAAACTCTATTTAATAAATCAAAGGAAGCCTCAAGGGCCTCGGGCATACCAATAGGGCATGCAAGTTGCACCTTATTCTTACTATCATGAAAATCGGAATGCACCCATGCAACCTTGGTGTTATTCAAGTCCTCCATCATGGCTTGCATCTCGTACTTGACCTTATGCCCCTCCATATCATCCTTAGCATGTAAATCAATCATTTTAGCAGTATGATCCTCAAGCACCTCAGAGGAGCAACCCATCACAATGGTGGAGGACTCAACTCAACCAACTACCTACTTTATTACCTCCAACCAAACCTCAACCTCAACTCACTCATCCCCCGCCCCCCCAAGATGCGTAAGATGCCTCCCTAACCCAATCTGAACATGAACAAAAAGCAGACACAACAAGTCTACAATGGAGAAACATCCTATCCAACCTATGATGTGGGATACATGAAATAAATAAACCTTCGGTATGGAAGAGTGCTCCCATAAAATCATCCTCCATCTCCACCTACAAAGGTTAAGGAGGAAAAGGAGGAAATCACCTATCCTACAAATCAACCTTTGTTTCCTCGGCAACTAATCCACCCTAGCTAGCGCAGCCTAAAAGAGACTAAAGTTATAGGAAAACTAAATAAACTATGTTAAAAAATTACCCTTATCTATGGAATTAAGGATTTTTCCATATACAATAAGATCATCAAAGAAAAATGCTTCAAAAATCCTAGGAGAAAGAAGAAAGACACCCCGACCATCAATGTTGTAGGAAAATTGTTCAAGTTGATGGTGGGAGAGTGATTCTCCTGAAGTACCTGGATTGTGCAAGTCTAGTAGTAGATGTAGACATCGATGGTATAATTGTCCCCCATACCTTGATTCATCTTGGGGCTTCCATCAATGTGATGACCTGGGAAAAAATGTTGAAACTAAACCTCCAAGGAGCTTTGAGAAAGACCACCATAGTTATGTAACTTGAAGATAGACCCAAATTAGATCTAGAAGGATATTCTGAGGATGTTATGGTCTCCATTGACTCTTGGGAGTATCTCACTGAATTCCTGACACTTCATTCAAAAGCAAAATTTAATGGATATCATCTCATTTTAGGAAGACCTTGGTTGGCCACTGTCGATGTTTATATCAGTTGTAGGGTCGGAAAGACGACTATAAAAAATGGGCCCTTGACCAAGAAACTGACATTATATCCTCCTATCCAGCCTTCCATTGACCATGATCTAAATTTTTGGTTGGAGGATGAAGAAAAAAATTAAGTATAACAAAACACACCCTACCCCATTTGTACCATATCTAATAATATTAGAGGGGGAAAACTTGATGAGCACGACCTCATTGACCACATCCTTCAAATCCAACCCCCCACTATCATTCCACTAGACGACCTGGTAAGAGAATATAAAAGAAACCCTTGGATCAAGTTATTTTCAGTGGACTCAACCTTTGAACCTGTCAAGGTTGTACAATTTGTCCCATCCAAGTCCGTAAAGATCAACAACTCTCTCTCGGCCAAAGAAGAAGAGTGACTATGCCAACTACCGAGGGAGAACTTAGATGCTTTTTCTTGGCATTACAAGGACATGAAAGGGGTGTACCCTCAGTGTGCACACATCATATTTACATCAAAGAGGGATGAAATCCTGTGCACCAGCCCCAAAGAAGGATGCACCCAGCTTTAAAGGACATAGTAAAGAATTAATTACAAAAGTTGTTGGATGCAGGATTCATCTACCCCATATCAAATAGTGAATGGGTGTCCCATTTTTTTCTAGTCCCAAATAATAATGGGAAGTGGTGAATCTGTGTTGACTACTGAGAATTAAACAAATCCACTAAGAAATATCGTTTTCCTTTTCCCGTAATTGACCAAGTTTTGGATGGTTATGCAAGAAATAGTTTCTTCTCTTTCCTAGATGGATTCACTGGGTATAATTAGATTCAGAGAGAAACTGAAGTATCAACTTTATTTTTCTGGAAAACCAAAAATTCTACCACAAAATTTTGAATATCAGATTTAAGGCCATTCCAAAAAAAATATCTCTTTACCCTGTGGTAAGATTTTAAAATCCTGAGTCTCCTCCTAAGGGATAGGTGTGTAATTCCAAAATAATCTTTTGTTTTAGTTGGCAATTCTTACAAAGATATAAGTGATCTTTTTCCCATAAGGAATAATTTTTCCAACTAAATGTATCAGATGTACTGGGATCTTGCTGCAACTTTGGAATGACTGTCCACACTTCTTCATCATTCTGCCATTCCTCCCTTTCTTTGGTTATCCAATCTAGTTGGATAATAGAAATGGCACAAAGAAATTCTTCCACCTCCTCATCCTTTTTTGAGAGTGCATCTCCAACAAAATTTATCTTCCTTATTTTGTAGATGATTTCAAATTCATAACCCAAAATCTCTGTGACCCATTTTTGCTACTCTTATGAAGATAGTATTTGTTCCAAAAAGTATTTAAGGAAATCATGATTAGTTTTTTCCTTGAAGTGTCTTCCCATTACGAAGGTCGCCATTTATTTATTTCATGTAGTGTTGCCAACATTTCTTTATTATACATAGATTTCTGTAAATACTTTCATTTGATTGGATGGCTTTCAAAAGCAATGGGTCTTCCTTCTTGCATTAAAAAAGCACCAATTCCATTTCCTGTGGCATCACATTCCACAATAAAGGTTTTTGTGAATTATGGCATAGATAATATTGGTGCTTGCCACATTTCCTCTTTAAGATGTTCAAAGGCCTTAGTTGCTTCAGGAGTTCGTGTAAATGCATCTTTCTTCAATAAGGTTGTTAGAGGTGCTTCTATTCCCCCATAATTCTTTAACAAACTTGTGGTAATACCATGTTAACCCGAGCGGTACTCTCAACTTATTTATGGTTGTGGGGACTTTCCATTACTTAATGGCTTTAATTTTGTTAGGGTCTACAATAACACCCTCCTGAGATACAATATGACCCAGATATTCCACCTCTTTTACTCCAAAGAAACATTTGGAGGTTTTTGAATATAATTGTTTCTCCTCCAATAGTTTGAGCACCCTGTAAACATGTTGGACATGATCCTTCCAAGACCTGTTGTAGATTTAGTATATCATCAAAAAATATTGACACAAATTTTCTAAGGAAGGGTTTGAAAATGGAATTCAACAACCCTTGAAATGTAGAAGATGCATTAGTGAGGCTAAAATGCATGACCAAATATTAATAATGACCCTCATGAGTTTGAAATGATGTTTTCATAATATCTTTAGTCTTCATTCTAATTTGATGATATCCTGAACGAAGATCCAACTTGGTAAAATAAATTGCTCCATGTAATTCATCCGATAATTAATTAATAATAGGAATGGGAAATTTATATTTAATAGTGAGCTTATTGAGATACCTATAATTCGGACACATGCACCATGATCCATCCTTCTTGTGCACCAATACTACTGGAGCACAAAAATAACATTGACTAGGTTGACTTATACCAACCTGTAACATTTCTCTCTTTTGGACATAAGGATATATGTAAGGCCTGATGTTTGGAGTAACAATTCATGGAATCAAATGAATAGCATGGTCATGGTCACGAATATGTGGGAGTCCTTTGGGAGTTTAAAACACCTTGGAACGATTGTCCAATACGTTTTTGGAGATTTGGAGAAATAAATGATTTTGATGTTGGAACTTCTAGTGTGCATAATTGTGCAATTACCCCTATTTTTTCTTTATTCAAAATATTTGTCATGAAATTAGAGCTTATTATATTTTCGGGCTTCCCTACAATACGTCATGATTCAAATTCCTTTCCTTATGAAAATGTTTCAAGAAAATTTCTTGAAAATTAAATGCTACTGTCCCGAAGATTTTAACGATTGTACTCCTAGTACAAGATCATCACCTCCCATTGGAATTGAAAGCATTGGACTATTAAATAAATACTCCCCCATGGTTAGCTTGATATTATGGCACTTTCCATATCAATTTATAGTTCCTCCATTTGGAACCATCAGTTGAAAATCTCGTGCTGGGTATAGGAAGAAATTCAATTCCTTCGATACCTTACAATGAATATAATTATGGGTACTACCCAATCAATCAACATTATAACATTTTTATTCTTGATATGTCCTTCTATCTTGAGAGTTTTATGAGTGTAATTCCCCTCCAATGGATTACAAGATATGGTCAAACTCATTTCTTCTTTCTCTAGGGTTGGTTCCTAGTGTACATCCTCTTCTTTTGAAGTTTCTTGTTCGTTTTCTTCCTCCTCATCACAATATATGTAAAATAATTTCTTCTCAACGCACTTATGAACTTTAGTGTATTTTCTATCACAAATGTAGCAAATCCATTTTTCTCATTTTTCTTCCAATTATTATGGTGTCAACCTTGTGGGTTGTGGAATTCTAGGAGTAGCAACACTTCCATATTTATAGATGTGAGTGGTAGGCTTCCCCGTCGCCATAATTTTGCTTTCATTTTTTCTTTTCAACCTGGATGCCTTCTTCAATGAATCAAGTTTGGAAAGGAGAACCTCATGTTATATGTTATCCTTTAAAGTCCTTATGAAGACATCAATCCTGGGTTCCTCTGAATATAAGTTGCCCTCATATTCAATTTTTGGAAGTCCTCAATGTGCTTCACCATTGAACCCTTTTGTTTGAGATTTGTCAATTGGCCAAAGAATTTTTTTCTCTTTGTATCCTCATAATGTGCTATAATTTCCTCCGTAAAAATTTACCAAGTGAAAATTTGTTTACGAGAGAAAAGCCATCGATACCATAAAAATGTAATTTTTTCTAAATATAAAGTTACAATGTGTACCTTTTGTGTGTTTTTCACATTATGTAGATCAAAAAATCTCTCCATAATATGTATTATCCATGTTACAGGATCCTTGCCATCAAAATTCATCATATCAATCTTTGGAATATGGTGGGTCTTCAATCCAACATTATAGTTTATGAAATCACGATTAAATTTTTTTTTTCTCATCATGAGTTTCCTCTACTACCTTTTCTCCATTAGGAATCATTCCGTGTATCAAATTTTTCAAACCTTCCTTCAAACGTTACATGTGTAATTTTAGAGCATTCTACATGTATTCCATGTTGCCTTTCATTTTTTCATTGACCTTATCTTCCATGCCATCCATCTTAGCTTCCATTTCATTCTTCAAACCATCCATCTTATCTTCGACGCATTTCTTCAAACCATCCATATTAGCTTCCACACCTTTGTTACTCTTTGCGACGGCGAAATTTGTTGCACTAGGTCTTGTAATTTTGATATATCATGTTGCACTTCTTCCTCTTCATGAGTCATTGTAGAGCCTTATAAGGGCTTAATAGGTGTTGAATTATTTCTAGGGGCCATTTTAGAATCCAATACTGATATCGATTCTTCAATATTCCCTTAGAGTCACTTCAAAATTATTTTTCAAACAAGACTTATGTAATTAAAAAAAAAAAATAGACACCTTTTTATTTCTTTTGAGGAGCTTGATATTGAAACTGATGTATATATGTGATTTCGAACCCCCAAGATTTTATCTCTGGTCCTTTAGCATCCCTGAATCTTCTTTCCAATGCCATAGGCCTGACCTGATTTGGATTCTTTAAGATAAAGTTATGCCCAATCTCCCACAATGACCTAATTATGGACTCATTTAGTAGAGAAAACTTGTACGAAATGCCACGTGTCACTTTTTCCTCCTTCGAATATAAAATCGATACATAGGAAATTACAGTCCATTTAATTTTTTCCGCTTTTTACAGAATTCCAATCCTATGCTTAGACTGAAATTTGTGATGATTTTCCCAAGGTCACCTCTTTGAGATGAAATTTGAGAGCCTGCAAAAACCGTAACTTCCACAGATCATATATTCAAAAATGTTGCGAACCAAGATCTAACATTTTTACACGACATTCCTAATTACTTCATTGCAAATGGGTTTTTTTAGCTTCTGAATATTTGTAGAAAAAAAATTATAGAAAAAAATCCATGATGACATGTTTGAAGTAGTGAAACCCTAGAATCCAAAGCTCTGATACCAAATGTTATGAAACCATCTCACAAAATAGAGGAAAAGAGAGGTTAATGACTTAGAAGTCAGCCCCTTCGAGGGGGAAGCCTCCTTTACATTACATAAATGAAAAATTCTTGGATGATACAAATGACAAAACCTCCTTTATGTTAGAGTCAGCCTTTGCAGCTTTCCTCCAGTGATCAAACATGCTCTTACAAAGTGATTTTAAAGTGTCAAGGTCAAATTTTGTCATTTCAATGAGTCTTCAAGCAAAATTTGGTCACTAGGCATTAGGTCTAGGGTTTGCTTTCACTCCTTCCAAAGTTGTCCAAATGTCGGTCCATGTCACTATTCAGCTGAGTGTGCCATCATTCAGAGGGTTTTCATCATCATTTCAGGTTCCAAAGAGTCATTTTACACCTCGTTCATGCTTCAGTTGTGCCAAGGTAAGGTCCATTTCCCTCTCCTAGGGTTTTGGAGGTAATTTCTCTTGGATAGTCAAATCATCGAAAAAACTTGTATCCTGATGTTCACACACCTTCCCCTATCATTAATGTACCTTATTAAACACTTCCCATCACTGAGATCCCTAAAATTCCTCATTTTTGCACAAACCCTAGTTTCTTGCCACAACTTGGCAATTTTCTAGGCTAGGCCTGTGTTTTTCCCTTTTGGACCCCTTCCCCTCACTCACTCTCTGAGATTACAATTTCCCCTGCTTCCTAACATCCTCCCCTACTTCCAAAAATTTCTCCAAGAATTTAGAAGCCCCTTATCCCCTTCATTTCGCTTCATTTCGACAAAATCCCTTGTTTCACACATCGGGATAAGTTTCACTCAAAAGATGTTTCAGAGTAATAAAAGATGAATTTGGGAAAACTGAGAGAGGTTTTTGTCCACAACATGCCAAGGAAGAAAAACCTCCTTCACTGTTTACACAGGTGTCATGGTTTTATAGAAATGTCAAAAATAATGCTGTCTCTCAGGATAATTGAATGCACCTTCCTCAAGGGACCTTGGGAAAATCAAGCTTTCCTAGCATGCTTGGCCAACTGACTTTCTGATGAGTCAAATGATAACTAGATAAAAATATTTCCAATGAGCTATCATGAGCTCAATTTGGAGTTGAGGAAGACCTTCTGCAAGATGATTGCAACAAGACTCCATTTGAGGCAACCTCTTCTTTCATTCTCATTACTTGACTAGTGTTGGGAGATTTGATTTTGACAAAATCAAATCCAAATTGCATAATTCCACTTTTGTTTTGGAAATTAGACTCCAAGAGATTTCCAACGAGCTATCACACGCTCAATTTGGACACCGGGAAGGCCTCCAAAAGCTTCTTGAAAAATGCACTATGTGGCAAGAGGGAAATGCGACCCACTTGAGGGAAATGCGACCCACTTGAAGTGGATGCGACCCACTTGAGGGAAATGCGACCCACTTGCTAACAGAGTTCAGAAAAGTTGTGTTGGGTGCCCAGTTTCATTTTAAATCATCTCCAGCTGCCTTCAAACAGGTTCTAAACTATTGCTCAGTAGTTTTTAATGTGTTGGTGGTATCTTGAAGACTTCAAACATCTGAATGGAAGATTAAAACCCTACATACATGGCTGATTTGTTCCTCAGGGTTTTAAAATATATATGGATGGTTTTATGAGTATTTTTTCCACCTTTTATCATTGATATATCCACCTTTGCATGTATGGTCAAAGCCCCACTGTTTTCACATCCATTATACCACTGTGGTCATCATTATCGTTTTACCACTGTCATGACTTTTGTTCCATGATGATCATTGACATATTGTATCTCATTGCCCATTGACACTTATAACTTTGTTTTCACTGCCCATTGAAAAACACAGTCATATGATGCATTGCTCCCTTTGACAAAGTTTATCCAATATTCTAAAGGCTGCCTGCTACCATTTGTCAAATTTCACTTGCAAATTAAAACAGAGACTGTGCTTCTATTTCAATCCACCTAAAACAGAGCTGGTATCATTGTTTGTTTCCTTAATGGTGCTTTGACAGTGGGGGATATTTATTGGGTGTTTAAACACACATTATAACTCTGTTTTCACTGCATTTATATCAGTATACATAGTGCCAATATCTTGTTCAAAGCCATGTCAGAGACAGAGTCAGAGTATGAGCAAGGGTCAGGCAGTGATTCTACGACTGAAGGTAATGTGCCACGGGGGTCTCATAGAGTAAGCAGAGGTGGTAATCATCGCAGAGAGGAGCCTAATTCTTTGGCTCGGTTGCAGGCATGTCCACTAGCAATGGATTGTTTTCGGTATTTGTCATGTTTCCCATTTTGTGAGATGATTGCACAAACCCGGCTTCATCGTGAATTGGCTCGTCTGTTTGTTCTACATTTACGGGATGGCCGGGTAAATCTTGCCGGGGTTGAATTCATTTTGTCACCCTTGACTATTGCTCAAGCCACTGGCATACCAAACATGGGCGAGGAATGGAACAAACATCAGCATTTAGAGAAATTCCACTATGAGCCATACATTAAAACTGGATATATGAGTTACTTGAGCAGAGTTTTTCCATTCAGATTCTTGAGGGATGAGTTTGCACCGCTGATGAAACTCATCATTCAGTATTTTAGTTGTGAGGGCAGATATGCTCGTCTCTTTGCGTACCATATTCGTTTGTTGATGCACTTCACAAGGGTACGTATGATGAATATTCCGTACTTCATATATCGCAACATAGAGAGGATGGTGATTTTTGTGCAAAAGAAGACGAGCCCAGTGCAGCAGTACAGGAGTATATACCATTATGCTTTGATCAAAGTCATAATGTTGCATCAGTTGGCAGAGCAAGGCATCACTTGGGAAGATTTCATTTCTAGAGACTTTTTCAGAGTGCCACAGCCGCCTCCCGAGACAGTTCATGATGCAGGAGAGCCTTCACACCAGCCGGACATGCCTGAGGTTGAACATATCAGCACTCCTTTGGTTCAGACATATCAACGAGGCCACAGGGCCTTATTTGCAGCGACACAATGAGTACTATCTCCACATGGGGTGGAAGGGGTCTCGTTGACTTCATCAGCAACGCGAGTATTATCTCCACATGGGGTGGAAGGGGTCTCGTTGACTTCATCAGCAACGCGAGTATTATCTCCACATGGCGTGGAAGGGGTCTCGCCTTCTTCATCAGCGTAGGTACATTCACAGGATCATGATAGAGACAAAGACATGCTTCGTCACATGAAAGGCCATTATTGGGCTCACATGCATGTCTGCAAAGCGAGAATGAAGATTCTGAAGAGGAGGTTGCGCGAAGCACTAAGACGGCGGAAAAGGCCTAATCCACTTCGGATTTTGGCCGAGGCTTCGTTGACTGGGCAGGATACATGATGGAGGACCTCCGCTCCGAATTTGGGCAAATTCGGAGAAAATTTTGTCATTTTCAAATTTTTGGGTCAAAAAACAGGTTTTTCAATTAAGTGGGTCTCACCCTCATATGCTCACTTTTTTTTCGGGACACTTGCTGGAGGAAATTTTTGCATTTTTGGATTTTTCATGGTTATTTATGCATCCTCAGACATCACCTAAGCATTTCATCAAAATCTGGATGGTCAAAGAGCTCAAAAACACCATGAAAACCACCTTGCTGCCACCTTTTGCACCAGCAGGAAGTACTTTTGGGAGAAAGACGTTTTGGAGGGTCAAATGAGCTCCAAATTGGGAAATTCCACTTGGGTTGGATAGTAAACATCCAGGGATTTCCAACGAGCTATCATGAGCTCAATTTGGATGCCGGGAAGTACCTCAAATTCAGGCTGGAAAAAATGCGACCCACTCAGCTCAAATGCGACCCACTTAAATGTTTGCTGAATTTTCAACTGCCAGCTCAGATTTTCGCCTAGTATGGACCAGTTTTGCTTGTGGATGGAATTTTTGGGTTTTTATGATGTAAATTCATGTTTGGCATGTAACTTTGGCTTATTTTTATCTATTCTAGAAGATTCACTCTCAAAAGGGTAAAAATCATGTAAATGGATCAGTTCCCACTCTTTTAGAGGCAAGTTGTTAGCTGCCTAGATTGTAGTTCCATGAATAGAATTGGTTGAAAATGATCCCTGAAGAGGGAATTCGACCCCTAGAGGTGGGGAAAGGTGTTAGAGTGATCTATATATTGTAATTTCTGAGGCATTCTACAGGTTGGACTCTTGGGAGACTTTTGATATCATTGTACATATTTTTCATATTTTGGGTAAGGAAAGATCAGAGGTTTTGCGGCACTTGTTGGGATCCTTGTGGTGTTCTGTTCTTGATGGTGTTTCCTCTTTTTTTACTGTAAGTTTCTTCATGTTTAAATGTATGCCATCCTTTCATATGCTTCTGAACTAAATTGAATGAGTGAATAAGGTTGAATCCATTGTTTACAGTGCTCGGCTTTTGAATTCAGTTAGTTCTATATGTTTTCAACTGTTTGGAGAGGATCCAAGTTCTTCTTTTCCCTCTTCAGCTCCTCGTCGGTCTAATCTGTCCATATATCCAATCAAAAGCATCAAGACATTCACCTACCTCGCCCCAACTTGAAATCTGCAAAGGTCTGACCTTATCCCCGGACCCAAAAATTTGTTTTCCCATTTCTCCAGCGAAAACCCAAAAATCAAAAAACAAACATACCTATCTCTTTACTAGCCTAAAATCAGTTTCTTATTGTAAGTCATCTCGCATCCTATTGCTCATTTTCTCGAGATTGACGGAGAGAGCCCTCTCCTGTCCTCGTAGGGCTAGCTACGAGGCTGAGCGTGGTTTGATGTAGCCTTGAGTTTTACTTCATTTCAGCCTGAGGTAAATTTGAGCGCTAACATAGTGGCGACCATACTGGGGAGAAACTCAAAACGTTTGCTTGTTATAGACGGAGTCTGAAGTCACGCCAGGTAGCCTTCGAAACGCTGTTGCTATGCATCAGCGAAGTAGATAAACGTTGCTTCAGTCGATCTCCGGTTTAACTTGTAATCGTAGCACTTAACTTGTAAATTGCCCCAGTACATGTATCAAGTTCAGATCTGATGGTTGATGGTGAACAACGATCAGACACTGCAAGGCTGAAATCATTCACCTGGCGATTTCATTCACTGAACAAATCCAGAAATCGATGCTTCATGGTGACTTCACTACAGGGAGATCAGTAGCTGTGAGATTTTCAAGATGGACCGAATCACGAGAAGATATGCTCCCATGAGCCGAGATCACATTCCAGGTTTTCCGAATAAGATGCCCAAGGTAGATTGGTCAAGGAATCTGCCTATGTTTAACGATGATGGTAAGAAAGATGCTGCTTTACATCTAGTTAGATTTCACATGCATATTCGCAAGTTGAAGGTGGATTTTCCTGAAGATTGCTTGATGAAGATATTCCTGGCCACTCTAGAAGGTGAAGCCCAATCTTGGTATGAAAATTTGCCGCTGGCCTGTATTTACTGTTTAAAGGATTTTCATGCCCTGTTCATTGAAAGATATCAAACATCTTATCCATCATTAAATTTAGTTCATGACTGTTGCAAACATGCTTCTACTTTTATTGAAAGCCTTGAGAAATATTATGAAGATGATAATTTCATGGATGATGAGATCATGGAAGCATTGTACGAAAATCCATTTCAGCAGCATAAAGATGATCATGAGAATTTGCAGCAGGATCAAGATCTTAGTACGGTGGAAAATGAAGCCATTTTGCATGTTGACAGTGAACAGGAATTACATAAAATGGATCAGCAGTATGAGGAAAATTTGTATACTCCTTCACTTGAAATCAATGAAGACAATCATTGTTTGAGCCAAAGAAAACAGAAGGTATTATCTCCTCTATCTGAAGACGAGATAGATCAACTCTTGAACAATCTTGTTCCAGCTCAAGTTAACACAGATCTGCAGTGTGCACATGGTCAAGAAGGTGATGGTGGAACTTCTTCCTTTTCTGAAAAGGATGACAGTCCTGTAAGCAGCTTTATAGATCAGCAGGTTGAAGATGTCTATATGGCGGAAAATGATGAAAGAGAAGAGCTTGTTTCAGATCTTCCCACAGAAGAAGACAGCATGCTGGGAACTCAAGTTTCAATTTCAAATTGTGATAATGACCAGCCAGCTATTTCAGATCTACATTCAGATTGTGATGACAAAGCATATCTTGTGTTGAAACCCATCAAGGAGAATTCTACTGTTGAGATCATCTGGAAAGAAGAAAACAAAGGTATGGATTCAAATGTTTTCAGTTCATTAGAACACAGCGTTCAGAAAGAAGCCATTCAGTCAGTTAATGAAAAACAGGATGGGATCTTCGTTCAAGTAAGTGAAATAGTTCTTTTGGATGAATTTATGGTAGATGATAGAGATATCATGTTTGAGCATCAGGAATCAGCTGAAGTTTCTTTTCTTATGCTTGATGAACGTAATAAGGAACATGATAATCTGGTTGTGATATCATATGAAGATGACCTACAGTACATTCATACTATAGAAGATCAAAACATTCAGGATTTCCATTCAGATTCTTCTTCATATGTTTCACGTGTTGGAATGTTTTCTCAAGAGGAGAGCTGCTCATCTACCTGTTCAGATTTTTTTGAAGCCCAGGAGCATACTTTTACTGAAGTACATGATGAAGACAGATCGGAATCAGGAGAGAAAGACACCTTGTTTCTTCAGCAGGAGGTAAATCTTCATGTTTTTCATGATCCATTGGAAAAATTGTTACAGTCAGCACTAAAGGTCAGTATTGCAGTGTTCAGTGATGAAGGAGATCATGGTCAGCTATGTTTTTGGATGCCCAGTTATCAGTTTGTATTGTTGACCAGGAGATTTGATCGGGAGAATCAGTCAAGAAGCCATCTGCTTGACTGGTTACATTGGAAATCCAATTATACATGATTGTACATATTTCATTAGTATGCAGGTGGTTGTCATCATGATTCCAAATCTTGATGGATTGCTGCCTTTTTTCCAAAAGCTTTGTAAAGTCTTGTTTTAAGTCAGTCATGAGTCATTTGTGTTTGGTCTGTTGAGTCAGTTTTTTCAAGTTATTTCAGTTTGCCATCGAGTCGGTTTGAGTCAAGTTTCAATCAAGTTTCAGTCAGTTTTCAGTCAAGTTTTCATTCAATAAATGTGTCAAAGGTTTTGTGTTATCCGTTCAAATAATGATTCCATCGCCCAATGGATGAATGCACTGGTCTGCTCTCCCAAAGATTTGCCGTTCTTGGCACCTCCAAGGAGCTACCATCCCCATTGGAGCCAATGTTAGAGTCAGCCTTTGCAGCTTTCCTCCAGTGATCAAACATGCTCTTACAAAGTGATTTTAAAGTGTCAAGGTCAAATTTTGTCATTTCAATGAGTCTTCAAGCAAAATTTGGTCACTAGGCATTAGGTCTAGGGTTTGCTTTCACTCCTTCCAAAGTTGTCCAAATGTCGGTCCATGTCACTATTCAGCTGAGTGCGCCATCATTCAGAGGGTTTTCATCATCATTTCAGGTTCCAAAGAGTCATTTTACACCTCGTTCATGCTTCAGTTGTGCCAAGGTAAGGTCCATTTCCCTCTCCTAGGGTTTTGGAGGTAATTTCTCTTGGATAGTCAAATCATCGAAAAAACTTGTATCCTGATGTTCAAACACCTTCCCCTATCCTTAATATACCTTATTAAACACTTCCCATCACTTATATCCCTCAAATTCCTCATTTTTGCACAAACCCTAGTTTCTTGCCACAACTTGGCAATTTTCTAGGCCAGGCCTGTGTTTTGCCCTTTTGGACCCCTTCCCCTCACTCAATCTCTGAGATTTCACTTTCCCCTACTTCCTAACATCCCTCCCTACTCCCCAAAATTTCCCCAAGAATTTAGAAGCCCCTTACCCCCTTCGTTTCGCTTTATTTCGACAAAATCCCTTGTTTCACACATCGGGATCGGTTTCACTCAAAAGATGTTTCAGAGTAATAAAAGATGAATTTTTGACAACTGAGAGAGGTTTTTGTCCACAACATGCCAAGGAAGAAAAAACTCCTTCACCTTTTACACAGGTATCATGGTTTTAGAGAAATGTCAAAAAAACCGTTGCCTCAGGAGAATTGAATGCACCTCTGAAGTGACCTTGGGAAAATCAAGTTTTCTCCTAGCATGTTTGGCCAACTGACTTGCTTGATGAGTCAAATGATAACTAGACAAAAATATATTTCCAATGAGCTATCATGAGCTCAATTTGGAGTTGAGGAAGACCTTCAAAAGTTGATTGCAACAGCGCTCTGCCTTGAGGCAGCCTCATTCTGCTCATTTTGACTAGTGTTGGGAGATTTGATTTTTGACAGGGTAAATCAAATCCAAATTGCATAATTCCACTTTTTTTGGAAATTAGACTCCAAGAGATTTCCAACGAGCTATCACACGCTCAATTTGGACACCGGGAAGGCCTCCAAAAGCTTCTTGAAAAATGCACTATGTGGCAAGAGGGAAATGCGACCCACTTGAGGGAAATGCGACCCACTTGAAGTGGATGCGACCCACTTGAGGGAAATGCGACCCACTTGCTAACAGAGTTCAGAAAAGTTGCGTTGGGCGCCCAGTTTCGTTTTAAATCATCTCCAGCTTCCTTCAAACAGGTTCTAAACTATTGCTCAGTAGTTTTTAATGTGTTGGTGGTATCTTGAAGACTTCAAACATCTGAATGGAAGAGTAAAACCCTACATACATGGCTGATTTGTTCCTCAGGGTTTTAAAATATATATGGATGGTTTTATGAGTATTTTTTCCACCTTATATCATTGATATATCCACCTTTTCATGTATGGTCAAAGCCCCACTGTTTTCACATCCATTATACCACTGTGGTCATCATTATCGTTTTACCACTGTCATGACTTTTGTTCCATGATGATCATTGACATATTGTATCTCATTGCCCATTGACACTTATAACTTTGTTTTCACTGTTCATTAACAAACACAGTCATATGATGCATTGCTCCCTTTGACAAAGTTTATCCAATATTCTAAAGGCTGCCTGCTACCATTTGTCAAATTTCACTTGCAAATTAAAACATAGACTGTGCTTCTATTTCAATCCACCTAAAACAGAGCTGGTATCATTGTTTGTTTCCTTAATGGTGCTTTGACAGTGGGGGATATTTATTGGGTGTTGAAAAACACATTATAACTCTGTTTTCACTGCATTTATATCAGTATACATAGTGTCAATATCTTGTTCAAGGCCATGTCAGAGACAGAGTCAGAGTATGAGCAAGGGTCAGGCAGTGATTCCACGACTGAAGGTAATGTGCCACGGGGGTCTCATAGAGTTAGCAGAGGTGGTAATCATCGCAGAGAAGAGCCTACTTCTTTGGCTCGGTTGCAGGCATGTCCATTTGCAATGGATTGTTTTCGGTATTTGTCATGTTTCCGATTTTGTGAGATGATTGCACAAACCCGGCTTCATCGTGAATTGGCTCGTCTGTTTGTTCTACATTTACGGGATGGCCGGGTAAATCTTGTCGGGGTTGAATTCATTTTTTCACCCTTGACTATTGCTCAAGCCACTGGCATACCAAACATGGGCGAGGAATGGAACAAACGTCAGCATTTAGAGAAATTCCACTATGAGCCATACATTAAAACTGGATATATGAGTTACTTGAGCAGAGTTTTTCCATTCAGATTCTTGAGAGATGAGTTTGCACCACTGATGAAACTCATCATTCAGTATTTTAGTTGTGAGGGCAGATATGCTCGTCTCTTTGCGTACCATATTCGTTTGTTGATGCACTTCACAAGGGTATGTATGATGAATATTCCGTACTTCATATATCGCAACATAGAGAGGATGGTGATTTTTGTGCAAAAGAAGACGAGCCCAGTGCAGCAGTACAGGAGTATATACCATTACACTTTGATCAAGATCATAGTGTTGCATCAGTTGGCAGAGCAGGGCATCACTTGGGAGGATTTCATTTCTAGAGACTTTTTCAGAGTGCCACAGCCACCTCCCGAGACAGTTCATGATGCAGGAGAGCCTTCACACCAGCCAGACATGCCTGAGGTTGAGCATATCAGCGCTCCTTTGGTTCAGACATATCAGCGAGGCCACAGGGCCTTATTTGCAGCGACACGGCGAGTATTATCTCCACGTGAGGTGGAAGGGGTCTCGTTGACTTCATCAGCAGCGCGAGTACTATCTCCACATGGCGTGGAAGGGGTCTCGCCTTCTTCATCAGCGTAGGTACATTCATAGGATAATGATAGAGACAAAGACATGCTTCGTCACATGAAAGGCCATTATTGGGCTCGCATGCATGTCTGCAAAGCGAGAATGAAGATTTTGAAGAGGAGGTTGCGCGAAGCACTAAGACGGCGGAAAAGGCCTAATCCACTTTGGATTTTGGCCGAGGCTTCGTTGAATGGGCAAGATACATGATGGAGGACCTCCGCTTCGAATTTGGGCAAATTCGGAGAAAATTTTGTCATTTTCAAATTTTTGGGTCAAAAAACAGGTTTTTCAGTTAAGTGGGTCTCACCCTCATATGCTCACTTTTTTTCGGGACACTTGCTGGAGGAAATTTTTGCATTTTTGGATTTTTCATGGTTATTTATGCATCCTCAGACATCACCTAAGCATTTCATCAAAATCTGGATGGTCAAAGAGCTCAAAAACACCATGAAAACCACCTTGCTGCCACCTTTTTCACCAGCAGGAAGTACTTCTGGGAGAAAGATGTTTTGGAGGATCAAATGAGCTCCAAATTGGGAAATTCTACTTGGGTTGGATAGTCAACATCCAGGGCTTTCCAACGAGCTATCATGAGCTCAATTTGGATGTCGGGAAGTACCTCAAATTCAGGCTGGAAAAAATGCGACCCACTCGGCTCAAATGCGACCCACTTAAATTTTTGCTGAATTTTCAACTGCCAGCTCAGATTTTCGCCTAGTATGGACCAGTTTTGCTTGTGGATGGAATTTTTGGGTTTTTATGATGTAAATTCATGTTTGGCATGTAAATTTGGCTTATTTTTATCTATTCTAGAAGATTCACTCTCAAAGGGGTAAAATCATGTAAATGGATCAGTTCCCACTCTTTTAGAGGCAAGTTGTTAGCTGCCTAGATTGTAGTTCCATGAATAGAATTGGTTGAAACTGATCCCTGAAGAGGGAATTCGACACCTAGAGGTGGGGAAAGGTGTTAGAGTGATCTATATATTGTAATTTCTGAGGCATTCTACAGGTTGGACTCTTGGGAGACTTTTGATATCATTGTACATATTTTTCATATTTTGGCTAAGGAAAGATCATAGGTTTTGCGGCACTTGTTGGGATCCTTGTGGTGTTCTGTTCTTGATGGTGTTTCCTCTTTGTTTACTGTAAGTTTCTTCATGTTTAAATGTATGCCATCCTTTCATATGCTTCTGAACTAAATTGAATGAGTGAATAAGGTTGAATCCATTGTTTACAATGCTCGGCCTTTGAATTCAGTTAGTTCTATATGTTTTCAACTGTTTGGAGAGGATCCAAGTTCTTCTTTGCCCTCTTCAGCTCCTCGTCGGTCTAATATGTCCATATATCCAATCAAAAGCATCAAGACATTCACCTACCTCGCCCCAACTTGAAATCTGCAAAGGTCTGACCTTATCCCCGGACCCAAAAATTTGTTTTCCCATTTCTCCAGCGAAAACCCAAAAATCAAAAAACAAACATACCTATCTCTTTACTAGCCTAAAATCAATTTCTTATTGTAATTCATCTCGCATCCTATTGCTCATTTTCTCGAGATTGACGGAGAGAGCCCTCTCCTGTCCTCGTAGGGCTAGCTACGAGGCTGAGCGTGGTTTGATGTAGCCTTGAGTTTTACTTCATTTCAGCTTGAGGTAAATTTGAGCGCTAACACTTTATATATATAAGAGTCCATGGGGTCACAATATTCCTAGCCAACCTAACAATAATAATGTAAGGGCACAACAATACCAATAATGGGCTTTTATGGGGTACAATAATAACAATATGGGGACTACACAGGTACACCAATAATAATAAGGGGGATACAATAACAACAATAAAGGACTACACTAGTAATATAGGGACCTAACACCTATATTTGGGGTACCTTTGCTTATAGAGTCCTTTCCTTTGGCCTATGAAATGTGCCTGCTACATTCCACAGAGAAGTTTTGAGTATTTTTCTTGAAATTTTCCATAGTTTTGTGGAAATTTACATGGATGATTTCACTCACTACGGGTATGATTTCCAGGAGTCTCTCTCCGATATTAGTAAGGTGTTAAGGAAATGAATTGAAACACATCTCTATATAAGCCCTAGGAAAGTAAATTCTTGAAAACGAAAGGGATTGTCTACACCAAGTGGGTTGAAACAAGTGTTGTAAGGAAAAAACAAAAGAAAAGTGTCTAAGGTTTTGAGATAAAATGTGTTCTAAAATTTTGGATATCCCAGGGAGGTAGTGATTGATTAGGGGGCTTAATTCACATCTCATCTCATTGAATTCTCATGGGGCAGCACAAGATCAACCATAATACTTCTTCTGCCTATCACCGTCAAGGAAATGGGTAGGTGGAAGTGACAAATAGAGCCGTAGGGAACAACCTTACCAAATTTGTGAGCAACAACAGAAAATCTTGGGCATACATATTCGTGGAGGCCACTTGGGCATACAACACTACCTGGAAGACAAATATAGAGTTTACTCCATATGATATTGTTTATGGGAAGAAGGTTTTTCTTTCCATTTAATTTGAGTATAACACCCTTAGAATGGAAACTCAATTGGATTTTCACATCATAAAGGCATAACAAGAAATATTGATTCAGTTGAATGGTTTGGATAAGTTTAGGATGTAGGCCCACCTTCATAAAGAAGTAATCCAGCTACAAGGGAAAGTTTAACATGAAAATCACATCAAGGAGAAGACATTTGAGGAAGGGGATTGGGTTTTTCTCTATTACTACTGATTCAAGGAGTTCAAGGGAAATTTAGTGACCAAATGGATAGGACCCTATAAAGTAGAGAGGTGCCATGGAAATTTGGTTGTTCAAATTAGAACCATATATGAGGATGGGATCCCTCTTCTTGTCAATAGTTACACACTAAAAATGTACAAAATTCCCTTGTCTAAGGAATAATTCATCAAAACAATCAACAGAGAGGTGAATGTAATTGGAAGAATCGTAGCTTCCACTCCCTCACCTTCCTAAGGAAGAAAAAATAAAAACCCTTCTGAGGCATCCAAGTCAAACTCTAGGGTTGAAAACCTCCATGAGGAAATCCTGGAGAAAAAGAAAAAAAAAAGAGAGAGAAAAGAGAAAAAGAAAAAAATAGAGAAATGCAATATCCTTGGGTGAAAACCTATTGGAGGCACCTAAGGCACGCTTTTTGAGTGAAAAACTCTTTTGAGGCAGCCCACCTACCTTCAAAAAAAAAAAGAGAAAAAAAAAAATACAAAAAAATTCCAAAGAATAAAATGGCACCAAGGCACTAACCTGTTTCTGTTTTGCAAGTTGTTGAATATGGATAATATGGAAAAGGGTGCAACATTCTTCCATCTATTTCTCTCTCCTCTACCTACTCACTCCACATCCAACCTCATAACTCATTCCTCCATTAAATTCTACCATCAAGTGAACAAAAATTTCAAATTTTCTCCTATCTCTGTGATGCTACAAGATGTCCTAGGCAACTACAGGAAATCCTATAGTGCTACAGGAAGTCATGAGAATCTACAGTAAGTAAGCTCATGGATAGATACACTCATCCAAAGCTCTCGAACCCTATAAAATACATGAAAAATGTTACCCCACTTATTCCTACCATCCCTAGCCATCATTTCATCCCATGCATGAAAAATACCTTACCTAACCCTCTATTCTGCCACTGTGAATCAACTTGTTTTAACCCACAAAAATGGCCCCTTATTATATGTTTTTCATAAACCACACCACAACATCAAAACCATAACACCATCCCAAAAATTTCCAAATCCTTTTCACACATCCTCAAAGAATTTTGAGCTCCAAGATCTATAATAAAGAACTACTATAGGAAGATGATCACTTCCTGTAGCACACTTGTGCATGCACCAGAGCCTTTTGACCATGTCTTAGCACATCAAGAGCAGTGGAAATATGTTTAAGATCTAATATTGAATCTCACCATTAGATTCCAAAGAGGAAGCTACATCAGAAACAACAACTTGAGGCCTCTATGAGGTACCTCCAAAAGACACAAAAAATAAAAACAAAGTAAGCACCTCACTCATAAAATAAAAACACAGCAAATAAACAAAGCCCTTATAACTATTCCAATGCTCCAACTCTCTACATAAAGGATATTTCAACTCATTGGTAACCAAGTAAGGTTGCAGGTATGACTCCTTCACCCTATGGCTATGCATAAATTGACTAAATCAATAAATGTCAAGAAGAGAGGGTTCAATAAGCAAAAAGGTGGCCAGTTAACATGGCCAACCTTGATAGTGGAAGTAAAAATATGTTGGAGTTGCATGCAACGTAGGGTTGTCACATCATTCAAGAGGAGATAACAGAAAGTGGGAGCTGATTATGACGTAGGAGGAAATTATAGGCTTGAGTGGGACCAATGATCCAAATAAGGAAAACTCGTGTGAGGGACACATTAGCACTATGCTCCAAGCCTGATCAAATTAGCATTAAAAGTACATTATCTTGTTTCCCCTCACACTTATGCTCATTTCAAAAATAGTTAGCCAAAGAAAAAAGTTAGGCAACCACTGAGGATTCTCAATCACTCGTCGATTGTGCATGCAAGTAGTGCTACAGGAAACCTTGCAACTACTACACGAAGCTTCAAGGGATGCCAAAGAATGTTGATAAGGGATATGCAAGCCACCAACAGTATCAATTAACACAAAAACACCACACTTCAATTCATATATTTCAAATTACAGAGGTAAGTGGCCATCACCCCCATCAGATTCAAAAACTTATTCATGGAAATTTGCATGTAGTAGGGCCATCATTAATAAACCTGAACAATTGTATGTGGAGGTAGGGAGTAAAAACACACATTTTTAATATTGGAGAGTCTTAAGTTCCCATATCACTAGTGAAATTTGACATCAAGCCACAATATAACGCCTATCAAACATAGTCAAAAAATTGGGGGAGGTTTCAATAAAATGGAACCCATAGACACAAAGAGAATTAGATTACACCCTCCAATTGTAGACATCCTTAGAAATCATCAATGGTCAGGGTTCGTCAAGCTCCTCAAAGGATATGATGATGAGGTGGCTCTAGAGTTTTCAATGGTTTTGCACTCTCAGGCAAATGATAGTGCCGCCATAGAGCTAAGAGGGCTACCCATAACTATCACCCCTAATTTGGTAAAAAAAGTGACCACCTTACCCCTAAGTACCAAATTAAATAGGTAGGATAGGGTCACTAGCATTGCTTCGAAGAAGAGCTTATTTCTGCCTAATGAGGAACACATAGAAGACAAGAATGCGGAAAGAAGGTAATTTTTTCCTTACTCATGGGATGATGTGGCCTACCACATCATGAAGTATATCTCCTACGAGATCAAACTGAGTGTAGTTTATGGATATAGTTTTAGGTTTTTGCATGAGTTGAGGTTCAAAGAGGATATACCTTTGGATCATAGGTTGAACATACAATATTTCCTACTTCACTCCATCAGATATATGAGCCACATGGTTATTGAACGAAAACATCAGCACCTGGCCCATTATGGTCTAATTAAACTCATAGTATAAGATGTCTTAAACAATGTCAAAATTCCTGTGTTGTGGTCCAATTTAATCTACATGGATAGAGAAAATCTAATAGGGACATAGGAAATCACCCCTAGATATACCCTTGCCTATAGACTTGGAGATAGGGGCACTAAAGTATGGGAGGAAGATACTGAGAGGACAAAAGAAGAAGAGGACGTGGAGAAAGATGAAGGAAACTCAAAATATTAGAAACATAGAGAAAAATTTCAGAAAAGGTGGAAGAAAAGGAA
Source organism: Pinus albicaulis (assembly GCA_034641835.2). NCBI lineage: Eukaryota > Viridiplantae > Streptophyta > Pinopsida > Pinales > Pinaceae > Pinus > Pinus albicaulis. Next base: position 1,794,266,414 of record CM076578.1, on the reverse strand, counting down.
GAAGAAAAGGTAGAAGAGGTGGAGGCTTTGAAGCCAAAAAAACCCACTGATATCTCCCCTCAACAAACCAAACTTTCACCAGGAAACACTAAAAAACAAGTGGTTGTGACTTTAGCCACTTTAAGCACCCTTGTGAAATCGAAAAGAAAGAGGGAGAATCCCATGTATTTCTAGAGAAGGAAAAGCACAAGGGTGATACAGGGTAGGGATCGACCTCCAAAAATATCCCCATCACCATTATTGAGTCACCTAGAAAGAGGGATAAAATAGGGTCATAAGAAGGAAATATTAAAGAAGTCACTTCCCCAAAGACAACATCCAAGACACCCATGGCATATGCAAGAAGGAAATCCTCGATATTAGCATCCCTAAAATAATCAGAACTACAAACAAACCTCTAAGGAGGAGAAAACAAGATGCTACAGGGAAAACATTGTGTGCTATAGGAAAGATAAAGACTACTACAGGAAAGTCACAAATTGCTAGAGGAATAGCAAAATGTCCAATGGGAGGAGAAAAATTCATAAATGGAAGGGAAAAATTCCCAAATTGACGAACAAAAGGTAGAACTAGAAGGGTAGAGTACCCAAGTTAAAGAAAAATAGGCTCAGATAGAAGGGAAGAGTTCCCAAGTTGAAGAGAAAAAGGCTCAAATAAAAGGGAATAATGCCCAAATTGAAGGAAAAAAGGCAGAAATAGAAGTTGTGTTATGAAACCAACTCCAAAAATAGAAGAAAAGAGAGATCAACGCGTTACTAAATCAGCCACTTCGAGGGGGAAACCTCCTTTACATTACATAAATGAACAATTCTTGAATGATTAAAATGAAAAAACCTCCTTTCTATATATAGGAGTCCAAGGGGTCATAATATAATCCTAGTCGACCTAACAATAATAATGTGAGGGCACAAAAATAACAATAGTGGGGTTTTATTGGGCACAATAATAACGATATGGGGATTATATGGGTACAATAATAACAATTAGGGGACTACACTAACAACAATAATGGAATACACTAGTAATATAGGGACATAACATACCACTCTCCTTCAAAAAAGTGTTGTCCTCAACCCTTGAGTAGCTCTGGATGCTTCTATATAAAACTCTCATCCTCCCATGTGGAATCTTCAGTGGGTAAGTTCTTCCACTTGATGAGATACACTGAAATTGATCGATTTCATATCTGTCGAGTTCTTGTTTTCATGATATATTTAGGTTCCAATATGATTTTTCCTTCCTCATCAAGTTCTGGAAATATTGTTTGAAGTGGAATTTTTTCACCTATAACCTTTTTTAAACATTAAACATGGAAAAATGGGTGCACTCGAGCAGAAGCAGGAATCTCCAATTTGTATGCGATACTACCAATATTTTGCAACACCTTGTAAGGACCATAGTACTTTGGAGATAATATATTATCCTTCCTAGCTTTCTTGAGGGACATTTGTTTGTATGGTTGTAGATGTAAAAATACCCAATCTCCTACATCAAAACTTCTCTCGCTACGATGTTGATCTTCCTCTTGTTTCATTGGATTTTATGCCAAATTTAGGTTATTCCTTAAGAGTTGGAGAACGTTTTGTTGATGCTCGATGTGATCTTCCACAACTTGAACCTTAGAATTTTCTCTTAAAGATGAAGTGATGGATGGTGGATGATATCCATAAAGTGCCATAAATGGGGTATTTTTTGCTGCATTATTGAAGGAAGTGTTACACCACCATTGAGCCAGAGGTATCCACTTGACCCATTGTGTTTGTTTATCAGATACAAAACAATGAAGATATCATTCCAAAAATTTGTTCACTATCGCAGTTTTCCCATCAGATTGAGGATGATAAGATGAGCTATGGGTTAGTTGAGTACCCAAACAAGAAAACAATTTCATCCAAAAATTTCCAGTGAAAATGGGATATTTGTCACTTACAATAATATTTGGGTTTCCATGTAGCTTTTGAATTGTTTCCATAAATGTTGTAGCAACTGTACTTGCTTTAAATGGATAAGATAATGCACAAAAGTGTGCATACTTGGTAAGTCTATCAATTACCACCATGATGAAACTCTTTCCTTCCGAATTAGGTAAACTTGTGATAACATCCATTGGAACCTCCTCCCAATGTTGACTTGGAATAGGTAAATGTTGTAGAAGGCCCAGGGTCTTAATTGTCTCAACTTTATTTTGTTGGAAAACCAAATATTCCACCAAAAAATTTTGAATATCAGATTTAAGGCCATCCCAAATGTTATCACTCCACAAATTTTCAAAATCTGATTGTGTCAAATCTCCTCTTAGTCATGGTTTCTAGTAGGTGTTAAGTCATTTTAAGTTTTTAGAGTCTAAGTCATCGGGTTAGAGTCTCATTTCCATCATCAAATAAAGTCCAACAACCTTGTTTCACACTTTAAGGGTCCCATATCATGCTTAGAAAGAAAAAAATTTAGCCATTTTGAAAAACATTTTGAAACTAGCTACGAAAATGTTGTTTTCGTAGCGTGCTACGAAATGGTTGAAACAACGTTTTTCATCAGCAAAAACCCTATTTTCTGCTCTAAGTAGTATTTTTCCAAGGATGTTTCTGGGAAACTGAAAGCATATTTTGGAAACATGAAAGAGGTTTTTCTTCCTAACATACTGAAATAAAAAAACCTCTTTCAGTTGCTTCAAATTCATTATGCGCTGGGCGAAATATATGGTTGACCTTGCACTACGAAACTATTGAAAGTCATTCAGAGAAAACTTCTGTTTTCTAGTTTTAGAAGTATTTTTAAAGATCCGTTTATGGCCACATGAAAGGGTATTTTGGAATTATAAAAGCGTTTTATTTTCCTAACATATCTCACTACAATAACCTATCTCACTTTCTTCATACGGATTACCCGTTGGGAGATACAATGCCTTCTTTGAAGCCATATTTTCAGAAATCAGAAGTTTCCAGTTTACACCTGATGTTCAAACACATTTTCTGGGCACTAAGAGAGGTATTACAAAAAACCATGAGAGGTTTTTGTTTATAACAGAGTGGTATCAAAAAGCCTCCTTAAGTTTTGCAAAATACAGTTTTGATGAGGAGATAAAAGCTCTGTCCCAACACCTATTTTTCAGCTAAAACAGAGCAATAAGTGACAAATCCTTAAAACATTTTTTCTGTGGAGAAAGATTTCATTTTTTGAAAGAAGTTCAGAGATGATTTATGTTGATTATGAAATATTTTAGATAGCATGGAAGGATGGCAGATTTTTTTTGAAACTTAATTTTTTGAAAAAAACTGTGTAGGTGATATGCACAACAGTTTCGTAGTGCACTACAAAACTGATGAAGATGCAGTTTTGATATTTTGAGAAGGTTTAAATGGGTGAAAACAATTGTTTTATACATGATAATGATACTAAAATATGTAAAGAGCTTACAAGTGAAGATCCAAGTGGAAAAGCATAGAAAACTGAAGGTGCACAGTGAGGTTTTCAAAGGCAAAGTTCTACGCTACGAAAACAGCATACAGTTTCGTAGTGCAGTAAGACTAGTAGTTTTTTGGCACTCCTTCAAAAGTTTGGTTTTGGCACAGCTGGGAGGGTGAAGTCACATGAAGACTATAAGAAATTTGCCACATTTTTTTTGCTCCAGTTATGCAACAGTTGGTTTGAATTGGAATTAATGAAGCACTTCAGCTATTATACAAGGAACATGCTCCTATTTTGTAGGGACAAATAAGAGGCAAGTTAAAAGATGTCACAAAAAGGTTATGGGCTTCATAAAATTCGAATTCATGGATTTATAGTAGCTATAAAACATGGTTTTTAATGTTTAGATAAGGTTTTTAAAGGTTGTTAAGTTATAATAAAGAGTGTTTTATTCCCAGTTGTATTAGGACTCCAAGACAGACAGTTTAACTGTCAGATGTAAATGAAGTTTGTTTAGAAGTTGATAGGTGTCAAATTAGAATTTTTCTCAAAGGATTGGAAGGAATCGAAGGATGTAATGACCTCTATATAAGAGGTTGGATTTCGAATTGCATGGGGTTGGAATTTTGCTGGAACAAGTGTACTGTTTGGTATTATCTGCAACTCTATTTTTATCTTAATACAGTGGTATCAGTTTGTTACTCAGGATTCAGAAAAGGCTATGGATGATTCATATTGTTATGTTTCTCCTTTATATTTTACTTGCAGTGGCATGAGTGTGTGTTACTTATAACTCACTGTGAAGGTGCTCTAACTTCCTTCATATATTCATGGACTGTGTGACCTACTGTTTTATTGTTTTACTGATGCATTTAAGCCTTAATATGCCCTGACTTCCATATGAATTTGATATCCATGTTTAGTAAAAAAATAAAGTGACCCCATAATCCCAATGGATGCTTTTTTATTGTAGTACAACCAATTACTAAATTTAATCCATTTACTCACAAATTTAGCCATCTGACTTTTATTTGAAAATCATAAAAACTTTGAGAGAGCCCTCTCAGGCTGAGGAGGCTAAGTCTCAGCTAAAAGCCTAGTTTGAAATAGTTACTCAGGGTCTCCTTGATTAGTAGCCTATCAGGGCCTGATTTTGAGATAACACCAAAAAAATTCTTTCTTCACCATGTGGTAAGTTTTAAAAAATCTTGAGTGTCCTCCTACATGGGAGGTGTGCAATTCCAAAATAACATTTTTTTTTATTTGGGAATTCTTACAAATATATAAGTGATCTTTGTACCATAAGGAATAATTTTTCCAACTAAATGTATTATATGTACTAGGATCTTGCTGCAACATTTGAATGACTGTCTACACTTCTTCATCACTCTTCCATTCCTCCCTTTCCTTTGTTATCCAATCTGGTTGGATAACAGAAATGGCATAAAGCAATTCTTCCACCTCCTCATCCTTTCTTAAGAGTGCATCTACAACAACATTTGGCTTCCCTTTTCTGTAGATGATTTCAAAGTCATAACCCCACATCTTTGTGACCCATTTTTTATCCTCTTCAAAAGATATTCTTTGTTCCAAAAATTATTTAACACTATCATGATCAGATTTTACCTTCAAGTGTCATCCCATTAGGTAAGGTTTCCATTTATTTAGTGCATGTAGTATTTCCAACATTTCCTTCTCATAAAGAGGTTTCCATAAATATTTTCATTTGATTGGATGAATTTCAAAATAAATGGGCCTTCCTTATTGCATTTAAACAACACCAATTCAATTTCCAGAGGCATCACATTCCACAATAGAGGTTTTTTTGAAGTCTAGCATAGATAAGACTGGTGCTAAGAAAATTTCCTCTTTAATATGTTCAATGGCCTTAGTTTCTTTAGGAGTCCATGAAAATTAATCTTTCTTCAATGATGTTGTTGAAGGTGATGTTATTCTCCCATAATTATAAACAAAATTGTGACAATACCATGTAAAAAAAAGAAATCCTTACGACTGATTTAGAGTTGTGGGGACTTTGTATTCCTTAATGAATTTAATTTTGTTACAGTCTACCTTAACACCCTCTTGAGATACAATATGACCAAGATATTCCATCTCTTGTACTCCAAAGAAAAATTTGGAGGTTTTTGCATGTAATTTTTTCTCCTCCAATAGTTTGAGCACCCTGTCAACATGTTGAACATGATCCTTCCAAGACCTATTGTAGATTAGTATATCATCAAAAAGTACTAACACAAATTCTCTAAGGAATGGTTTAAAAATGGAATTCATCAACCCTTGATGTAGAAGGTGCATTGGTAAGGCCAAAAGGCATGACCAAAATTTCATAATGACCCTCATGAGTTTGAAATTTTTTTTTTTTCGGAATATCTTCAGTGTTCATTCTAATTTGATGATATCCCGAACAAAGATCTGACTTGGTAAAATAATTTTCTCCATGTAATTCATCCAATAATTCATCCATCACATGAATGGGAAAATGATCTTTAATAGTGAGCTTATTGAACTCCCTATAATCTGGACACATGTGCCATGATCCATCCTTCTTATGCACCAATAATACTGAAGCACAGAAAGAACTTTGACTAGGTTGAATTATACCAACCTATAAATTTTTTGCAATCGTATGTTTAATTTCGCTCTTTTTGACATAAGGATATCTATAAGGCATGATGTTAGGAGGAAGAGTTCCTCGAATCAAATGAATAGCATGATCATGATCACTAATATGTGGGAGTCCTTTGGGAGTTTGAAACACCTTGGAATGCTTGTCCAAAACTTTATTGGAGATCTGGAAAAATAGATGATTTTGATTTTGGAACTTCCAGTGAGCATAATTCTTCAATTATGCCTCATTGTTATTCCATGGGAAGATTTTTCATGACATTAGAGCTCTTTTATCTTTCCTAGATTCCATGTGATACCCCGTACTGCAAATTCCTTTCCTTCTGAAAAAAATTTCAAGAAAATTTCTTGAAAAATAAAAGCTACCATCCCCAAAGATTGTAACCATTATACTTTAGCAAAACATCAGCACCTCCCATTAGAATGGAAAGAATTGGACTATTCAATAAAAATTACCCCCTGGTGAGCTTGATATTAGGGATTTTTTGAGAGAAATTTATAGTTCCTCCATTTGCAACCATCATTTGACACTCTGGTGCCACATATAGGAAGAAATTAAATTGCTTTGCTACCTTATAATGCATAAAATTATGGGTACTACCTGAATCAATCAACAGTATTACATTTTTCTTCCTACTATGTCCTTCTATCGTGTGAGTTTGAGGAGTGGTAATTTCTACCAATGCATTACAGGATATGGTCAAACTCATTTATTATTTCTTTAGGCTTGGTTCCTGTTGTATATCCTCTTATTTTGAAGTTTCTTGTTCATTTTCTTCCTCCTCTTCACAACCTATGCAAAATAATTTCTTATCAGCACACTTATGACCTTTAGTGTATTTTCTATCACAACTGTAGCAAAGCCCTTTTTCTCTTTTTTCTTGCAATTGTTGTAGTGTCTACCTTGTAGGTTGTGGAAGACAAGGAGTAGAAACACTTCCATATTTATATATGTGAGTGGTAGGCTTCCTTGTCACCATAATTTTACTTTCAAATTTTCTTGCCAACCTGAATGCCTTCTCCAATGAATCAAGTTCTCAAAGGCGAACCTCATGTTGGATATTATTCTTTAAAGTCCCTATGAATAAATAAATCATGTGCTCCTCTAGAATATTAGTTACACTTATATTCAATTTTTGGAAGTCCTAAATGTGCTCCACCATTGAACCCTTTTGTTTGAGATTTATCAATTGGCTAAAGAAGGTCTTTCTCTTTGTATCCTCATAATGTGCTATAATTTCCTCCCTAAAAATTGACCAAGTGACCATTTTTTTATGAGAGAAAAGGCATCGATACTATACAAATGTATTTTTTTCTAAATGCAAAGTTGAAATGGGTACCTTTTGTGCGTCTTGCACACTATGGAGATGAAAATATTTCTCCATTCGTAGTATCCATGTTAGGGGATATTTTCCATAAAACTTCCTCATATTGATTTAATATCCCTAAAGGGGACATGCATCAATATTAAACAGTTAAGTGTTAAAATAACGCAGATCATCAAGATATTTGTAGGAGGCCAATATGGGGACCCTTATTTAGCATTTATAACAGAAAATCAGATGTATAATGAAGTACATAGAATGTAGAACAGGAAAAAGAAGTCTCCAATGAATAAATATCCTCAAAACGAGGTGTATTAACCATACAAATGAGCAGAAAATGCATTGACAACTTTATTTTTATTATGCTGCAACAGATGTTGATTACAACTTAGATATAAAGAAAAATAATGCATGAATAGTCAGATCTATGATATATCCATACACTATAGAGTATCTACTTCAAATACCCCTTGGGGTTTTCAGCAATACATGAAGCACATGGATTAGATCTGAGATCTAAAGCTGCAGATTTGCAGAAATATTTAGGTTTATAGGAATATTCAGATCTAATCTGATGTATACAGTAATATGATCCTCTTCAGTGGATCTCAAATGTGGAGGGTAGACCCCCAACACATGAGAAACACTCCTCCAAAATGTTATGCCAAAATTCCCAACAACAACACCTACAGAAAAACGTAGATTTGGAAGGGAAACTTCGCTGTAGGGTTTAAGAAAAGTTTGACTTGATGCCAAGATCTGGATCTGATGCTCCAATGATCCAATACTCTCTTCCCAATGGAATATAAGACTTTCCCACTGAAAAGAGGCACTATATTGGCCTAGATCTGAGTAGATCTAGCGTCCACTTGCTGCAACTTACAAAGACAACCAAAACCTCAACAAGATTTGCGTTGTAGTTGGAAGTAGAAGCTTGGCCTTCAGCCTGATAGTGGATAAGAAATGAAAATCACTTCCAAGAGGCCTCTCAAGGAAAGATATGGGATTCCTAAACAAGATATCCTTGTGCTAAACAACACTATTCTCTGCTAAACAGTAAGGAGAATGAGAAATGTCTAAACAGACAATATACTCTGAAAAATGTAATCACGTCAACAACCCCTCTCTTGTTATCCCCCTCTTCCTTTTATAAGTTTGAGAGGTTGCAAAAACCTAAACTATCTCAATGAAATAGCTCTTTTCACATGAGCCACCTCCAACTAAAACTACGCTATGCCTCAATGATGATCACTCCTTCTAGACAGCGATGTTGATTTGGTCATGGTTGACCCAATCAGAAATTTCAGTCCCTTTCACACCAAGGGTGTTCATTTACATAGCCCAAATTTAGCTTTGTTCACATGTGGCATTGATTTACTTACTGTTTTAGGAGTTTTTATAATCCCCCTTTATACATTTATTCGTGAAATGGAAAAGTAAAACAAAATTGAATATTCACATTAGCTTGGGATAATTGGGAATATTACAGTCCTCCCCTCCAAAATGTTGCTTGTCCTCAAGCAACTGATAAGGTGAGTGTTGCAACACTTCTCCTCCTTCATTGGTGACACCAAAATTAGTTAAGCTTCCTCCATAAGCCAAGTTTTCACCAAACCATCAATCCACAACTTTCTCCTCCAAAGTTCTCATGAGATGCAAATAGCTCATCTCGTAAGGAGACAATAGATCACATGAAACAAACATGGTTTGCCCAATGCTCTCCCTGAAATATGAAATATAAAGTACATGGAGAGTAGACATCCCATAGGGCACATGAATTCCTTCCCTCCTTCCTCCATACATCCTCATAAAAAGTACAAGTACATCATCAATATATGGGATCAAAACAATGTACATACAAACAGAAATTTGTGCATATGGGGGTGGGTCATAGTCCCACATCTGGAACCAACACAGTGCATCTCCTGCCTACATCAGATCTAGATATGGTAAGTGGTTTTCCCACCACTTAGCTGATGTCCATACCATCTCACCATAGCTGAAAGTGTGAGATATATTTGGTGCCTTGGGGAAGCACCCATCATATTGAAAAATCTCCCTCTCTTCTCCAAGGGAGTGGCCAAATTCAGGAATTTTTGTGGCCCAATTTTGGCCATGGGGCTTACAAGATATAATACTCCTCCTTGGAGCCATGGCCTACATAAACATGGTGAAATAATGCATAAAATCAGAGTATAAAACATGTGTAACAAGAGAATGTTATTCACCAACAATCCTCCTCATATCAATGGAGTGGTGCATAGATCTATCCTCTTCCTCAAAGAGAGAAAGAGAGGTCTGATTTAACTCTTTCATAGAGTTATGTTACTGCTCCATCTCCACAAGGTTCATGCATCTTCTAAAATGATGATATATTTATTTTTCAATGCCATCCCAATAGTAGCTCCTCAAGGTTATGTTGTTGAGCTTCATGGAATATGTTTGGCTGAAATAGAACTCTTCATAAGAATTTTGTAGTAACTTCTCCTTGAGCTTGGAGGCTCTAGACAAGAAGATCCTACCGTTATTATAGATGACTCCATCTAGGATTGAATAGCTTTCATCATGTAGCAAGTCATCAACAGCCATGCAAGTGTGAAGATCCTTGGAATATTCCACCAGCAGTTGGGATTTCCAATATGGATCTAATTTTCCCAACAATGAAAGTGTTGAAAATGTGTCAACTAAATTGTATGCCATATTTCTTCTCTTCTCCTTCACATCTCCCATGCCAAAGGTGTATGTTGGAAGGCCATGCTTCCAATTCTCCCCTTCCTTAACATCTCCCATGCCAAGGGTATAAGGTAGATGGTTTCCATTCCATCCTTGCTACCCTTCTTGCATATGCACATGATCAAAAGAAAATGGAAGTTCTTGGAAGTTAGTCTCCCATGGAAGGCTATCATCTATCCAAAACCTCCTTGGTTTTTCCAAAGCATGCATGTGTGACCACCATCTCTCATCTTGTATTGAAGAGTGCTCTCCAAATAGGTTTTTCTCCTGATTCTCCATAGTAAAGGATTCCCTTCCTTGCTCCATGATGGTGTCATTCTTCATTCCTGCAGCATTTTTTCTCAATGCAGTATGAGATGAAAGAATGGATAATGGTGATAAGGGAAAAATACTTTCCCTCTCCTTGATCCTTCCCCATACTCCCAGCATTGTAGTGTGGTCTTCTAGTGCTCCCTTCCTTCTTGGATCTATGAAAGGAGCATCAATGCATGAAACATCCTTCACCCAATCAGAATCAGGTGGTCTCCCAGGTGGTTTACCAAAAGATAATGATTTCTCATTGCTCATTTACTTGTGAATAATAGATGGGAACATCTCATTATTGCTTCCACTGCGCAATTCCATCCCTAATAATGGGGCATCACTCTTATGGATGCAAGAGTATTTCTGATTGGAGAAACCTCCCCATCTTTCCCTCCATGTAATAGTGGATCACCTCCTATCATGACAGTGTTGTGATCCTTCCTCTATTTTTCTTCTCCTACCTTCTGCAAGACCTCACAGTCTAAGCTACTTTCTTTATATGTAGTTAACTCATTAACACCCATCATCTCCTTGGTGTCAAGAGTTTTGATCACAAAGGGATGATCTATCATAGTGTGTGTTCCCAAAACTATATGAAATGTTGGAACACAGTCCCTCCATTTTTTTTCTGCATTGTCTATCATCATAGAAACATGATACTCATTCTCTTCATGTGTAAGATCCTTGGGGACTTCTTGCAAAGATACAAGAGTCCTCCTAGTGGAAGAAATTTCTTCACCTCCATCTCCCAATAAAAATAGATCTCCTCCTGTTGTCACAGCGTTGGAGGATCTTCCCAACTCTTCTTCTTCCTTCTCCTCATAAATGGAGAATGCCTCCTCATTAAGATATCCTTTCTCTTGATCTCCTTTTGGAAAAGGAACCCTCATGTCTTCTTCTTGAGAAGAATGTTCTTGCTGAAGTGGGGCCTTTGCCCTTGGAAAATCATGTAGCAGATCCTTAACCACCTCAAAAATGTTTTGGAATGGAGTTATCTTCATGGATCCTTCCATATCATGCAAAGGTTGTGAATTCTTGGGCTTAGTTTTCTCACCCAAATAAGTTCTAGAGGGCTTAGAATCAAATATTTTCACTAACCTCCTAGTGAACTTTGCATAAGTAGAGATATTTACATTTCTCAATGAAGAAGATTCAAGTAACCACCAGGAATAAGACTTACCTTGGAGGTGCAGCACTGCTACTCTTATGACTTATTCTTTGAAAATTGATGTAACTGGAAATATGTGTCTAGCTTCTTTACCCAAGACTTGGCTGAGCTCTTAGGTGATCCATCAAATGTAGGTAGAAAGGTTCTACCCAAAGTGTGCTCCATGCACCCTCTTATTCTCATGTATCTATTGGATCTTCTCTCTTATTTAAGTTGAAAAAACTCTATGAAGCTTAGATGCTCTTGGAATATTTTAGACTGAGATTCATATTCTTGGAGATAGTCACCAAGAGTCTCCTCTTTTGGTGTCTCCTCTTTTGCTTCTTCTCTTGCTAGGAATGTAGGCATGCTACAACGTTGTAGATCTAGTTGTGTGGTTGAATGATCACACACATAATATGAAGAACTGAGGCTTCCTTCATGTGAAAATATCTCCAAAGGATTTGCATGTATTTCATTCCTCATTCCCCTTATTTCCCTCTTCAGCTCATGCATAGTTTGGAACAGAGTTTTTGAGAACTCTTTCCCTTTCATTCTTCTAGATAAAGGGGTTTGACCCTTGTCTTATTTGTCTTTAGTGTAATCAATCTTCTTCTTATATCCCTCCTTCATTTGAAAATACATATTGGCTTCTTAGAATGCACAGGATGTTCCAAGATGATGCTCTGATACCACTGTAATATCCCTAAATGGAACATGCAGCAATACTAAATATTTAAGCATTAAAATAACACAGATCATCAAGATATTTGCAGGAGGCCAATATGGAGACCCTTATCTAGCATTTATAACAAAAAATCAGATGTATAACAAATCCCATACAATGTAGAGCAAGAAATAGAATTCTCCAATGAAGAAATATCCTCAAAAAGAGGTGCAACAACCATACAAATGAGCAGAAATTGCCTTGACAATGTTATTTTTATTATGCTGCAACAGTTGTTTATTACAACTTAGATCTAGAGAAAATTAATGCATGAACAGTCAGATCTATGACAGATCCATACACTATAGAGTCTCTACTTGAAACACCCTTTGGGGTTTTCAGCAATACATGAAGCACATGGAGTAGATCTGAGATCTAAAGCTGTAGATATGTAGAAATATTCAGATTTATAGGAATATTCAGATCTGGTCTGATGTATACAATAACATGATCCTCTTCAGTGCATCTCAAAGGTGAAGGGCAGATCCCCAACACATGAGAAACACTCATCCAAAATGTTATGTCAAAAATTCCCTACACCAACACCTACAGAAAAACGCAGATCTGGAAGGGAAAATGCGCTATAGGGTTTAAGACAATTTTTTCATAATTCCAAGATCTGGATCTGATGCTCCAATGATGCAATACTCTCTTGCCAATGGAATAGAAGGCTTTCCCACAGAAAAGAGGCACTAGATTGACCTATATCTGTGTAGATCTAGTTTCCACTTGTTGCAGCTTACAAAGACAACCAAAACCTCAACAGGATCTGTGTTGTAGTTGGAAGTAGAAGCTTGGCCTTTAGCCTGATAGTGGACAAGAAATGCAAGGATCTTCTAAGAGGCCTCTCAAGGAAATATATGGGATGCCTAAATAGGAGATCCTTGTTCTAAACAGCACTATTCTCTGCTAAACAACAAGGAGAATGAGAAATGTCTAAATAGACAATATACTTTAAAAAATGTAATCACATCAACAACCCCTGTCTTGCTGTCCTCCTCTTCTTTTTTATAAGTTTGAGAGCTTGCAAAACCCTAAACCTGTTGATCATCGGTTGTTATTGATGTCAACCCAAGCAGCACCAGGGGCTAACCCAATATTGAATGAGAAGTTTGACCTACCAAATTAATATATTCTGGGTCAATAATTCTTTTGATGGTTGAAGAGGCAGTGTTGGGAGGTCTAGGATTATCATTAGGTGGTTGTGTCAAAGTTGGGGTTATGGTCTAGTATATCTTCTTCTTCTACATCATTCTATATCATTGTAAAGTGGACCATTTTCCCTGGTACGGGAGTCCATTCTTATTTTACTCTTCTATAGGGTGGTAGGGTGGTGCTAGGGTGAGTTGTAGCTCATTGGGTGTTGGGGCATCCATTCAGTGACTACTGAAGAATCTCGAGCGTTGGAGCATCCATCCAGTGGGAGCTGTAGAATAATGCTTTTCTAGATTCTAGGAATTTGGAGCTTTATTTTCAATTGGAGTTGAAAAGAATTATTAGAAAAGCATTAGGTTTTTTTTTGTCCCGAAGTGGGTTTCCACCTTAAAAATTGTGTGCATTTGTGTTCCTCTTGTTTGCTACTATCATTGTACAAACACTGATAATAATTGAAGATTAACTAATGCTCTAATTGAAAGAAATACTGATTCACCCCCCCTCTCAGTATTTCCAACAATTGGAATCGGAGCTTGGTTCCTTCAATAGTAGTTTAACAACTAGAAGGAGGTCATGGAGCATACCAAGAATGGTGTACCTCTATTCAATGAAAATAATTATGCACTTTGGAAAGGAAGAATAGAGGTCTATCTCTTGGTGCAAGGTTACGAAGTATGGGACACTCTTCAAAATGGATTTACATCAACCACGGATGAACAAGGTAAGAAGAATTTGGTAAATGATGAAAAAGAAAAGAATATTATTATCGGCAGACTTATTGAATCTACTTATCATAAGGTATTGGGTTGCAAAACTGCCAAAAATGTATGGGATAAGCTTGAGAATATATATGCAGGTGACTCAAATGTTAAAGAAGCAAAGCTTCAAATCTATAGAGCAAAATTTGAGCAACTCAGAATGAAAGAAGATTGCAACATTGCTGCATACTTTCAATACGTTGATGAAATAACCAATACTCTGGAAGGATTAGGAGAGCTAGTTGATGAGAAGACTATTATACTGAAGATTCTTAGAATGTTACCAGGGAGATTCAACCCAAAGTTATCGGTCTTAAAATACAGTGCAAATCTCGACAAACTCAGCAAAGAGGAATTGCATGGAGTTCTCATAGCATATGAAATGAGACTTGATGAAGAAGAGGGTACTTCGCATCTAGAAACTGCGTTCGTTGCATCTAAGAAAACCAATAAGGATAAAAAACCTTCAATTGAAAATACATGCACCTGCAAGTGTGAAGAAAAGGGAGATGATGAAGAAGGTCTTTCAGATGAAGAATATGCTTACTTCACGAGAAAACTACAAATTGGTAAGGGAAAATTCAAAGGTAAACTTCCATTGATATGTTTCAGCTGTAATGAGGTTGGGCATTTTGCAACAAAATGTCCAAACAAAATTAATGGCAACTCAAAAAGAAAGAAAGGCTTTAAGAAATTCAACAAGCAAGGATCCAAAAGGAACTTTCTCTCTAAAGAAGATAGATCATCATTCGATGAAGACAATGATAGTGAAGAAGAAGCCAATGAGAGATTATTGTTTATGGCCAAGCAAAATAAACCCAAGCATAATAAGCAAGAGGTATAAAACAATGAAGAAGAAGGATGGACCATAGACTAATTTTATGAGGAAGCAATCAAGCTTATAAAAGATCTCAAGGCGGAGAAGATCCGTTCCAAAACTCTTGAAGAACAAGTTCAAGGTCTCAAAATTGAAGTTGAAGAACACAAATGCATTGAAGAGTCACTTCAAAAGAAGTTGGAAGAAAGAAACCAAGAAAGGGAATAATTAGAATCCCAAGTAGTCTTGCTGCGTGAGGAAGTGAAGAAAGGAAAAACTATCCAAAACTATGCCAACAGCTCAAGGGCATTGGAAGAGCTCATCAACAATCAACGATCTTACAATGAAAAAACTGGCATTGGTTACAAAGAAGAAGAACCAGGACCTTCTACAACAAAATACAAAGAACCTATGAGATCTGACATGCATGAAGACTTCATTGGACAAGATTCGCAAGAACAAACTTGGAAGACAATTCCTCGATGAAAATTTCCATCCAGGTACCAACATATTTTTTATGGCTACTGTTATTCATGTGGAAAATTTGGTCATAAAGATGTAGAATGTTGCACATACCCTAGGAACGAATAAAATTCCAGGAGATCTGTCAAATATGAACCTCCCAGGGCTCAGCGAAATATCAATAGATTTGAACATTTAAGAAATAATATTTAATGTTACAAATGTCGAAACTTTGGACACATAGCCAAATATTGCAGACTTGAAAATCCTCCAGAAGAATCTTCGAAGCCACATAATGAACGAACATGGAAGAAGAAGAAGAATGATAATTGTGCTCTCACTCTCAAGGCTCAAAAGAACAAATATGTGTGGTATGTTGATAGCGGTTGCTCAACGCATATGACTGGAGATAGAAATAAATTTGTATCTCTGAAAGAGAAGAAGGATGGAACTGTGTCCTATGGAAATGATGGATCTTCAAATGTTATAGGATCAGGTACTGTCACTCTCGGAAGCAAAGATGTTCTAGCCAAGAATGTTCTATTGGTTGAAAATATGAATCACAATCTGCTCAGTGTTGGACAAATGTGTGATCAAGGACACACAATCCTATTCAACTCCACGAAATGTGAAATCAGGAAAGGCGTGTATGGTGAAATTGTGGCTACAACAATTTGATCTCCAAATGACATATATGTTATGGATGAAGCAACTAAAGCATGTCTAATAGCTAAAGAGGATGATACAATAATTGGTAGCAATGATGATCGTCTAAGTAAGAATTTGGCTACAAAGGTGCAAAGTGATTTCAAGATGTCTTTACTTGGTTGCAAATTAAGCATAGACGACCCATCTAAGGATGTGGATCAAAGTTTGTATAGATCTATGATTAGTAGTATTCTATATGTAATAGCCTCTCAACTAGATGTTATGCAAGAATTTGGACAAGTAGCAAGATTCCAAGCAGCACCAAAAGAATCACATATCAAATATGTTTCAGCATTGGAATATCTTCGTCAGAAGATTGGGATTCTCCCAAGTTCTCATTAGATTTTCCTTTCTCAGAATTTAAAGGGGGAGTGGAAGTGTGTACAAGTCTACAGGATGGTTGTGTGTCAGCGCGAGTGGAAGTGTGTACAGGTCTGCAGGATGGTTGTGTTTCAAGGGGAGTTAACCTTTTCCATTGATGTCAAAGGGGGAGAGAATGTTGTAGGAAGAGGTGTCATGATCATAGGGGGAGTACTTGTGTTTCCATCAATGCCAAAGGGGGAGATTGTTGATCAGCAGTTGTCATTGATGTCAACCCAAGCAGCACCAGGGGCTAACCCAATATTGAATGAGAAGTTTGACCTACCAAATTAATATATTCTGGGTCAATAATGATTTTTATGGTTTCTACTTGTCGAGATGTTTCCGTTGATATATGGCACACCATGTAATTCTTTACGGTTTGAGAGATATTCATGTTTGAAATTTGTACCCCAGTTAGTGGGCTAAAACCCCATGGGGTTGGGGCATGGGTC
Source organism: Pinus albicaulis (assembly GCA_034641835.2). Taxonomy (NCBI): domain Eukaryota; kingdom Viridiplantae; phylum Streptophyta; class Pinopsida; order Pinales; family Pinaceae; genus Pinus; species Pinus albicaulis. The sequence goes on along the minus strand of CM076578.1, from coordinate 1,794,249,413 downwards.
ATTGAAAAGTCATAATTAATATTTTCTAAGCTCCTAAAATCCCTCCCAAGCTCACTTGTTGAAGCGCCTCTCAACTTAAGCATTCATATATATTTTGATCTTCATTTCCTCCTTAGGCAAGGGATTCGGCCATCTGAAATAGGTCATCGTGGAATTTTCACTCTAACGTTTTTTCTACGAAGGCTCAGAAGCTGAAATTTTTATGAGGTGAATCAGAAATCCTGAGGAAGCTGCAGTAAAAATTTCATATCAAGTTGCGCAACATTTTTGGAGATATGATCTGTGGAAGTAAGGGTTTTTGCAGGATCCTGAAATTCATCTCAAAGAAGTGACCTTGGTAAATTCGTCATAAATCTCTCTCTCGGTATCGGATAGGAATTCCGTAAAAAGTGATGGATAGTGTGCAACTTTACTTTTCGCTCTATCAATTTCAGAAGAAAATGAATAAACAGTGGCACATGGCACTCCATACAAGTGCGCTCTGCTGAAACAGTCCATAATTAGGGCAGTGTGAGAAATTGGGTATAAATATCTCTTGAAGAATCCAAATTGGGTCAGACCTATGGAATTGGAAAGAAGACTCAGAGGAATACTATAGGACCGAAAATCAGATATTGAGGATGTGAAATAACATAGATACACTAGATTCAATATCGAGCTCCTAGAAGGCAAGAAAAAGCTAGATCATGTGTTGTCAAGGATTGCAAAGGACCATACTTTCTATGGCATAAAAGCAAAACAAGGTGCGATAGAGGGTAGCATGACAAGAGCAGCAACCAATGTGCATAACAGTAGCAAGAAGCTCATCATATGAAGCCTTCAAGTGGGCAGAACTGCATACAATCATTGTAAAGGTATCATTGTACTTAGTCATTGTAAATACATTATTGTCTATCTGCCAAGGGTTGAAGAGGCAGTGTTGGGAGGTCTAGGATCATCATTAGGTGGTTGTGTCAAAGTTGGGGTTATGTTCTAGTATATCTTCTTCTTCTACATCATTCTATATCATTGTAAAGTGGACCATTTTCCCTGGTACGGGAGTCCATTCTTCTTTTATTCTTCTATAGGGTGGTAGGGTGGTGCTAGGGTGAGTTGTAGCTCATTGGGTGTTGGGGCATCCAGTCAGTGACTACTGAAGAATCTCAGGCATTGTAGCATCCATCCAGTGGGAGTTGGAGAAGAATGCTTTTCTAGATTCTAGGAAGTTGGAGCTTTATTTTCAATTGGAGTTGAAAAGAATTATTAGAAAATCATTAGGTGGTTTTTGTCTCGGAGTGGGTTTCCACCTTAGAAATTGTGTGCATTTATGTTCCTCTTGTTTGCTGCTATCATTGTACAAAAACTGATAATAATTGAAGATTAACTAATGCTCTAATTGAAAGAAATACTAATTCACCCCTCCTCTCAGTATTTCCAACAAAACCATCTCAATGAAATAACTCTTTTCACATGAACCACCTCCAACTAAAACTGCACTGTGCCTCAATGATGATCACTCCTTCTAGACAGTGTTGTTGATTTAGTCATGGTTGACCCAGTAAAAAATTTCAGTCCCTTTCATACCTAAGGGTGCTCATTTACATAGCCCAGATTTAGCTTTTTTCACATGTGGCATTGATTTATTTACTGTTTTAGGAGTTTTTATAATCCTCCTTTATACATTTATTCATGAAACAAAAAAGTAAAAAAAAATTGAATATTCCCATTAGCTTGGGCTAATTTGGAATATTACAATCGACCTTTGGAATATGGTGGGTTTGAAATCCAACATTAGAGTTTATGAAATCACAATTAACATTTATTTTTTTCTCATGATGAGTTTCCTGTACTACTTTTTTTCCATTAGGAATAATTTCTTGTATCAACATTTTCAAACCCTCCTTCTAACCTTACATGTCTATTTTTATATGATTCTTCATGTATTCCATGTTGTCTTTAATTTTTTCATCTATCTTAGCTTCCATGTCATCCATCCTAGCTTCCATGCCATCCATATTAGCTTCCATGCCATTCTTCAAACCATCAATCTTATCTTCCATGCCTTTCTTCAAACCATCCATATTAGCTTCCATGCCTTTATTCAAATCATCCATCTTAGCTTCGATGCCTTTCTTCAAAAATTCCATTTAATTTTTTGTTGCTCTATGTGAGAGAGAAATTTTGTGCACTTGGTCTTGTAATTGTGATATATCATGTTGCACTTCTTCCTCTTCATGAGTCATAGTAGAGCCTTTTGAGGACTTAATGGGTGTTGAATTATTTTTAGGGGAAATTTTAGAACCCAATACTAATATATATGCTTCAATATGCCCTTGGAATCACTTCAAATTGATTTTTCAAACAAGACTTATGCAATTTGAAAAAAAAAATACACACCTTTTTCTTGCTTTTGAGGAGCTTGATATTGAAACTGATGTATCTATGGAATTTCAGATCACCAAGATTTAACTTCGGTCCTTTAGTAGCCCTCTGAATATTCTTTCCAATCCCACAAGTCTAACCTGATTTAGATTCTTCAAGGAAAATTTATGACTAATCTCTTGCAATGACCTAATTATCGACCTGTTCAGTAGAGAGAAATTGTATGACGTGCCATGTGTCATTATTTCCTCCTTCATCTCTGAAATTGATACACAATAAATTAACCACTTTTTACATAATTCCAATCCAATTCTTAGAGAGAGAATTATGACTATTTTCCCAAGCTCACCTCTTTCAGATGAAATTCGGGAACCTTCAAAAATCCTAACTTCCACAGATCATATCTCTAAAAATATTCCAAACCAAGATTTGAAATTTTTACACAACGTTCACCTATATTTCTTCGCAAATGGTTTTTTTTTTTTTAAATTTTTAACGTTTTGTAGAAAAAACATTATAGAAAAATGCCACGATGACCTGTTTGAAGCGCCAAACCCTAAAATTCAAAGCTCTGATCCCAAATGTTATGAAACCAACTTCAAAAATAGAAGAAAACAGAGATCAATGCCTTAGAAATAACCAATTCGAGGGGTAAACCTCCTTTACATTACATAAATGAAAAATTCTTGGATGATTCAAATGAAAAAACCTCCTTTCTATGTATAGGAGTCCATGGGGTCACAATATAATCCTAGTTGACCTAACAATAATAATAGTGGGGTTTTATGGGGTAGAATAATAACAATATGGGGACTACAAGGGTACAATAATAACAATAAGGGGGATATAAAAATAAAAATAATGGACTACACTAGTAATATAGGGACCTAACAAGGTGTTATGAAACCAAATCATAAAATAGAAGAAGAGAGAGTTCAATGCCTTAGAAAGGAGCCACTTAGAGGGGGAAACCTCCTTTAAATTACATAAATGAAAAATTTTTGGATGATAAAAATGAAAAAAACTTCTTTCTATATATATGAGTCCATGGGGTCACAATATAATCCTAGTCAACCTAACAATAATAATGTAAGGGAACAAAAATAACAATAGTGGTCTTTAATGGGGCATAATAACAACAATATGGGGACTATAGGGGTACAAAAATAAAAATAAGGGGATACACTAGTATTATAGGGACCTAACATGCCCGTCTCCTTCAAACAAGTGTTTTTCTCAATGATTGATTATTTCTGGATGCTTTTGTATAAAATTCTTATCTTCCCATGTGGAATTTTGTGTTGGTATGTTCTTCCACTTGCAAAGATACTTTGAGATTGATGGATTTCGTAGTTTTCGAGTTCTTCTTTCCATGACTGCTTCAGGTTCCAAGATTATTTTTCCTTCCTCATCAAGTTTTGACAATGTTGTTTGAACTAGGATTTTCTCACCTATAACCTTCTTTAATCATGAGACATGGAAAACTGGGTGCACTCAAGAAGATGCAGGCGTCTCCAATTTGCATTTTGTAGTACCAATATTTTGCAACACCTTGTAAGGACCATATTAATTTAGCGATAATTGATCATATTTCTTAGCTTTCTTGAGGGACATTGGTTTGTATGGTTGTATCTCTAAAAATACCCAATCACCTACATCAAAACTTGTTTCGTTGTGATGTTGATCTTCCTATTGTTTCATTCGATTTTGCACCAAAGTTAGATTATCCCTGAAGAGTTGAAGAACTTGTTGTTGATGCTCATTGTGATATTACACTACTTTATCATCCATATTAGCTTTCATGTTATCCTTGAAACCATTCACCTTGGCCTCCATGTCTTCTTTTAAACCATCTATGTTATCTTTGGTTTCTCTTTGTGAGATCGAAGTTTGATGCACTTGGTACCATAAATTTTATATATAACACTAAAATTATTCCTCTTCATGTATCATAGTAAAGTTTTTTGATCTCTTAGTGGGTGTATAATTATTTTTGGGAGGCATCACAGAACTCAATACTGATAACACTGCTTCAATATTCCGTTGGAATCACTTCAAATTGATTTTTTAAACAAAGGTTATTCAATTTTTTAAAAACAAAACACACCTTTTGTTTTTCCTTTTGAGGAGCTCGATATTGAACCTGATGTATCTTTGTGATTTTAGATCCCCAAGATTTTATCTTTGGTCCTGTAGTATCCCTATGTGTCTTATTTCCAATGCGACATGTCAGACCTAATTTGGATTCTTCAAGGAAACGTTATGCCCAATCTCCCACAATGACTTAATTATGGGCTTATTTAGTAGAGAGAAATTTGATGGAGTTCCACGTGTCACTATTTCCTCCTTTGGATCTGAAATCGATACATAGCAAAATATATTCCATTTAGAGTTTCTTTTTACAGAATTCCAATCCAATGCTTAGAGAGATAGTTATGACGATTGTCCCAAGGTAACCTCTTTGAGATTAAAATTTGGGAGCCTTGAAAAACCCTAGCTTCCACAGATCATATCTCAGAAAATATTGCGAACCAAGATCTGAGATTTTTACATGAATCTCCTCAGGAGTTTTGCACAAATGGTTTTATATTTTAGCTTTTGGAACTTTGTAAAAAAAATGTTATAGCGAAAATTCCACGATGACCTGTTTGAGGTGTTAGAAAATTATATATTATAGAGAAATGCAACACCTAAAATATGTGGAAAAGAGAAGAACACAAAACACATAAAACCACATCGACACAAATATATGTGGTTCACCTAGTTTGGGCTACATCCACCCTGAACAACCATTCATTCATTTCTATTATCGAGCAAAATGAAGAGACACAACCTACAACAGATCTATTGTAATATTCTCTATTCTCTCTCACAGTCTCCTGATCTGTTTCTCACTCTGAGAATGCACATACAATACACAACCGCAATACAATACCCTAATATAAGCGAGGGGTTGCCTTCTAGGGAAAAAAAACCCTAAACTAAACATAAATTCTACCATTAGATCATCCGCCTAATGAACGACCTAGATTGACTAGAAATTAGTATACTTTTACAAGGCAATTTTACATCTGTTTTTAGCTTCGGTGGCGCTGCACCCAAAATCCCCTGCCGGGGGGGGCTCCATAAAGTTGCAGTTGCCCCCCCTGGACCCGACAAGTAGCGTTTAATTACAGGAAACATTGCCTCGCCATTAAGGTACAGGGATCCAACACTGTGATACAAAATAAACAAGATAATCATGCTCCACACCCAACATGAAGGAGTGAAACTCTAGAATCCAAAGCTCTGATACCAAAAGTTATGAAACCAAATCACAAAATAGAAGAAAAGAGAGATCAATGCCTCATAAATCATCCTCTTCTAGGGGGAAACCTCCTTTAAATTACATAAATGAATAATTCTTGGATGATACAAATGACAAAACCTCGTCTCTATATATAGGAGTTCGTTGGTCACAATATAATCCTAGCCGACCTTACAATAATAATGTAAGGTCACAACAATAACAATAGTGTTATTTTATGGGGCATAATAATATTAATATGGGGACTACAAGGGTAAAACAATAACAATAAGGGGATACACTAGTATTATAGGAACCTAACAAAAGGGTAGTTTTCCTAAATTGAAAAACAAGAGATGAAGGGAGAGGCACAAATTATAGGAAAACCTCCACAAGCAAAGGCAACCTCTCCACAAATTGTCCAAAAAGACATCACAGAACTTCAACAACCCACCCCACAACCCAATTTAAGATCTTATTCTAAATTTATTTAAGGAGGAAGGCTATCTGTGATAATTTCTCCATTCCCCACTTCTATGAGCTATAAAGAGAAAGGGGGTGCACCCACAAGTGGATGCAAATTTTAAAATATAGAAATGTTGAAGATGTGGGAATAATAAAGGAAAAAATTGGTGAGATGGGGAGGGAACTAGAAGCTACGAGGCTTAGAGAGGCATTATTGAAAGAATAGTTACATGAGGCACAGGAAGAGAACATGAGACTAATTGGAAAATTGCAACAAAAGGAAAAACATATTTCCACTATGGAAGATATTTTGTGGAGGCAATACAATATACACACCCTTCAAATTCTTACACCATATATTTGAAAGGGAAATGGTTATAGTTTCAGATCTAAACCTTAGCACAACATGGTTCATTTACCTTTCAAAAATATAGGCAATTCATTGATTTCTACAAAGAAACCGGTATGGAAGAGAGAGCCAAGTTGGAATAATTATAATTGGACAACCTTATTCTAACTGATATGAACATCTGGGACACAAATTATAGATTGGGAGATATGAAACTAATGGCTTTACGATATTTGATGGAAAATGAAGAAACAAGGGCGAAGGAAGTCAAGAGGGTTATGAGTAGAGAAGGAAATGAACCCCGCCAAATCAGGGAAAAACTACTCAGCCCCAGAGGTGTCATAAAAAATCACCAAATGATATCCAATAATGCTAACCTTGGAGGTAAATACCTTGACACCCAAGCACAATAAATTTCACATTTTTATGACATATCTAGATTACTAGGAGAGAAGAGTGTAATGGAATGCCAAAGAAGATGGAATGGTATACCACTTAGCTTAAGGAACCTAGAGTATCATACTCCAGACATATTCAAAGTTTCCTTGGATAGAGAAACCTTTTACAAGAGGGTCATGCAGATAATGAAAATCCAGTGGCTTGGATTAAATTTAATCCCACCTTTTTTTCTTTGGATACAGATGGAAGAGAGAAAAATCAGAAGAAGAATAAATGGGAAGAAGCATAAAAGAGTGTAGGATTTTACCCACCTAAAGGAACCCCTTCAATGCTTCCTTTGGATGTCAGAGAAGCTACCAAATATTTTAAGGAAATCAAGAAGGAGGAACGAGTTTCTCAAGGATGAGCAAACATTTCATTAGGGCGGTGATGATGAGGGCCATCATTAGGTATATTTTAAGGGTTTATAGTGTAACATTTTTAGCTTATTTACTGTCTCTCTCTCACACACATTTAATTAATTTTTTTCATATTTCTCTTAGTGATAATGGTGTAGAAAGGATTGTCATGAATCGAAGCCTTACATGGTTTATTTGTAGGAAAAGAAGGAAATAATGGTATTTTTTAGTGAAATTCCATGTCAAGGCTCAGAGTAGACAACAACGAGAAATAATAGAGAGGTTGACCATCTTCTTAACTCCTAGAATCAGCCAATATCTTCTTAGATCCTCCTTCAATAGTTAGAAGTCAAAGGCAACCGAGAAAGTGGATGATAGGAGGGAGAAAAGCTCCACTTCTCTCAAAGATCAAAGGGACAAAAACCTACTTTTTAGGGATCTGTTGGTAGCTAGTTTTTTTATAAATAGACAAGAGCAAGAGATCACTAGGATTGATATTTTATATGTAGTTAGAGAGCTCTTGGCTATATATTAGTTATTTTTTACTTTGATTATTAATTTAAGAGACTGGTTATGAAATAAGAATGATAATTTGGATTCTTTATCGCTGAGACAATTTCAGAGAGCTCAAGCTTGTGGGTTAGCACCCAATCCATGGGTTGTAGTATCTCTTGTGTACATTTTTGTTTTCCTTTATGCTTCAGTAGTTGGTTAACTTCATTAAATTTTGGTAGCATATCAAATAGTATCAAAACTGTGTTGACAGTCTCCCTCTCTCATCTCTTCCATTGGAGTTTGAGGAAGATCTTCCATCATAGAACAAACATATTCAATTTATTATTTCATATAAAATTTAAGATATATTTCACTTTGCTTATCATGAGTATGTTGTAGGTTCACAGGTAAATTTGTGCTTCAAGAGAATGAGTAGTTCTAGTAAGTTTGTTGATTATGAATGCATGAGTAGATGTCTTGTTTTTAGGTTTGGTTATAGCAATATAGAAGGATCCTTTCAACACTATGACTTTCAATTTCAACCCTCCATCAATCACCCAGAGCCTTGTTTTGGAGACCATCATAACATGACCGAGAGCAACCTTTTGAGTGTAAGACATGCCTTTTGAGAGTTCTTATCTTGAACAAGGAGGTTAGTAATCATCCATTTCCTTCGGTCCATCTTTTCCTCACCCTTCCTAACCTTTTCTCGAGCAATTCTAGCCTCCAAACCCTCTCGACCCATTTTCTGTAGCATTACAAGACTTCCTGTAGCAAAACATGAATCGTATAGAAGCTTCATGTAGCAGTGTTGAGAGCCCTCTACTTCATCACAAAATCACTCCTCCACCTCACCTGAGCCTAGAAAATTCATTATTGGACCTCCAAATCCGAATATTTGGTTCAGGGATACCCTTAGGACACCCAAAACTCCCTCTTCTCTTTCTCCAAAACATAATAATTTGAAGTGTGATTAGGTCATAATAAGATACATCATTAGTATAGTAGGTAACATGAATTAGATAAAATTTAGTTAGTCATTGGTTTAACATGTATGAAAATATATATTATTTCCTTTCTACAAATCCAATAAGTAGCCTAGAAAATGAATGAAATCTAGTGGAATTTACCCTGTTGTACATAAAATGAGTGTGTCCTTTTTCATTTGAAAAAGTAGACATTAAATAGATGAATCAGTGCAATCTAGTGTAGCTTATTTTCTTTCCAATAGAGTAATGGTTATGATTTTATTTCATTCAAAAGTTTCAATTAGAAGTGTGACAAACTTCCTCTTTCAGAATAGCCCTAGTTACTAGAAACTCACGGTAGAACTAATATGAGGATGGCATGAGTAGAGCTCATTTGTTATGCATATAGCACTATCACCTCCAAGATTTTATGAACCCTGTGTTGATAAGTAAATTTGAGTAGCCTCTTGGAGTTGTATCACCCTTGGTTAAATACCAGGGCTCACCAATTTGTTATATTTTCTCCCTAGTATGCACACTATTTTCTATGAGACTTCCACCAACCAAATGTGGTTGTTGTTTTTTTTTAATGTAGAAAGGGAAATATTGTTTTTGTCACTGAAGTGGTTGACTGCAAATAAGTTCATGACCTTATGCATCCATACATCCAATGCTACAACGACGATATTGAATTAAAAATACAATATTTTTATGTTCACTTGAACTTTGAAGTTAGTGTGGTTACCAAACAGATCAAATCCATGTTCATAGATGTAGAAATTATTATCTAAAGTTGAAATCTATCAAGAATTTGGGAAATTTCTTAGACATTTTTTTTATGCAGAAATCATTGGAAATGATAGGATTGTTGTGTTTGAGATTTCTTACCACTATATATTGTGTGGAGTGTGGATAGCAGGATTTACTTTGGGCTTCTTGTACTCAGATATCATCCATGTGGACATCCAATGAGAATCACCAATGGTGCCTCATAAATTGTTACTGTGGTCCAAGATGATTGTAATTTTCAAAGAAATTTTCAAGCTCTCATAATATGATCAATCTTCGGAAGCAATTGAGCCCCGGAAGGAAGAGAGGGAACTTTTCATTTGAGAAGATCATAGTCCTATGATTTTTTTTTAGATTTGCAGAAGTGGCTAAAAGTGCTTAGGAAAGGAATAAATCTTCACATGGTAATATAATGAACTATAGAATTGTTAGAGAGTAGTGCATCCGTTGTGTACACAATGAAATAGCAGTGTATAATGCAATAATCTGAATAAAAAAATTAATTATAAAATTGTGCACAACATAAACAATAAACCGGAGGATAATGCAAAAATATTTAGAAAGTTGAGTTTTAGAGGGTAAAATAGAGAGAATCATGAACATACCACAATGATCATTTCCCTAGCCACAATATGTAGCTCAAATTTGTATAGTAATATTTCCAGTTCAAAGGAATAAAATTGAGAAATGAATATAGAGATTTGAAACAACCGTGTTCCAGATCGTTGTGATGAGATATGCTAGGAAATCTACGCTATAAATAACTGGTAAAGAGAATGATAAAAGAGAAATGGTTATATGATAAAATTTTATACAATTCAAGTGATCATTTATTAATGTTGTAACATAATCATCAAAGGTGGATCATAATGGTTGTCCTTCAGAATTTTATCTAAGGTTGGCCTTGGGAATTATATCTGAGGTTGACTAGTGCCTCGCTCCTTGTTTTAATGTCTACTATATTATATCTTGATTTAGTCCAAGTTGATCAATGACTTTCGCATGGATCCGATGTTGACCTATTTAGACTTGATCATAAATAGTGGCATTTGTGTGGTATTACTAGGTTGTGTTTTGGAACTACTAGGAATGCCACCATATTTTCATGGTTGCATGAGGATTCTAGAATGGGACTTTGGTCTTGTATCCTGGGCATAATTTTTTTTTGGTTCAAGGAAAAAAGCTTGCGTACTTTCACTAAAATTGTCTCGGCTCTGGTATACGATTGACATAATTGACTGGAGATGGATCATATTTATTTTTGACTGCTTAACTATTGATTTTTTTCTTTTTAGGTGGTTCTTGCTTCTGATTTGATCTTACTGACAGATGGAGTCATAGGACATGAAGTATTTGAGGCACCGTTATGAAAATATACTACTTTTTCCAATGTCATTGTTGCTACATGTTGAATTAGAATATCACTCCTTATTTTATAGGAGCGAACTGTTCCGATTTTGGATAATCTTATCAAATTTTTCATTATGGATTTTTTTTTTTTGCCTTGCTTGAGGTATGGAATATGCTTTGCATCAATAAAAATTTTAAAATTCAAGTGAGAATCTTTTAAAATGTCTCATCATTAGAAGTTCTCATCTGAGGCTATACACCCGTGTTTTGGATTTACGTCCTCCAAAATGTCATGCAAAATGATCCAGATGAGAATAACACTAATCACATTGAATATATTCTTCTTCACTTCATCCAAACAAATAATTTTGATAACAATATAATTTATAAGGCTAGTGAAAGGGGAAGAAACAAAAAATAAGAAGATGCAACAATAAGCATGGAAAATTCTAAGGGCTAATATTCCCAGGTCGGCTAATTTTCCATGATTTGTCCATAAAAAATATTGCACAATTTCCAGTTTTTATAAAACATATTCATCCAAATTTTACAATATAACATTATTTTACCTTAAAAATCTTCAATATTATATAGAGACTATATACAAAGTCATTATAAATTTGAATAATTTGACAAATATATCAATAAGAATTTTATAGGTTTGATATTAGGGACTACTGAGATTCGCCAGTGTTTTAAACTTCGAGATAATTTTCCATTCTTAAAATTTTCCCTGACAACAAATGAAATTTTCTCAGAGTTGGTGAATCCTTAAGGAAGGTGAAGTAGAGTAAATTACTTTGAGGGCATCCTGAATGAAGGTTGTTTATTACACTGGCTAAATCATTGATTCAACCCTCAAAGATCTTGAATTCTTGTTTTGGTCTCTTAATGTTGGAATAATTTCTTCCTAATTTTATCCATTTATATAGACATATTTAATTAATGTTCTATATGTGAAGGTTTAAGTGAGATACCATTAATTATGTTTAGTTTTCATCTATTTTTCATATTTCTTCCATTAGCCTGAAATCATTTTTTGTTTGTAATATAGTTTTCATCTACTTTTCATATTTCTTCCATTAGCCTGAAACCATTTTTTGTTTGTAATATAATTGGATTTGTGGCCATTAATCATATGCCATAACACTTTTATTGCAAATAATTTGCGATTCATATTGACTGCATCTTATGATTCTTAAGAACTACTTTTTTTCAGAGTAAACATTGTTTGTGGAAAAATTTCAATTTGTGTCGGAGCTTTAAGGCTTCATCATATGACCTAAGAACATGATTCCTTCTTTATAAATGTTAGGTGAATGTGGATTGTTAAATATCGATTTTTGAAAGTGGATTGTTAAAAGGTGCAGTAAACATAATATAACTAGAACTCGATCAAGTAAATCAGGTTCTATTTATATGATTTTTAGTTGACCTTTTATTTGACGTGGTTGACAAATGTAGTCTATTTTGTACAATTTTGAGATGCTCATTTGAAAAAAATTTCAAGATATATTAATTTGTTGTACCTTGCATGCAAAAATTTTCCTTGTACATTTTTTAATCAGAAGCCTCACAATAGAGTTGATGATTAAAAGGATCGGATGCCAATACATAAATATTGTTTTTTTTTTATTTGAAATGCATTTGTTCTTATTTGGTCAAGGATAATGTGAAAAGAATTAGTCTAAAAAGGTGAATTTTGGCACTTTTCCAGGCATATTTTCCAGTAGATGTTACTTGAAATTTGGTCAGTAATTGGGAGAATTGTATTTTTAAATTGTTGAATCTGCAAATTCCAAGTGTCCCCAGAGTTTTCCACGGGGCTGACTCCATTTATGCATTGACGAATACAATTTAAGTGACACAACATTGTAATGTCACAAAGAATTACGTTGCTGGATTCGAGTGAAGAAGACCAAAATATTGCCTCATTAGACTATGTCTTTCGAAAATGTACTTTTTTGTTAAGCATTAGACCATAATTTGAAAATGGATTCTAGTTATTAACTTTCTACAAGAATGTATATTCATATTCAAAAGGTATTTTATGGTTGATTTAATGAGAATATTATCATAAATGAGCTAATGTATAAGATTTTAGATCATATATCATAGCATCTATAGTTTGAAAATGAATTATTTGTTTATATGTTCCAACAAGAATACATGGATGTATGATACATCTCCAAAACCATGGAAAATACATTAGTCCAATATTTACAATTTTTTCTTACCCATAGGTTCCATTCTGAGGTTGACCTATCTACACAGTACCTATATTCTTAAAATTTGTTATTTTTCATAAAAAAACCCCATTTCATTACTAATTTGATCCTTGGTAGAAACTTGGTTGCCTAATGACAGTTTATGTGAGATTGCACCTATAAGGAATTTTGATAAAAGGTCCAATTTCATCCTATTCACATCTTAATTGAATGAAAATAACATATCTTTTTCTCATCTTGCGTAATATTTTATATATAATACACTTAACTTCATCATAAATCACATTAATTATTAAATAACACTACATCACTTGTACTTTGAGAATATATTAGTTATCTATCCGCAATAGTTAGTGTAATTTGGCATTCTAGTTAGACTGTGAATGTAACATTGTGCATTCATTGAAAAATGACAAGATATATCTAACCTATTAGGTTGAAGTTTTCCATTAATGATTTTTGTATCGTTCCATATTTACTATATGTATACCCTACCAATGGTAGAACTCATTAGCCCACAATTCATAACATTGTCTTCCATGTTTTCATATCCTTTAAGATATACCTTCTTCAATACAAAAATAAAATGGAAATCAAACAAGTGGGGATGATTTTTTTTGTTTCAGGAGATGGTAAGGAAATATTATTTATTTTCTCCCCTCCATTTATGAAATGGTTTTTCCAATAGGAAATTTCTTTTCTATGTTAGATGATGAATACTAAATTCGGGATCATATTTCTCAAGAGGTTTAACCTTTAACTCTCAAAATATAGGAATGCTCCATAATTTCTCTCAACTTTGAGTTACTCAAACAATGGCTCCCCCAAGGGTTTCTTTCATAAGCCATAATGACATTCATGTGATAAAGTTTTTTTTATAGGTAAACAAGCCTGAAATTTGTACAATTGAATACATATTACAATGACTATGCCCTATATATAGAGTGGGAATTTTCTCTTAAAGAGTGGATGCTCCCAAATATTGTATATATTAGACATGTCAAATCATTCCAACATATTTTTATTTATCAAAGCTAGGCTATTAATTGAGAATGTTTACTGGTCATTTCTGAACCGTTATGTCCCTTGATTTCCACCCAAACAATGATATTCTTTGCTCTTGTGATGGAGAAAATGAAGCGTGTTACTGTAGTGTTAATCAGGGAATTTGCATAAGAAATTTTATGGTGGACAATAAATAAAGTATATTTTTTTAGCTCTTTGTAATTAATAACCATAAATGCACTATGACAGATGAGATGTTGTAAGAATTAAATTATGTATGAAATATTCTTGATTTCACTTACTTCACAGGGTTGTACGAGTCAAGTGCGATTTTAGATAGGAGTTGGCAGACTTCTTGTACTCACTGCAGAAAATGTTGTACCAATTTTTGATGCTGAGACATAGCACTATTTTCATTCTTTACATGAATGTTTGTGTTATATTGCATTCACATTAAGTATTTTGCTATGCACACTAAACTTCTAAGTAATATTGGATGAAAATATTGAGTTTTCTAATTCTCTTAGTTTTTTTTAAATTGGTGTATTTAATACATCTATAGTTTCCACATGTGATGTCTGTGTCTTCTAATTTTTAAATATTTTATGGAAATTACTTCAGTGATTGTAAACATTTATCAGATTTAGATAAAGGCTTGGAAATTATTAGTATATTTAATATATTTATTATTTCATAGGCACACAAACCCTATGCACTCAGTTTGATGGGATACAAGTGGGTAATATTTTTCTGTTGTAAGTGAGGATTTTGTTAGGGTATGGTCTTTTCATTCTGGGAAAGAAGGTGAATGTGTACATGAATTGAGCTGTAGTGTAAATAAATTCCATTCATGTGTCTTCCATCCAAGCTATCGAAAAGTTTTGGTAATTGTATGTTATGAAGTTAGTCACATTCGATATTGGACTTCAAAACTATTACATATTTAATATGGGTTTTATTCCTTGTAAGAGTTGTTAACTTTTGGTAATTGGATGCTATCAGGTTAGTCACATTAGGTGTTTGAATTAGAAACTATTACTTATTTAATATGGGTTTTTTCCTTGTAAGAGTTGGTAATGATAGATGTGGTGATTGATATATGTGATACATTGATATTTATTATGTTTTATTGCAGTCATTGGAGCTATGAAATATGCTAGAAAACAATATTATTACCCTTCATGCACAAGATACCCAACCAAGAATTGAATAAAGAGGAGAATAATAACACAGGAGCAACAAATGAAAAAAAGAGAGAGATAAGAGAACCAATATAGTGATACCCTTAAAGCCAATACCCTGTATGAGATACACACATATATACTGATTGTCAAGCCTTTAGATTTGGTGAATTCACTTGCAATGCCTTGGAAATACAATGATAATGTTTTCAAGTGATGAAACAATATATCATGTGTAAATTGTAGTCCAACTAATATTTAGTTGGAAACTCATAGTGTAATACTTGACATTTCATACAATATAATGTATGTGGTTGAAGTTTTTTATAGTTGTATTTGATATTATTGAGTATTGTAATTAACATATGTAATTTT
The DNA here is from genome assembly GCA_034641835.2 of Pinus albicaulis. Classification (NCBI taxonomy): domain Eukaryota; kingdom Viridiplantae; phylum Streptophyta; class Pinopsida; order Pinales; family Pinaceae; genus Pinus; species Pinus albicaulis. The sequence goes on along the minus strand of CM076578.1, from coordinate 1,794,233,764 downwards.
TCACTTTCATATTAGATGAACATGCACATTATATGACATTTCTTTAAAATTTAGTCACAAAATAATACTAACTAATTTATGTTGATTAATCATGAACATATAAAATTAATCTAAAAATACTAAATTAGTAGTTTAGATTGATTAATTATGGACACAAATAAAATGAATATACAAAAAATAAATTAGTTGCTTATAATGATTATTAATGAATGGAAATGAAATGAATATAAACTACTAAATCAATCGTTTATATAATGAAAATGAAACTACGAAAAAAAGATAAATGACTATTGTAAATGATAAATTTGTGATTACCATGGATGACTAAATTTTGAATATATACGAATATTAGTAGCTAATTTACAGTATCTTATAAGACAAGTGAAATTTAGTCATATTTTTTTGGTCATTAATTGGTTTCAAACGATCATTAAAATTTTGACATATATGAATAGTAGTAGCTAATTTACAGTATCTTATAATGCGACCAACATTTTGGTCATGGGTTGGTTTTCTCGGTTGATCATGTAGTAGTATATTTTGTTGTGTAATTGGTTATTAATTGTGGAAATTAACGTTTAAATCAATGGCTAAATTAATGAATAAATATACTATTATACGAGAAAATTGAGACAACCAATGAATGACTAAATATTGGTCCTGTTATAAGATAATGTAAACTAGCCACTACTATACATCGACTTAAAAATGGTCATTTATCTGAAAAATTTAGTCATTTTCTAGTTCCTAATTAGCCAGTTGTACTGGTGCAAGTTGTTTCAGCTAGATCTAGGAGGGATTTTCGAAAGAATAAATTTGAATCTCAAAATAAAATGCTAGTAATAAATCTAATGGAAATAAAGATATGTCCAAGGTTCAATTAAATAGATGTCATGAATATGGGAACTGCAAGAGAGCTTGTCGAAGAACCCTAAGAAAAATAATTAGAAGTAAAGACATGGAGCATCAACAACTAAAGATGAAGAACCTCTGTAGAAACCCAAGGAAAAAAAATACAAGAATCTCTTCTATTCAATCTAATGAAGAACATGGTAGGTGTACATATCAATAATCCTACATCCACTCTTGTACTGGGTTTGAAGTAAAAGTTCACTTTTCATTTCATGTTTTAAGATGATATTCAAAGTAGAACTTATTAATGACACGATAGTTATGTGACCTATGAGAGACAATATATTTGGGATTTGCAATAAAATTTTGTCTTGAATAGTTTAAGGGGATTGAAATTAAGAGGGAGCTCTTGGTTATCTATAGAAATAATTGATGATTTAAGTGTGAGGAATCCACTTTTACTGTTATCTACATAAAAATTCTAGTATATATATCTATTAATTCAAGTAAGAAGTTCCATACAAGAAGACTAAAAAAATTCTCCCATGGATTCTAATATGGTAGAAACTCTTATGTCTCCAAGGAAAGAAGACAATATCATCATGAAGATTTAGATGAAGCTAATATTTATTTTAAACAAATAAGGGTTACAATTATATAATCCATGCAATGAAGGATTTGGTAGATATAAGAAATTAAAAGCAACGAATTTATTAGGAAATATATCAATGATCTAGTTGTTCTAAGATAAATTTTAAAGTATGTCCAGGTAAAGTCAAGATCTAGCCTGCAACAAGATAGTAATTCAATTTTTTTTTTTTTTAATGATTCTTAGGGAAAGAAGGAGTTTATTTTTAATAAATGAAATCACTCCAAATTCTAGTGAAGATGATTCAAACTTATAAAAAAAATAATGAACGAGTAATCCTATATAAATATTATATATATCTTGAAAATTTCAGTTTAAGAGGAAGAAGACTTGCAAGTTGATGGAAAGGGTTGCCTAGACATTGAAAATATATTGGAAGGGTATAAGCAAGAGGAAATTCCTAAATATAGGAGGAGTAGGTATTTTGAATTATTCATTCATTAACGAAGTAAAAATATAGCATGCAACATGGAAGCAAGATTTATGAAGGTTCTCCTAGTAAAAGGAAGAAGTTCATGCGAAGCCATTTGCCTTAGTTGGACTATCTACCCCATATTTTAGAAGGAGATGAAAAATGAGTCTCATGATTAAAGAAGTCCTCATACTTGATAATTTATTCAATGATTTGTTTCTAATAAAATAAGGACTCATGAGTTAGTGGAAATGATATTTCCTTCAAACGGAGTTTGAAGAAAAAATTGACATGTACGATCTTGGATTGATACAATACTACTTGAGACTTGAGGTTTGGAAGAAAAATGAAGAAATATTCCTTGATAAAAGGAAGAATGTGATCAAGATTCTCCAAAATATTGGAATGATGGTAAATCTATGACAAACCAATTTGAAGAAGTTGAGAAGTTATGATCTTGTTGATAGATCATTGTACCGGTAGTTGATTGGTTCACTAATACATTTGAGCAAGGTTACATTGATTGGGATGGTATTGTTGATGATCAAAAAATGTATTGCTAATGTTTGTTTCTACTTAGGATATGGTATGGTTTCTTGGAAGAGAATGAAGTAGGATTATGTTTCACTAAGCACTGCTAAGGAAGGAGATATCGAAGCTTGTGCAGCTAGCTATGAAGTAGTTTGTCTCCACAAAATGGTTTATGGATTGTTTGAAGATGTACCATATTCAACTGTGATACTTTGTAATGATCAAAATTGTATGAATATTGTCAAAGAACCCGATTTGTCATGGAAGGTCGAAGCACATTATGATTCAATATATTTTACAAATGGGAGCCAAAACGCTACAATATATATACACGAATGAACAAGTAGCTAATATAAAGGGAAGCATGGGTACTTCTGAAGAAAGATTGGACTTGTGAATAAATCCTCCAAGATTCAGGGGGAGTGATGATGGACACCTATTTTCTCCTTTTGTCATGTACTGTGGCAAATTAGTATTAACACCCTAAGTCAATTACATGGACCAAGATAACGATAATGGTAGATTTGATAAGAAGCATGGAATGACATTCTTGTGTCATGTATTATTGACCATTAGGATTAACAGCCTAAGTCTAGTACATTGACCTAGTTTAATAATGGTCCAGTGGACTGACATTTCCACACATCAAGGGATATGAAACTGAATTAAAAAATGGTTCCATACATGACATACTCTGGGGAACATAGGTGGAGTATGTGCCTCAAAGAGGAATTTCTGTGGTTTCCTATTGAATGCCTCCTAGCATTGTGCTCTGATCTAGTGAAGAGATAGACCTTACTTGTCAAGGCCTTGGTAATTTGGCAATGCTTGTCATGATGATGTTAATGTTTCTTATCAATATGGATCATTTCTTATAGAAGTATTCAACTTGAGAATATCCCGATGAGTCATTATGAATACATCCCTAGTTAAGAGGGAGTGTTGAAATTGTAACTAGGTTCGTTCTTCATAATGTATATTTATCATTGATATATTTATGATAATTTTTCAAGCATGTTCTTCATAGAGTAAAAAATAATTTATTTTTAGTAAAAATAAACATTATTTGTGTCATGTCCCATTTGGACATTTAAAATAAAAAGAAATTGAATTTATTTTTGAGTATATAAGTCCACGAGATGACCTATTTAGATCTCCTTGTATAAGTCAGACTAAGTCTCCAAGTGCTACTTATTCTGCCCTTCTAGACAATTATATATTGAACATCTATTCAACCTACATGGAGAACATTCGCACATCACAGAAGAAGAATTTTCTAAAACTAGTAAAGGAGAAAATAAGTTGAGTTAAAGGAGAGAGAATAAAAGTAAAAAATAAGAAGAATATTCCCCTGGTTGACTCAATATTTTACTGATACAACTAGCATGTGGAGAGGCATATTTTTATATGAAATAGGACGAAATTTTTTGAGGTAGTTATAGGTCACAATTAGTCCCTAGTTACAGTTTTGAACTTCTATGGTTTTACCATATTTGAAGCAAGTTTGACTAGCTTTTACTTTTACTTTTGGAGGTGACTTGGAGGAGGGTTTGACTTGGAATCTTGGTGGTAGTTTGCTATTGGCATTGACTTGGATATCTCTGATTTTGATTTGACTCTATAAGGAAAGGATTGTTGGGTTTTCCCCTTGTGGGTTTTTCCTTGGTCATTGACATAAATTTTAGTGTCTCATGTCTCGTTATGGTATCTATTTCCTATAATGATTGAAAAAATTTATAATTTCTTGATGAATAAGACATAAGAATTAATATGAAGACATCTAATTTTCATAAGTAATTATCAAGAAAGAGAAATTAAGTGCTTGTTTATATTACACTTAGTTTCTCACCATCAGTTACTCTAATGTTGTGTTAAATTGTTAGCCAATATAATGGTCATTACATGTTTGAATCAAATATTTAAAAATTTGATACAACTAGAAGTTTTATAAGCTCTAGTGACAATTTCATTTCCTAAGAATGGATTTTGTTTAATCGATAGAAGGTGCACTAGGAGACAATTGAAGATGATCATTGAGGTGGGTGATTTCATGATAGACTTGGGGTCTAATGTGAAAACCTTTCCTAAAGAGACATGGAATTTATTGGAAAAATCTAAACTATCATAGTTCCCCATTCAAATCATATTAGCTAATTAGGGTAGGTTATACTTTATTGGCGGGTTAAATAAGGTAGACATGAATCTAGAGGGTATAAAAGTAGAATTTGATTTATAGGTAATTTAGATAATGGATGAGTATAAACCCTACTTGGGATACTACGGATTGATTGTGATTTTTTCAAAAATGTTATTTTGAACTTCACATAAATAAAAAAACCCATTCAAGATGGAGGCATTACGAGGTATTAGTATGTTAGATCTAGATGAGGAAGAAATCTATATAGAACCATTCAACAAAGATATATAGAGCTTTTTCATTGAATATTTTCACTATATCACTAGACACAATGAAGATTATGTTAATCCAATAGTCGATGGGGAGGTTTATTGGAGAATATTAATCTATTAGGATAATGATTCCTAGGAAGCAGTAAATTATGGAAAAAAACTTATATGAAGTATCCACTAGATGTTGTGTAATAATTACACGAGTAGTGTGCTATATAGGACAAGAATTATGAAATGTTCCTTAATATAATAGAAAAATATCAATAGATACATTCCTCTAATATTTGGGAAACATTATACACAAGTCACATATGGTTTTTGTTATGGATGTAGTGGTAAACAAAACACCTATGCAATGGTGGGCTATGCACAACACTATGTTGGGTGATTGGGTGTAGGTCTTTTACTGCCTATGACTTAGATTTCATCCTTCTATATATGATGAATTTGTTAATAGGTACAACATGGATGATCTATAGGGATACATTTTGTTTGAATAAAGATGGATAAATAGGTAGGATTTGCATGATAAATGGGTTGAAAATCTTGTACATATATTAGATTTGATCCAAATAACTCAGTATATTCTAAGGGAATGAAGTGGAAACTAATGGACTCAAATAATCTCATTCATTAATTCCATACCACTTTTAAGTTACAGTGTGAGGATGTGACATTATAGGAAGTGTTACTGCACTTGAAACCATTTATCTTCATTTAAGAGCTAGCTAATGTCAATTAATTTAATTATTCTTTATAATTATGTTCCATCAATTTTTCGATATAGGTTTGTTAACTTACAATGTGCATGAGAAAACATATCCAAGGGTTTAGTTTCTAATTATATAAAATATAAATTGACATGAAAAGAAATTCTATTCTAGGAAACCAATGAAAATATAATCTAGGAAACCATTGTAAAATTTATCTAGGAAAGAAGGTAAATCTAATATATCAAATGATCTGAAATTTAGTCTATGAAAGCATGGAAATATTTAATCTAGAAAAGTGAGTAAATATAGTCTATGAAATCTTGTAAATTTAATGGAGAAATAATTTGAAATTTGTTTCTATGAAAGCATATAAAATTATTCTAGGAAAGCATGTTAGTCTGATCTGTGAAAGTGATTGAAATTTAATTTATGAAATGCAAGGTCCTTAGAAATTAGTGCCTTATTATCCTAAGTGGGAATGGCACTCGTGGTTTTCTGGATACCTGACCAGTTAAACAACTAGTGATATCATAGAAACATCGTAAAAAAATTAAGGATATATACAGAAATAATATAAGCATAAAATAATAGAAATGTACTATTGTGGCTATGAAAAACACCCTCCAAAAATTTTCCTACACTTCAATTTTGGAGCCTCGTTGTGATCCTATAATATTTCGTTCCAAATTGGTCATAATCACTTCATGGTCTGTTAGTGTTCTCAAAGTGTTTCAATCTTCTCTGTGTGGGCCAAAATCTCAAAACCACTTACTTAAACATGCATAGATTTTGAACCATTCACAAGAACACCTCTTCCTAGAAATCTTAGTAATAAATGTCTATAATTGAAGACAAACATTACGTATTCCTTAGAAACAATGCTTTTGTAGTCTTTAGAAATAGTTCTTGCACAGTCCCTGATAATAGTTTCTATGCAGTCCATAGAGATAATGCATTAGGTTGTCATAATATACAGTCATTGCATAGCTTTAGTTGATAGTATCTCCCACTTTGAGTTGCAATGGTACCATCATTTGAGTGAGTTTTCTCAACTCCCAGTTTTCATAGCTTTGGTTGTCACAAGTGTCGCTTTCACTTTTGTGACTATCATTTTTTCTTTATTTCACTTTAAAAAGTGTCACTTTTTCTTTATTTTCTATTTGGAATACATTATTTTCTCCTTCTTCAACTTTTTCAAGTGTCGCTTTTTGTTTTCTTAATGTCGCAAGCATCACTTTTGACTGTTGCATGTATTACACTTTGGCATATCACTATAGACAACTCTAGTGCAATCTTCTACATTATTTGATGCTATATATCATAAGAATATATGTTATACATTCTCTTAAAAATTAACACATGTTCTAGCTATAGTCAACACTCGTGTCACAACTTGTATTCTACGTGTTGCAATGTTATGTTTTAACTGTTGCACTTAGAAATATTTGTTTCTTTATTATTGTTTAAATGTATGCACGATTATTTCAAAGTACCATGCATAATTATAGCTTGTTTTTTATAGAATTAATACGTGTGATCCTATTTTGGAACTATTTTATATGTTATCTCATTTATTGTTCCAATAACCCCACAATTAGCCATGTTCGGTCCTTCTCTTGTCCTCACATTTTGATCACATGGAATCCTAGCTACTATATGAGCACATTATGCATTATTAGTCAACAATGGTGTATGTCTTATCTCTTAGAACTGTGCAGTTCCCCATCCTAAGGACCTCCTCCTTCACAATTCCATTGTGTAATCTTGAATTATAGTATCTCAGTCTCTCACTACTTATATTTGAAAATTGCACCCAAGGCTGAGCCCTTATTTCCTCCCTTGAACATGTTATAGTTCTAGTGGAATATGAAACCTCTACAAAATCACTATTGTAGAGAAATGTGTATTATAATAATATTTTCCTTATTTTACTATGCATTGCATACTCTTTGTCAGAAGTGTCTCAACCCTTAGATGATAAAGTTTCCCACTGCAAAAAATGCTTGCTTATATCACTCCTCCACTACACAATGTGTAGTTATAATCAACATTCGAGCCATCGTGCACCCTTGCAAAAGAAAAAATACACATATAATTGAGCCTACCTCTTAATCACAATGTGTTACATAGTTTTAGCCAGCAAGCCGCGAATGCTTGTCCACTAAACTTGACCAATGCATAGAAAACCTGCTTAGACTCCCTCTCTACTACACGCTGCACACTACTAATTGATAATGAGACACCCCTAAACTACTGCAACTAAAAATTACACTATCCTTTCCCTCTTTCATTCTTTGGAAGCTTCACTCCCTAGCCTCCTAATCCCTGCCTCCAACATTGCACACACATGCTTGGCTCCTTCTCTTTACCTAGCAAAATGCGCATTTATAGTGCATAGTCACTCCTTTATTACCTCCTGCAACTAGGCACTATGCCGAAGTATTCATCTCCCTCTTAGCTCCTACATAGGTCCATCACAATTAGGCTCTTCTAGGAGAAAATTAGAGTTACAATAGAAGTTTTTTAGATGGATATTTCTTTGTCATGAGTGAAATTCATCTTTAGGTGTACCATATCAACATTGAAAGGTGATGCTGAAGGAATATTTCAAGGAGAGGCTATAAGGAAGAATATGCAGACAAGAATCTGAAAGAAGAAACATCATGAATAAGTGAAGAGATATGGTAGAATGAAAAAGTGATGGCATCTAATGTTTCCTTGGAAGGTTCCATCTCTGATCGAGACCCTTTGGAGGGTGAAGATGAATTATATATTAGATCTATTATGAAGAATGAAGGACATAGTAGCAAAGAGGAACTTGACATGAATACATCACAATGGAGTCTTATGTCATAATTGGAAAATGATGGCCTCTCAAAGTGTCAAAAACAATTCTATGGTGTCCATGTACTTAGCCACATGATGTGGAATGTAATTATGTATTTTCAATAAAAATAAGAAAATGTAAATATCTAGAAGTACACGAACCATATGTGGACAAAGAGTCGATAGGAAAAGTCCAAGAGTCACGAGGGAAGCTTAAGAGTCATGGGGATATGAAAGGTCATTCCTCATATTATAAATACACCCACATAACTCAAGCAAAGGGATTTTGGGAGGATTTGACTTTTGAGAGCTAGCCTTGGCTCCTCTAGTGTGGAATCTGATAGAAGATCATTCCTTGGAGGAGCAAGTAGTGACTTAATGTTCCAATATTGGAGCCATGCCTCACCATTGTAATTGTGTACTTGGAAATTTCACCTAATTATCAAAATATTTTGGAGCCGAAACACTTTAATGCATGTATTGTGAATGTTGTAATACTATTGTTTATATTTTGTAGTATATGTCATGTTCATATGTACTAAAGCAAATTAACTATTTCATTGGATTTAGTATTCATCTTGTTGAATGTGTGTTGCATTTTATTTCATGAAACATTTTTATATTGTGAACTAATTTTTATATCAATTAATGAATATTTCCTTGCCTTATTTTTCTCTCTTAGGATAGTACTATTACTTTCCTTCCATCGAATGACTCTATATTTCCCTCTCATGGAAGTATCCTTTTATGCAATGCAATTTTTTTATTCACAATGTCAACTTACTTGTTTGTTTCAAAGATTATGTGTATAGTATATTATGTTACCCATTCAAGCTAGGGAAAACCTTTGAGTTATGGTGGCTTGGTTGATACTCTAGATGGGGCTCTTACTCCAAACTGTGTGAGGTCTAGTTGGGACTTCATATCGGGGAGACCCCCTGTGTTGTAAGACTTCCAACACCGTCAATATGGGGGACTAGAACAAAGGTTATATGACAATTTGATCCCATTGAGTCTATTTCGAATCTCTTATCATAAACAGGTCATCCCAAAATCATAATTCTGAGGTTTTTTTCTGAAAGAGAAGATCTTAAAATCCCCGTGAGAATAATCAATAAGTTGTCTCAATTTAAGTTTGAGTACGAGGGTGAACTAATTGTACTTCGAAACTTGATTCCATTTATTAATTTTTTTTCTCTCTAATTGAATTCATTTTAAATATGTTCAGAGCAGGTTATTTATCCTAACCCTTGAAGGCTGTATCGAACAATGGTGTCACACATTACCAATCTCTTATATTCATTCATTCGAACAACTTGCCAAGGCGATTCTTGATGCCTTTGACATGTATGATTATCAAGATGTATATAAAAGGATTAATCAACTTAGAATGAAATATTTTGAAACATTAAAGGTTTATTTTGACCAATTTATTCATATTTGTTATGAATTTTCATAAGGATATGTGTATTAGTATCTCATGGATTAAAAGTTTCACTATTTGATTCAAATATCATTGAAACAATTTGAGCCAAAATACATGGATGATTTTACTCTTCCAACTCATATCAATCATGACACATCCCTAATCTATGAGGAGGAACCTACTATTCCCTTTTTTCCTTGCCCTCCTACTTTCTTAGTACCAATTTGGTTTCCTCCTTGTAATGATGTTTAAGTTGGAAAATATGCAAATCAAACCGTTGATCTCCCTTTTCCACCTTAATCTACTCTCCATGATCTATATCCTATTGAGGAGAACTTGGAATGGCTTAGTAATTCCATGGAGCCTGAGTGAAATATGATCCCTTTGTTTTTCTTGATTATATCAATGTAGATAACAAAGATATTGAATCTAATCCAAATAAAAACATGATTACCTCTAGGGATACCCTAAAACCGCTACCATCTATGTCTCATGATTCATTATTTCATTTTCAACTTCATCAACCTACTTCAAACTCTCTAGATTTTCAACTTGTTGTTTCAAGCAATAATTAAGAACAAGGTAGTTGCATTTCACATGTATAGGATAAAAGTGTTGAAGATATGTCATATATTTCTTATCTCTTTCAAGATGACAATATCGCATTTTTGGATGATCATTCATATTGTAATCTTGATAACTTGTCAAATGATTCTAAACCCTTCATTCAAGTTGATACTTTGGAAAACCATCATCTTGAAATCCATGTATCAGCTAATACATGTTGTCACTAGTACCCAAGTAAATGGGATGATATGTTTTCTTCTTCGGAGTACTTATATTTACAAGATATCGATCCAAAATCTGTTACTCATAATTTGCAATCCTAATTTATGGGTTGGGATACTCATTAAATTTAGAATGATCCTGAAATTCCTTTGATCCATACATATTTAGATGAAAAACCTGAGGAGGTAAGTTGTCAGGGTTTTGAATCTTTGGTATAGCCTTTTGATGAAAATCAAGGTCAATCTAAATGTCCCATTGGTATATGTTTCTTTGACTATTATTCTGATGAAAATGATCTCATTGAGCATAACATGCATATTTTTTTTTCTTACAAGCTCAGTTTAATTTAGCTACAAACAATGTTTCTCCTCTTGAGTATTTTCATCTTTCCTCACCTCTAGAAAACTAGTCATTGTACCCAGATATGTTTGATAAGTTTGTTATACTAGTAGTTTCTCTAACTCCTTTAGATCCTTATCCACTAGTCGTGATTAAAATCATGTACAGGATGGTGTGATCCTACAATCATAGGATGAAAATATTGAAGCCATTGTTCATGATTTTATCAACTATAGATCCTTCACAAGCCAGGAGGAAGATGTTACAACTCTAAATGATTAAGGGACTTTTCTGATTAATTCATATAAATACTCTGTCCATTTACAGTCTGATATGATTAATCTTAAATCTGATAAAACCATTATCACTAATAATTTTTTCATTAATACATGTGACGATAGTGGTGCATATATACCTGCTCATTTTTATAAGCCATCCAAATTCGGTGATCCATCATCAGAAGGTTCAAAGACATGTCAAGAATTTGAGGGAATCCATATCCTACTAATTGTTATGTCATGGTCATGAAATCACATTGATATCTTTGAAGTAAGCTGGATCTAGATTTTAAGGGAAAATTATTTCCTTAACATTTTCCCACTAGATGTGAGCTCATTCTTCAAGGACTTTCAATGTTTTCAAATTAATCCTCCCAATCCTCAAGGTAGAATTTCTGATAAGATAAAGGACTCTTGCTTGATTATTTTTTCATCATATAAATCTGATTTATTATACCAAGGGTTGGAGACAACATATTTCACAGATACTTATAGTCATAAAATCTGTGATTTTGATCATAAAAATAAAGGTCATTTTTGGCTAAAGGATTTCTCCCCATTAAAAACTTATGAGATCGATCATATTCTCAACCCTTTTGTGTATGTCATGAATTTAATCATCCTTTTGGAATAATTTATCATATTCTTGAGTGTTAGAAAAATTTTGAGTCATTTGGTGGATCAGGACCATCATGCGGATATGGACATTGGATTGGATTTGACACATGAGAATCAAGAATCTTATATGTTAACTGACCAATCTGATCAAAACAATTGTGTTAAAAACTATTAATTAATCAAAAAATTTCTCACTAGTACATTTGATGATGGTTGTTCACATCGGTTGATTTTTTTGAGTCTATTGATCGTCTTGATTCATCACTTCATTGTTGAGATACTTGTTCGATGGTTCAGAAACTTTAGTCTATGTTGATGGTTATGTCAGGTCCTCAACATCTTGACAAGACTTATGAACAAATTAGATGCAATTCCCCTTATAATATTCTCTTTGTGATTTGAATGTGTTAATTGAAAATTCAAATTTTCATGGGTCTCAAGGTTTTGGAATGGATTTTTTTAAATATCCTGATCCAATCATTGAATGTTTAGTGAAATATTACTTAGAAATATCCATTTTTCTTAACAGTTTTTGATCTTTCTTTATGATTCCTAGAACTGGAAACATGGATGAAGGAAAAATCACAAGATGCTTTCCAGGTTTGCATTATTATTGTTCTAAGTGAAAAGGTAAATTTGTGAATTGGTTAGAACTAGTTTGTATGGAACATATTTCAACCATTATCTAAGGCCTTCATTTTCGTGTGCAAGGTATTCAAGCTATTATCTTTAATTTTACACATTTCTTTATATGGTTTTTAATTACTCATATATTTTTATTTGAAGGTTATAAGAAGTTACCATGGTTACATTCAAAATTCCATTACACTTACCCCGTAAGTTATAGCATGTTAGGATAGGAGTAGGCCTAGGTGCACTTTAGCTCTCTAGTTTCATTGCATGGCCCTGCATTTTACCCATATCTAGTCTTTGCATTCAGTTTGTTTGTGTTGTTTGTCTCCCATGATGATTTTCATGTAAGGTTTACTTCTACTCTTTTTTGTTTTATTTTCCTCTTGTTCCTTATCTTTATTTTATTTATTTTGTTTAATAAGACTTTGTTAGGTCTCCGTAGTTTGCAAGATTGGCAAGAACAAACGCTTCAGAGCCAACATCAAAAGCACTTTGGAATCTTAGGATCTAGCCCTCCTAGATTCAGAGATGGATCTCTCTATATAAGTGTTTTAAAAGATATTATCTTTAAGGCTTATGATATGATTTTAGGATAGTTATAAAGCACAATGGTTTTTATTTGTTTTGGTTGGGATGAATATCATTAAAATGAAGGAATTCTTTTGAAGGGAAAAGTTGTGAGTAGGTTGAAAATATTTCAGTTGATAAGATAGGTAAGAAACAATGTCAATCCATTGGGCTGTGGAGTCATAAAGGATTTTAATTGCACAACAAGTTTCAAGAGTGGTTTATGGGGAAATTCATCTATGTCACAGATCTCTTTAAGTTGATTATGGTATGAAACATTAAAGTGTGGTGAAAGAAAGAAAACATATAAGAAAAAAAATGGCAGCTTAATATCAAGTAAGGACTTTTAACGTAGCCTGCTTTCAGCATACTCAATGGAAAACAAAGAATAGGTTAAGATCAAATAAGGACTTTTAACCTAGTCTGCTTTCAGCATATTCTCAAAGGAAACATTTAAGATAAAACAAAGAATAACTTAAGATCAAGTAAGGAATTTTAACCTAGCTTGCTTTCAGCATATTCAAATGGAAACATTCAAGATTAACATAAAAAGTAGTCTAAGATCAAGTAAGGAATTTTAACCTAGCCTGCTTTCGGCATACTTTCAAGGGATCTTTTCAAAGCAATTGTTGGAGAAGAAACTAGAGGATAGGGCTAACCATAAAATTCTCTAATTCATATTTAGTTAGAAATCTTTGTAAGAACATTCAAGGACAAAATCACAAGTTTTATTTAGCAAGACAAGGGCTAACCAACATTCCTTGACTGATTACACTCTATTGAATTATCCTCAAATACACAATTAGTAGAAAACATAAAGATAAAGATTTATCAGTGATATTTAGGGTAGTTGATAGTAAATCCTAATCTATATTTGATGTTCTTTATCAAAGAAAATGAACAGTATGGAAACCATGAAAAAAATAACAATTTACAATAAGAAAAACATCACCATTGACATAGACTAGGATCCCATAAATCAGCATGTATTTGATGTTCAAACCAGTTACAATCTTCAAGTCGAGTGGGTCTTTATAGCTTCAAACTCCTCATCTCAGCCTATCTTTATTCTATTACAAAATAGAGCTTCAACATCTTCAAAGCTATTTATACTCAATGAGTATTCAAAGACCAACCCTTACAATGTGCTCCTCTTGGATTTTTATAGAAAAATGAGGAGGTGGAGTGTAAACAAGAGTTATTTGTGCAATTAATACAAAGTAATGGTTTCTCGTCCTTTGGGAGGCCTAAGGAAAAAGATTTCAGATGTTTATCTCTGTTTTAATCAATTTTACATTAAATTTCATCAACTAAAGTCACTTTTATTGACTTTGGAGGCTTTTGATAGGCTAGTAATTAATTTTGAGCTGTCTTTGGCAAAATATCTCTGGCTGTGCATTTACTATGTATTCTTTTGAGAAATAAGTATGTAGGTGGCATTTTTGACATTAATTGCCTTACTGATGTGGAATTTGGAGGCTTCCCTTACTGATCCATCTATCTTAATACCTTAAAACACTGTTAAAATCCCGTTTTGTGTTTTAAGGCTGACTATGCCTTTTTCATTCTACTTCGGTCTTCAATTGTTATTTTGCTGACTGTATCCACCTTTACACTGTGTTTTAACCTTAAAAATATGGGAATGAAACTTTAATCCTTCAAATCTGATGTACCAACTCTTATAACCTTAATCATTTGTTGACTTCCCTTTAATCCACAATTTTGGCCTTCAAACATGTGTATTAACCCTCAAACTGTCAGATTCAACCTTTAACTTCCATCTTTGCTTTAATCCTTTGATATTTAAACTTCATCTTCATTGTTTTTCTTCTTTACTGTGTATAAGTGGATTTTAGCGTGTTGGAGGGTTCGATGGATAACCAGTGCTCATAAAGCACCGACTAAACCATGGAATTAACCCTGGAAGCCTCTATTCTGCATTTTTTGGCATTCAGAGGTGGCAATCTTCATCCGTGCTCCTTATTGAACCACGAGAAGGCTCTGGGCCTTAAAAAATATCCTCGAACCCTGTGAAAACCAACAAATATGTTACAAAAAACCTGCGAGGGAGGGAAATATTGTTTGTAGAGGCTTGTGGAGGCATAGGATCATATGCAGAGGGGTGGAGGAGGTTTCATGGAGAAAAACCCACGAAAACTAGGTTTAAAATTGCATATGGTGTGAAATTACAGATTGGTGGTTTTGTGAAAACCGCGAATGGTTTTCGCGTGACCCTCGAGCGGTAAGTGGTTTGTGTTGAATTGAATGCAATCCAATTAAAATGTGCCATGTGACCTTTTCAAAACTGGCTGTCTCGCGCGACTTTGGGAGGTTAAACTCCGGACGACAAAATCACGCGATATACGATATTGACCATCAGATGTGTTAGAGTCGGTATCTTCATCCCTCCGTCAGAGATCAAAAATTCTTTTGTTGCATTTCATTTTAGGTGTCTCACTCAGTTTAGTCAGCTGAATTCCGTTAGGAGCATGGATCATCTGACGGTAGGGGCTTGTCACCCATGTCCCTCATGTCTTATACCTGCTGGCCTATGTTTGTTCATTAAAATCATTCACAGTCATTTTTGGTCTTATAGTCTGCAAAGAGTCATATTAGGTTTTGAGTCTCATTAGGTCTAGGGTTTCGCTAATCCAGTCTTCAGAATGTATAATAATGTCAGCAGGCACATGAGGGAGGTTCGAAATAAGTTTTCACTGCAAACAATTTCATTATCATATGTTCAAAAATGATTTTTCTTCAAAACTCTGTTTTGAAGAAAAATTGTCTATTTCATTTTCCTGTAAATAAATGCAATGTAATTTTCAAGTTTTCTTAGTTGTGATAACACTCCACTTTCCAACCCTAGTTTCCTTTGCCAAAATTTCCATGCCATCCATTCCCTGAAAAGACAGATAAAAATTTCATCATCAGTCCAAAAGGCCAAAGGAAACAAAACAGAGTTCTTTTGAAAATTGTCAAAGTTTGTAACATTACAAAGTGGGTTTTTCAAATCAAAAATCAAAATCCTTGGTATATATAAGATATTTCCAAAATTCAAAACTCCATTTGCATGTCAAGAGATAGCATTGAGCCAAGAAAAATCATGGAGGAGCGAAGCAAGTGTTGAGAGGTCGAACTGTGTGCAAATTGTCGGGCGCGACACACTGGGCAGGTGTCGCGATGCATAGGAGGTGCGTGGCGCATCGGGAAAGTTGACTATGTGTGGTTTTGAACCAGCGCGGCGCATTGGAGGGTCGTGGCGCACTAGGTTAGTTGCGCGGCGCATTGGGCCGAAACACAAATTTTTGCCATTACTTCCAAAAACTCCAAATCGACTCGGTCTATTTTGCCCAAGTAAGTTCATGTGAACTTGTAATTTCCATTTAAAAAGGTTTGAAAATGGATTATGAGAGTTTGAATGCCAAAACTCAAACCCTATTATCTTATTGAGAATTGCTCCCTTAGGGTTTTGAAGTTGGTGTTTTAAAAATAATTTTGTGCCAAATAATCCATTCCTCACCTTGTTTTTTCCACCCCTTCACTATCATCTTACCACTACAATCCATCCCATATCCCCTTACATCCCCAAAGTCACTTATTCCTAAGCCCATTTCCCTATCCCTAAGTCATTTTATTTCCTATCATTCTCATTTTCCCATCTCACTTGTAAAATTTCCTTACACTTCAAATATCACTTGATTAAATTTCATTTTCCCCTCTACCTTATTTTTCCACAGTCCCTCCCATACTATCATACATTTGGCATTAAGACAAAAGCACCAAAATTCTCATTTTCATCTATCCAATACAACATAGACCTTGCATAGACCTTGGACATTATGGAGACAGATACTGATACATCGTATGAACAAGATAGTGATTCCACCAATGAGTTACATGCACCTAGAAGGCCTCATAAAAGTGGCAGACATGTGAGAGAAGAGCCCACTTCATTGGCTGAATTGCAGGCTTGCCCACTTGCCATGGCATGTTTCCGACAACAGTCATGTTTTCAATTTTGTGAAATGATTGCTAGGATACATTGTCATCAAGAGTTGGCTTGTTTGTTTGTATTGAATTTACATGATGGTCAGGTAACTCTTGCCGGTGTAACTTTCACTTTGAAACTGGAAACTATCTCTCAAGTAACCGGAATACCGAATGTGGGAGAACAGTGGAACAAAAGACAACAGGTGGATAGAGTGCATTATGAACCATATATCAAGCCTAGATTTGTAAAAAAACTCAGCAGAGTGTTCCCATTCTGGTTCCTAAAGGATTCCTATGCGCCTCTGATGAAACTCATTATCAAATATTTCAATTGTGAGGGCCGGTTTTCACGCCTCTATGCCTATCATATCAAGTTATTGATGCATTTCACCAGGGTGGGGATGATGAACCTCCCTTATTTCATGTGCTGTAACATCGAGAGAATGACCACTCTCGTGCAAAGGAAAACTCCTGAGCAGCAGTACAACAATATTTATCACTATGCACTCATCAAGATAGTGGTTGTACATCAGCTCGGCTTGCAGGGTATTTCATGGGAATATTTCATTTCCAATGATTTCTTCACAACTCCTCAGGTTCCTCTGGAGTTTTTTCATGGTGCAGGTGAACCTTCATATCAGCATGGAGTTCAGGAGATAGAGACCACTAGTGTGCTGATGTATGTCACTTATCAGAGAGGTACTAGAGGATTATTTGCAGCAGCCCGGTGAGTATTATCTCCACTTGGGGTGGAAGGGGTCTTGCTTCCGTCATCAGCAGCACAGGTACAGGTACAAGACAGAGGTAAGAGGCCTATGTAGGATGAGGGGCCTCAAGAGGCCAAGATACAGGTTTCATACTGATTGATGAGGATTTGAGCTCTCCAAGCTCAAAGTTGAGAGAGACCATTCAGGAGCAGAAGACGGAGATAGACACCCTAACCATCAAATTGTAGAGAGCCCAATGGATTATAAACTACCTAGACTAGAGAAACAAATATTTTCAATATCAACAAACAATCATGGAGTTGCAAAACATCCGTGAGAACCGGCAAGCTGCCCAAAGAATCCAAACTGAGATGACATCCATTGAGCGAGAGATTGAGGCTGATAGAGAGAATTGGCTTGAGAGGGTCAATATTCATCTGGAGAAGTTGTTGGAAAAGGAAAAAAAGGAAAATAACATGCTCAGGCATATGAAGAATCATTATTGGGCGAGGAATCATGTTTGCAAGGTGTGAAACAAGATCCTAAAGGCAAAGCTAAAGAGAGCATTAAAGCGTCGCAAAAGGCATGATAGAATCCAAATTTTGGATGAAGCTTATTTGGATCAGCATAGTGCTTGATGGTGGAAATTCAACCCAAATTTCAAGAAATTTGGGAAACTTTTTGTCAATTTTGAATTTTTTGGCCTTTACACAGATTTTCCTGCACAACGCGTCGCGCCACTTGGCGCGTGCTTATAATTGGAAGCTCCCCTTGAATAAAACTTTGTATTTATGGATTTTTCATCAGAATTTATGCATTCCTACCAATTACCTAAATATTTTGACAAGTTTTGGGTTGCCTGAAGGGTCAAAAACACCTTAAAATGGCCTTTCTGCCACTTTTTGGACACATAGGAAGCAGTGTTGGGAAAAATCCTTTTTGGAGGGGGAAATGGAAACAAAATTTGGAAATTCCACTTGGGTTGGAAAGTAGACAGGTAGATATTTCCAACGAGCTATCCTGAACTCAATTTTGACTCCGGGAAGGTCCTCAAAATCAGCTCCAAAGTGGCGCGACACATAGAGATTTCAGGCATTGGGAATTTTGGCCTAGTTTTCACTCAGTAACTTATTTTTTCACCTAGTTTTGGCCAGTTTGACTTTTTCATATTCAAATGTGAAACTATTGATGTAAATTGATGTAATTTCATGGCTTTGATGTAATTTTGGCACATTTTTACTCATGTAAGTAGATTCATTCACCAAAAAGTGAATTGTAACTGAATGAATCAGTTTCCTATCTTATAGAGGCAAGTTGTTCCACTTCCTATTTTCCAGTTCTTAGTTTAGATCTTGTTGAAACGGCTCCTAAAATAGTGAGCTTGACCCCTAGAGGCATGGGGATGATTTAGGCTTGTCTATATCTTGTATTTTCTTAGTTATTTTCAGGGTTGGACACTTGGGATTGCTCTGAGCTTCATTGTACATTTCATCTCTGTATTTTGGCAAAGGAATAGACCAGGGTTTGTAGCACTATTTGGGATCCATGTGGCTCTATTTTTTGATGGTGTGTTTCTCTCTGTGATTATAAGTTTACTTATGTTTCATGTGTATCATTTCCCTTCTCCTTTCTTCTTAAGTTAAAAAAACAAGTAATAAAGGTGGAATTCATTAGACTTGCAATGCTCTGCCTTGAAGTTTTGTTTAATTTTCCATGTTTTCAACTATCTGAAAATGATTCTTGAAACCTCTTGCCCTCTTCAACTCCTCCCCAATCTGAGTTATCCATTTCATTCAATTCGAAGCATCAAAACAATTTTCTTTCTTGTCCCATTCAGCCCCGTGCAAAACTGATCATTTCCCGGACCCAAAATTTGCCTCTCCCTTTGATTCCAACAAAAACCCCCAAAATCAAATCAAACGCTTTTACATATATACCTAGCCTAAAATTAGCTTTTCTTTCAAGTCATCTCAAGCCTCATTGATTATTTTTGCTGAGATTGACCCGGAGAGAGCCCTCTCTTGATTTGGTAGGGTTAGCTACCAGATTAAGCTTGGTTTGATGTTACCCTAGACTCTGCCTTCCTTTAGCCTGAGGTAGATTTAGGCAATAAAATAGTGGCGACTCCACTAGGGAAAAAATGGTTTTCTTGTTAGTGTTATTCGTTTTATAAGCTATAGACGGAGCCTGAAGTTATGCTAGGTAGCCTTCTAAACGCTCTTGCTTTGCATTAGTGAAAGTAGATAAACGCTGCTTCAGTCAATCTCTGGTCTAGTTTGTAAACATAACATCTGACTTGTAAATTTCCCTAGTACATCAGATCATTCTAGACTTTTGGATGATGATTTTAGAATTTCATAGGCTGAACAAGTTGGTTTTGTCCCTTTGATTTTTGAAAATAATTCCACACACTGGCTTCCAGACGACATACCATAGAAAATCCAGATCCCGATCCACCTCCTGTGTATGAAAATCCCAATCTTATTTAGATAATCCTTCGTCGAGAAAGTCCTGTGATTCCTCTGTTTAAATCTCATTCATGTGCCACTGTTTTTTAGTACCTTGAAGATCTTGAGTTTGACGAACAGTTTGAGTTGTCGTTGTTTGAGACTAAGTTTGAAAGTGCTATTGATTATACTGTCATAAATCCAGAGTTTATCAAATATCTTGAAATTGAACAGGCTAATAGATCCATTGACAGTTAAATTTTGAATATTCAGAATTCCATTGTGGCAAAAAATATTCCTGAGTTCATAGAGTCTGCATCTGCAACTCTTGGGTCATCTGCAGCTACATCTGGTTCACAAATTCATATCGAGCCTCTTTTCACTCCTACCATTCCCGTGCAACCATCTATCTCTGATCAAAAATCTGTAGTAGTCTTGCCTCCATCCATATGTCATACACCTCATACATCAACTACTCTGAATCCTCCTATATCTCCAAGACCAATTGTAAATCCACCCAGATTAATGGCTGCCCGATTTGAACCTCTCGTGTTGCCTCAAAACTTAGATGACATGCCCGCAGATTATCAAAGAAAAATTCCATTTTTTGATGGCACTCCTCAAAGTGTCACTGCTCAGCAACATGTAGATATAATGGCAGATTTCTTTGACCTTCATGAGATTGATGTGGAAAATGTAACAATGAGATTGTTTGTTCAAACCTTTGGAGGAGAAGTCAGAAAGTGGTTCATAACTTTGCCACCAAGAAGTATTGCTACATTGGCTAATATTCAGAGACAATTCTTGGATCGATGGGAAGTGTAGAAAGATCCTCTTTCAATCCTTTCTGAATATGACAATATCAAGCGAAATGTTGGTGAGTCCGTTCAAGACTATTGTATTAGATTCAATACTATTTACAATGAAATTCATGCTGATATAAAGCCACCTAGGGGGTCAGCTTTGATTAAATTTCCAGATGGATTCGATCCTAACATGGCTTATAAAATGAGAGAAAGAAGTCCAGCTACTTTAGAAGATATGTAGAAAATTGCAGTCAGTGTTGAAGCTAATTTGAATGCCAGGAGAGATAGAATGAGAGTTGGAAAGAAAGTACCAATAAAGGAAGCGATTTCCATGTCAGATAAAATGCTTCGAAAGATGGAAAATATGTTTGAAAGATTAACACTTGATAAGCCTAAACCATAGATCAGAAATCCTAACTTTCGTGGCCAGCAGCAACTGCAATTCAGAATCAAGGAAAGAGAGCAGCGAGCACAAGAACCAATAGTACAACAGCAAGTGAAAACACCCTTGCAGCAAAATTTTATTGGTACGGAATCAGATGATGAAGAGAATGTAATAGGATGTTGACGGGAAAATCTGTCCTGCCAACAGCAGGGGATATCCCCGGTAAAAGGTCCCAATTAGACCTTGAACCGTTTGGACTAGGGATCTCATCCGGGGTGCGGGTCTGGCTACCACTGATTTCTCCTTTTCTTTGGGTCTCGCTTAAACTCTATAAAACAGTAGATACACACCTAATCAACTGATACAAGACATATGATTGATGCATTAAATGTACATACGACACTATGAGTAGCAAGAGAAAATAATAAAGCATGAAGACCGAAGGAAGTGTTGTTAGCAACACTTCATTAGGTTCATGCTTGTAAGTTGTTCTGACCATGAAATAAATAGTTCCTCATGGTGAGAACACCCTTCACTTCCTAAAGGTTTTAAATGATAACACAAACACAGATAAACAAAGTCATCAACATTCGCTAAGAAAGTGAAATAAACTCAACCACCATTAACATACTCAGCAAACTGTTATGTAACTATGATGTGAGTTAAAGATACAGTTCCATTAATCTAAATATGTTCAGAAACTGAAAATATAATACTCAACAGTGCTCATACATGAAACAACACCATATCCACAAAGGGATTTTCCAAAATTCTTGTATTCCTCATTAAATGTATAATCTACTAGTAATACAATGTACTCAGCTCGATTCCCCCAACAAAAGATCCTTTTACAAGCTCCCGAAGGAGTATTTATAATACGAAACCTGCCCCTTGGGCTTCCTTGACTTTTCAACTTCCTGACCGTTGGGTTTCCTTGCAACCCAGTATTTTCTGCAACCTGCGACCTGGCTGGGTTCTGCGACCTTGCGACCTAGTCACTGGGTCGCTGGGTCGCGCCATCGGGATTTTACCAAGGGATGTGACTTAGCGACCTTGCGACCTATGTGACTTGTGACCTGGTGCAATATGTGACCTGCGACCTCGACAAAAATGCGACCTGCGACCTCGGACCATCTGCGACCTGTGACCTCCAGCAGACATGCGAACTGCGACTTTCATAAATTTGCGACCTGCAACCCAGTCGATGGGTCGGTGGGTCGCATAGTCGAGCTATTGGCATGGAACACAACTCCGTGACCTGGCGACCTGAAGAAATCTGCGACCTGGGGTTTTGTCTCTTCTACATTTCTCCTGTTGAGCATTTTCTGGGCAAGCAAGAAACTTCCTTGTCTGGGTTATAATCATAATATCCTCATGTTACCTGCGTGTAAGCATATTAGATTAGCCATTAGCCTCACCCACATAATTATTTTTATGCATGTTTAAGAAAAAATGAAGATACAATAAATAAAAGAAAATGCAAGTGCATAAGGAGTATATTGATAGATAACATCAAGGGGTTTTAACGATTAGCTTGGACCTCTGTATGGTCCTGTTCTGAAGGAAATATATAAACGATCATGCATATCTCCTATGTATTCCTCCACTGTCGCGAAAGAACGCTTGAAGTTCCAGCCGATATCCTTCCTTGAATAGGCACGTATATCTAGTCTTTAACATATTTTCAATGGAGACTACCGAAGCTAGGGGAGCTCCCATGAACTGCTATGTGCTGAGACAGGCTATGATGCACGATCCCCTAAAAGTATTTCGAGGCTGTGACAGGCCTCGCCATAGATAATTTTCATCATCCCTTGCCTTCATCAGATGGGCATCAATTCACCGGTTTAAAATTATTTCTTTCACAATGAGGTGTTAAAGATGCATTGTTCTTCATATGTAGATATGCTAGGTTTGCTGCCAAACACCCTGTAACGTAGTTATATCGCACAACCTTGAATCATATGAAGGTGATGAAACAATTTATACCTTGGATTGTGCATCTCGAGGGTAGCTTTCAAATCGTTCAAGAAATTATCTAAACTTGGTCTGAATCCCTGGGTGTGAGGAATGCCTTTGAGAGAAGACGTTATTTTTAAGCGGGGTCGCATAGTCGGAAACCCTCATGGGTTGCAGCCTTCAGTGAACGCACATTTTGTGACCTTGCGACCTCAGAGAGGTCGCATAGTCACACTCTGAATAAGGTCACACCTCCTGGTTGGTGACAACTATTGCAACTTCACGACTTGGATTGCAGTCGCATAGCTGACAGGTTGCACTGGGCATAATCTTCCTTGGATGCATTCGCTATGACTTAGCGACTTGGGTAAGGGTCGCTGTTGACACCAGTAATAAGGAAGATAACTATACTAGCAAAATTTTGGAAAGGTGAGGCCTCACGGCTAGTAAAACTGCAAGTCGCAGACGTGTTATACAGGAGTCTTCATGCGTGCATTACTGCACAGCTACTATCGACTCCATCGTCTTCTAGCATTATAACCTTTTGTACGCAGACATCTCCACCATGCGCTATGCTCCCATGCTTCATGATATGAAATCCCTCGGTGGCCAGTAAGGAGCACGATCTGTTGGAGAGGGCATTGTGCCAACGCACTTTACTAAACCTTATTTCACCTCCCATGATGGTCGACTGCCAGAATTTTTATTACGTTCCAATGCAAATGAATCTGGCTTATAGCAGGTGACCGTCTTCATCGAGGCATCAGAATCACTAGTCGAAATATTTTGAATTTAGGAGGCGTGTAGATTGAGCTCAGATCAGAGGGAAAAAATTAACTCAGAAGTTTTTTTTGTTGTGCTAACACAACCAGCATCAAAGGGATTCGATCTTTTTCCTGCACTGAAAATCGACCATGTCGAACGTTACTATGGCGTGCCCGACTTGAGCGGCTCAGAAAGGCATCATACCCTTGCATGTCGTGCTTAATTGCTAATGCAGAGTGCACGATCCTTGAAAAGTTGTGTATCAGCACCCTTTTCGATCAGAAACCTCCATTTTGGGTGTAGCAGCGTAATTAATGTTCATGCATGGCATCATGCATGGGAAACCTGCGTCCATGTAACACGGCATGAAGAATATGGACTTGTTCTATCCAGCTCACCGTGGACGCATGGAAGATTACTATGGCGTGATTTTAAAACTCTGCGTTTTGTTTGACTGTGATGTGCTATAGCTGTTATACATTCCCATTGCAGAATAGTTACAATGATCCGTTTCGTGTTCCAATAATCTTATGGTTATATGGCCACGTAATTAAGTGGCCCATACCACAA
Organism: Pinus albicaulis; assembly: GCA_034641835.2. Lineage (NCBI taxonomy): Eukaryota > Viridiplantae > Streptophyta > Pinopsida > Pinales > Pinaceae > Pinus > Pinus albicaulis. The sequence goes on along the minus strand of CM076578.1, from coordinate 1,794,209,093 downwards.
AATCTCCGTGGATCCATGTGTTCTAGTTCAACACGGTTTACGACCATGCATATCGCACAACTCTGACTATTATCGAACCAGGGTTATTATACCATGCTGGCTGCCACTGTAGGTTGGTCATGACCAGGTGTTGAATGTATCTTTTGATCGTTTCATGTATACATCCACTCCAATGTTTCACCATAAGTTGAAAACCCGCGAAGAAATATTTAAACTCACTTGTAATGTGTTTTCGTGTAGTTCTGATCCACGTTTAAATTCGACCACCTTATATATCTGCGTCATTAATTAAAACTTCAGCATAAAATTATTTGGTGCTAGCTGTTTGCTTGGCGATCTTATATGGTTTTGAAATCATATACGTTCGTGCTTTGGAATTAAATATACAACATCATCTTGGTCCATTGAATGTGCGCCCTTTATAATGTTATCACTTAGTTTTGCTCCACAATATCCTATGTTTTTGAACCATATGATTTCTTTCCCTTGGTTTAATCACATCATATTTAAAACCATAACCTTGATCCACATATTTGCACCCACCATGTAGCTCGAGGCCTAACAAACATTGCTTCCCTTCCCCAATTTGCCAGAGTTGTCAACACAACTCAAAATTAGGTTGGTTCTGAAGAATGGCCTTTTATAGAATTTGTACAACCTTCAAAGATGAAATGTACTTCGCCATTATCTGACTTTGGTACAACACTCAGACTCTCAGATGTACCTTGGATAGCTAAAGACTTATCACCAAGAGTTTCCTTCTGTGTTGTCATGATGGGTCATATTTGTGCAGGCCATAAATTATTATGGACCTCTAGTTACCACCTGCTATATTGTCTGATCTATGTGCTTCTGGGTCGACATCATCATGGCCAATAATATTGTGACTAAGATGCAATTTTCTATGGGCCCTTTGCATAATCACCCCCTCAACTGTGTTTAATACTTATTTCCAAAACATGATGCAGCTGGCCAACGCGATGAGCATGTTGTAATGCTTGCTTGTCCACTTGTGGATTCCAGTGCATTGGCCTTTCTGATGTCACTTGACTCTAGCAGTGTTGATGCTTCGCCACCAAAGCTTTGCACAGCTGCAAAACACTCTTCTACTCTTACTGATCTAACAAGAAGCTCATGAGAATACCTTCGCATCTCTAAGTAATCCTGGGGAATGCCTATCGCCTCCTTCAAATGGCTCTGGCTCCACACCATTGAAAAAGATAAGAATGGTTACATGTCTTTCACAGTTGCACCACAATATTTTGTAAATATTGATGCTGAGTGCCTGAACCACTTGTTTGAAGCTGGGAAACTCTTGATGCAATATAGATACATAAATTTCCTTCTGAAGTGGGACCAATGGAGCCAGTACTCTTTAGTCAAAGTCGCAACTTTAATGGACCCAACACCAAAAGGGCCATGGGAATTTCGGTTGATCTTTCAAGTAAGCCAGCAAACTTATAGCCTGCAATGTTTTCCCAGGGCCCATTGTGACCGAAAGTTCCCTTGACTGGCGCAGTCTTATTTCCTGCGCATATGTGATAGATGTCCTTCACTTCTCATGTTTCATCTTGCACTACTCTGATCCTTCTCATCAGTGTGGTGATGACATTTCGGGAGTAACATTCGTGGGATTGGCTTGTATGAAACATTATAACATTAATTAGTTTACTCTTTGATAATGGTGTCCCTAGATAAAACATATGAGACTAGCGAGCTTAAAATCCATATTCAACCAACATGCTTAGTGACCCATGGCGAGAGGGCCTTTAATTGTCAATACACAAAAGGTTTCCATTCAAATGTATGCAAGGAAATATCATAACACATGGTGCGACAGCGGTAAGAGTGTTCAAGCGTATGCTGGATGACCCCTCCCACATATGGTGTGATTGCAGCAACAACATCTGATCATGATGGCGGGAAAGCTCATGAGGGGTTGGGGATAGGTCGGTGGGATGTCACTGACTACAGGTCGGGTGAAAGACTTTAATGCCTAAGCGAGCAGAGGGGGAACCCAAAATTTTAAATATACCCAAAATTTTGGGTGTTGTTGTAGCGGCTACAACAAATGGCGAACCACTGGTAGAATCCAACATCTCTGTCAATATCACAACAAAAGTCTGAGCCAAGATAGTAATGCAAGGGAATATTGAACAAGTTTTGTAGGGACCCTTTGAATTACTCTGGCCCTTTACAGGTATGCCTAATCCTTATGCCTCAGCTAGGTCTCACTAACCAGAAACACATCAAAGAGAAAGCTCACAGACGCCACTAGCTTGTTGATGATCTGAAGAGAAAGGAAGTGGGTTTATTATTCCCAGGATTTTTTTAAAGTAAGTTTCCAGTGTTGCTCCGCTGCTAGCAGGCCTGGACAGTACCTCGACAGAGTCACTTCAAGAAATCACAAACGTTGCTCCGTTGCCAGTGAGCCTGGTTAGTACCCCGGCAGAGTCGTTGCATTACCTCTCTGCGCAGGAAGCCTTTCTCGATCCTTTACCCTTATTTGTTTCATGTGCTTACAGAACTTATTTTCATGTGCTCGTGGCACTTATTTTTCATGGGCGGATGAGGGATCCCGAATTATTTTACGAGCAAGAGAGGTTGTTTCTTGTTTTACAGAAACTGAAAGATATCTTGATTTGGGTTTTCCCTTGTGCCAAACCTTCACATCCCATTTACCACAATATGCGAAGCATGCAAAACAGATCATTTTAGGGTGTCCAAGACAATGCTGGGCACAAGGCTTAGGCTACAGGTATGGGCCATTCAAACTCATTAGGTCTCCCACAAGCAATCGGCTCGTATCTCCCCGACTAAATAATTTTAGACTCATAGGCATCTTGTTGAGAATGCGACTTTGATGACTTGTCCTGAGAGAAAGCTGCCTCTTGAGATAGCCACCACAACCTCACACAAACAATGGGATTACTATTTCAACAATCGAGGCAAAACAAGACCGCAAGGTGATAGGGTTGCAATGAGGGCTCATGAAGTGGCAGGCGATATGACAAAAAATGATGTAAGGAAGAGAGCATACGATGCAATGTAATAGGCGAGGCTCAAGATGTAATGCAACGCCATGTGCGAGAATGATCAACCAGTTGTAGGTGCACTACAAGCAGTGATTATTTATGCAGCAACCAGTAACTAAAAAATAAATGAGTGGAAAATACTTGTAACATGATGATGCCTAAGATATTAATTGTAAACAAAACAACAAACACACTTTTAAATTATAACGTAAAAATTTGGCAAGTAAATCTAATTAAAGACTTTGAACTAACAAATTTTATTAACAGGTCCTAGCTAGCCTACACCTAAAACCCTAGCTTAACCAATGATGTGGTCGGGTTATGTGAAATCAGCTTTCCAGTGCAGCAACCACATTAGTTCCTGACCTGCAAGGATGACACTATTCGCGATCAGAGCAAGCATACAAAATCGTGCACCAACAACAAGACTTGCCTGAAGAGCATGTGCATTGGCAAGAATATGATGGGTACTTACCAAAGAACATGCCATAATATATTTTTCAATCTGAATCCCACTCTCATTTCGATACACAGCAATATGTTCTTAGAACTCAAAATTTATAAATGACACACATTCATTCATGCACAATTCTAGGTCTGATGGGCACTGGGTAAGCCACCGCCTATTTGCAGGCACATCAACCGGATAAGGTTGGTTGAGCCAACCAGTAACATCATTGTGGTGTTGAGGATGATTGATTCTATGGGGTGGAAGAAACAAGCAGGTGCCAGGTGAATTATAGATGCTTGCACATCCAAGTGCAGAAACCCTAGTTTTGAAAACCTTAGCTCGGGGTTGCTCTTGGGTTTGGTCAAGGGTATGAGGATCCGAATCCACTTTCAGTGTAGGCTGAAATTCCTCACCTCCTTGAACAAACTCTGGACCTACGAGCGGGGGGCTTCCCAGCTTTGATGGTTTGGCAAGATCAACAGGAGAATGGATGTGATCATGGATTGTGGTGAGTTGCAAAATGTCAGTGGGCTTTGTATCAATTCGGTTAGATTTTTGTGCACTGATAGATTGATAACCCAAAGTATCAGATTCTTTAGATTTTCCAGGGTGGAGTGAATTCGATGCGGTTATGCGGGGAGGAGCATGGTACTTGGGGATCGTCATTTGAGAAACGGGCGGCAGAAGCTGAGGCTTCGATTTTCCGATGGGTACTTGAATCTTCTCAAAGCGAATCATCGAATTCTGGTGTCTCCATATGGTTGACAAAGAGATGCGAGTGATTTTCCTCAGCGGTATGATGGAATATGCTTTCCGATAAGAAGGGATCACTATAACCATTGGTTTGATCAAGTTGGGTACCTGGCAAGTTAGGCTCCCCGGGAGTTACCAACTGGGAAGGATCAATAAAGAGGACATCTTGAGGTTTCCCAAATAGGAAATTGCTCCTATGGCTGTCTAAAGGTTCCGAGTGAGAATGATCAGATCTAGAAGATTCATTGATTTGGAACTGTGATTGTGAAACACCATCTGCGTGCTTATGATTGTCGCCAATACCAGTATAAGGAAATTTTGAATGTCTCGAAGAAATTACTGGTATGGCGGGATCGAGAAACAAACCAGGGAATAATGAATGAACAGATTGAGTCGCAGGGGCGTTAACCATACAAGGCTTTTCAACACGTGCATCCGTGTCATTAAGAGAAAACAATGATCTGGCAGGCCTTCTAAGGGAAATTACTGCATCCGGGATAGGAGTCGATTCATAATCCGTATGTGAATCAGATTTAGGACTGTGTCCAGGGAAACATCGAGTGGGCTCGAGGTAGGTTTCATGAACCGAGAGAGATAATGAGCCACTGGGGTTTTCAAACTCTGATTCGACATGGTGCGTGAAAGACTTAAAGTCAGAACAGTCATCGACTTGCGGGTCGTCATAGGGAACACTAGGCTCAGGATGGGTTGCTAACTGAAATTGTTCAAGGGAAACGTGAATCACATAGCTGAACTGTTCGCTTAACAACTTCCAATCGACATCCTCTTCAGGGAACTCAAAACAATAATGAACAAATCTGATAGAAAATTCATTTAGAGGTTCCTGAGGTTCCATTCTGATGTCCTTTCGCTTTATCAATACACTTTGAAAATCGTACCTGAGAAAATCTCGTTGTAATTCACTGGCGAGTTGTTCAAATGAATGGATGGAAGCTTCTGGAAATGTGCGACACCATTGCTTAGCGCGACCTTCGAGAGTGAGGAAGAAAAGCAAACAAATCAAACCTTCATCGTCAATTTCATAGCACTCACCAAAGTCACAGAAATCTAAAAGATGTTGGGTTATGGACACCCCATTTTCACCATCAAATTTTAACTGGGACAAGTGATACATAAGTTCATCGGGGATGAAGTATCGAGGCTCATAAAACTCCGACAAACATCTCGGGATAATGATTTGGGAACGAGCCATTACAGATATGAGATTAACTACAGGCTCTAAGGGCTCAGATTGTCATCTGGCCCTCCTTCTAGCGCCAATTCTGTTGACGGGAAAATCTGTCCTGCCAATAGTAGGGGATCTCCCCAGTAAAAGGTCCCAATTAGACCTTGAACCGTTTGGACTAGGGAGCCCGTCCGGGGTGTGGGTACTACTACCACTGATTTCTCCTTTGCTTTGGGTCTCACTTAAACTCTATAAAACAGTGGATACACACCTAATCAACTGATACAAGACATATGATTGATGCATTAAATGTACATACGACACTATGAGTAGCAAGAGAAAATAATAAAGCATGAAGACCAAAGGAAGTGTTGTTAGCAACACTTCATTAGGTTCATGCTTCTAAGCTTTTCTGACCATGAAAGAAATAGTTACTCATGGTGAGAACACCCTTCACTTCCTAAAGGTTTTAAATGATAACACAAATGCAGATAAACAAAGTCATCAACATTCGCTAAGAAAGTGAAATAAACTCAACCACCATTAACATACTTAGCAAAATGTTATGTAACTGTGATGTGAGTTAAAGATACAGTTCCCTTAATCTAAAGATGTTCAGAAACTGAAAATATAATACTTAACAATGCTCATACATGAAACAACACCAGATCCACAAAGGGATTTTTCAAAATGCTTGTATTCCTCATTAAATGTATAATCTACTGGTAATATAATGTACTTAGCTCGAGTCCCCCAACAAAATATCCTTTTACAAGCTCCCGAAGGAGTATTTATAATACGAAACCTGCCCCTTGGGCTTCCTTGACTTTTCATCTTCCTGACCATTGGGTTTCCTTGCGACCCAATATTTTCTGCGACCTGCGACCTCGCTGGGTTCTGCAACCTTGCGACCTAGTCGCTGGGTCGCTGGGTCGCGCTGTCGGGCTTTTACCAAGGGATGCGACTTAGCGACGTTGCGACCTCTGCAGCTTGCGACCTGGTGCAATATGCGACCTGCGACTAGGGACCATCCACGACCTGCGACCTCCAGCAAACGTGTGACCTGCGAATTTCATAAATTTGCGACCTGCGACCCAGTCGCTGGGTCGCTGGGTCGCATAATCGAGCATTTGGCATGGAACACAACTTCGCGACCTGGCGACCTGAAGAAATCTGCCACCTGGGGTTTTGTCTCTCCTACATTTCTCCTGTTGAGCATTTTCTGGGTAAGCGACAAACTTCCTTGTCTGGGTTATAATCATAATCTCCTCATGTTACCTGTGTGTAAGCATATTAGATTAGGCATTAGCCTCGCCCACATAAATATGTTTATGCATGTTGAAGAAAAAATGAAGATACAATAAATAAAAGAAAACGCAAGTGCATAAGGAGTATATTGGCAGATAACATCAAGGGGTTTTAACGATTAGCTTGGACCCCTGTATGGTCCTGTTCTAAAGGAAATATATAAACGATCCTGCATATCTTCTATGTATTCCTCCACTTTCGCGAAAGAACGCTTGAAATTCCAGCCGATATCCTTCCTTCAATAGGCACGTATAGCTAGTCTTTAACATTTTTTCAATGGAGACAACCGAAGCCAGGGTAGCTCCCATGCACTGCTATGTGCTGAGACAGGCTATGATGCACGACCCCCTCAAAGTATTTCGAGGCTGCGATACGCCTCACCATAGCTAATTGTCGTCATCCCTTGCCTTCATCAGATGGGCATCAGCTCACCGGTTTAAACTTATTTCTTTCATAATGAGGTGTTAAAGATGCATTATTCTTCATATGTAGAGATGTTAGGTTTGCTTCCAAACACCCTATAACGTAGTTATATCACCCAACCTTGAATCATATGAAGGTGCTGAAACAATTTATACCTTGGAAGGTGCATCTCGAGGGTAGTTTTCAAATCGTTTAAAAAATTATCTAAACTTGGTCTGAATCCCTGGGTGTGAGGAATGCCTCTAAGAGAAGACAACATTTTGAAGCGGGGTCGCATAGTTGGAAATCCTCATGGGTCGCAGCCTTCAGCGGATGCACATTTTGTGACCTTGTGACCTAAGAGAAGTCGCATAGTCGCACTCTGAATAAGGTCGCACCTCCTGGCTAGTGACAACTATTGCGACTTCGCGACTTGGATTGCAGTCGCATAGCTGACAGGTCACACTGGGAATAATCTTCCTTGGATGCATTCGCTGCGACTTTTCGACTTGGGTAAGGGTCGCTGTTGACACCAGTAATAAGGTAGACAACTATACTAGCGAAATTTTGGAAAGGTGAGGCCTCACGGCTAGTAAAACTGCAAGTCATAGACGTGTTATGCAGGAGTCTTCATGCGTGCATTACTGCACATCTAATATCGACACCATCGTCTCCTAGCATTATAACCTTTTGTACATAGACATCTCTGCCATGCGCTATGCTCCCATGCTTCACGATATGCAATCCCTCGGTGGCCAGTAAGGAGTGCGATCTGTTGGAGAGGGCATTGTGCCAACGCACTGTACTGAACCTTATTTCACCTCCCATGATGGTTGACTACCAGAATGTTTATTACGTTCCAATGCAAATGACTCTGGCCTACAGTAGGTGACCGTCTTCATCGAGGCATCAGAATCACTAGTTGAAATATTTTGAATTGAGGAGGCGTGTAGATTGAACTCAGAGAAGAGGGCAAAAATTAACTCAAAATTCTTGTTTGTTGTGCTAACACAACCAGCATCAAAGGGATTCGATCTTTTTCCTGCACTGAAAATCGACCATGCCTAACATTACTATGGCGTGCCCCACTTGAGCGGCTCAGAAAGGCGTCATACCCTTGCATGTCGGGCTTAATTGCTAATGCAGAGCGCACGATCCCTGAAAAGTTGTGTATCAGCGCCCTTTTTTATCATAAACCTCCATTTTGGGTGTAGCAGTGTAATTAACGTTCATGCATGGCAGCATGCATGGGAAACCTGTGTCCATGTAACGCGGCATGAAGAATATGGACTCGTTCTATCCAGCTCACCGTGGACGCATGGAAGATTACTATGGCGTGATTTTAAAACTCTGTGTTTCGTTTGACTGTTATGTGCTATAGCTGTTATACATTCCCATTGCAGAATAGTTACAATGATCTGTTTCATGTTCTAATAATCTTATGGTTATATGGCCACGTAATTAAGTGGCCCATACCACAAAATCGCCATGGATCCATGTGTTATGGTTCAACATGGTTTACGACCATGCATATCGCACAACTCTGACTATTATCGAACCAGGGTTATTATACCATGCTGGCTGCCACTGTAGGTTGGTCATGACCAGGTGTTGAACGTAAGTTTTGACCGTTGCTTGTATCCGTCCGCTCCAACGTTTCACCATAAGTTGAAAACCCGCCAAGAAATATTTAGACTCACTTGTAATGTGTTTTCATGTAGTTCTGATCCATGTTTAAATTCGACCACCTTATATATATGTGTCATTAATTAAAAATTTAGCATAAAATTATTTGGTCCTAGCTGTTTTCTTGGCAGTCTTATATGGTTTTGAAATAATATACATTCACGCTTTAGCATTAAATATACAACATCACCTTGGTCCATTGAATGTGCACCCTTTATAATGTTATCACTTAGTTTTGCTCCACGATATCCTATGGTTTTGAACAATATGATTTCTTTCCCTTGGTTTAATCACATCATATTTAAAACCATAACCTTGATGCACATATTTGCGCCCACCATGTAGCTCGAGGCCTAACAAACATTGCTTCCCTTCCCCAATTTTCCAGAGTTGTCAACACAACTCAAAACTAGGTCGGTTCCGAAGAATGGCCTTTTATAGAATTTGTACAACCTTCAATGATGAAATGTACTTCGCCATTATCTTACTTTGGTACAACACTCAGACTCTCAGATGTACCTTGGATAGCTAAAGACTTATAACCAAGATTTTCCTTCTGTGTTGTCATGATGGGTCATATTTGTGCAGGCCATAAATTATTATGGACCTCTAGTTACCACCTGCTATACTGTCTGATCTATGTGCTTCTGGGTCGACATCATCATGGCCAATAATATTGTGACTAAGATGCAATTTTCTATGGGCCCTTTGCATAATCACCCCCTCAACTGTGTTTAATACTTATTGACAAAAAATGATGCAGCTGGCCAACGCGATGAGCATGCTGTAATGCTTGATTGTCCACTTGTGGATTCCAGTGCATTGGCCTTTCTGATGTCACTTGAATCTGGCAGTGCTGATGCTTCGCCACCAAAGCTTTGCACAGCTACAAAACAATCTTCTGCTCTTACTGATCTAACAAGAATCTCATGAGAATACCTTCGCGGCTCTAAGTAATCCTGGGGAATGCCTATTGCCTCCTTCAAATGGCTCTGGCTCCACACCATTGAAAAAGATAAGAATGGTTACATGTCTTTCGCAGTTGCACCACAATATTTTGTAAAGATTGATGCTGAGTGCCTGAACCACTTGTTTGAAGCTGGGCAAATCTTGATGCAATATAGATACATAAATTTCTTTCTGAAGTGGGACCAATGGAGCCAGTACTCTTGAGTCAAAGTCGCAACTTTAATGGACCCAACACCAAAAGGGCCATGGGCATTTCGGTTGATCTTTCAAGTAAGCCAGCAAACTTATAGCCTGCAATGTTTTCCCAGGGCCCATTGTGACCGAAAGTTCCCTTGACTGGTGCGGTCTTATTTCCTGCACATATGCGACAGATGTCCTTCACTTCTCATGTTTCATCTTGCATTACTCTGATCCTTCTCATCGGTGTGGTGATGACATTTCGGGTGTAACATTCATGGGATTGGCCTGTATGAAACATTATAACATTAATTAGTTTACTCTTTGATAATGGTGTTCCTAGATAAAACATATGAGACTAGGGAGCTTAAAATCCGTATTCACCCAACATGCTTAATGACCCATGGCGAGAGGGCCTTTAATTGTCAATACACAAAATGTTTCCATTCAAATGTATGCAAGGAAATCTCATAACACATGGTGCGATAGTGGTAAGAGTGTTCAAGCATTTGATGGATGCCCACATATGGCGTGATTGCAACAACAACATCTGATCATGATGGCGAGAAAGCGCATGAGGGGTTGGGGATAGGTCGGTGGGACGTCACTGACTGCAGGTCGGGTGAAAGACTTTAACGCCTAAGCGAGCAGAGGGGGAACCCGAAATTTTAAATATACCAAAAATTTTGGGTGCTGTTGTAGCGGCTACAACATAGGAGAAGAGAATCATTTCTTTACACCTGATGATATGCCAACTTTTATCACTGAAGATGACGAGTATTCAGAAATTTTAGCTATACAAAAAGACGAGGATTTCATCTTGGCCAATGAGACAGCTCTTGAAGAAGAGTCTGATGAGTATCAGAGGGGATACATGAATGACTTGACCACCCAGCAGTGAAAAAATTCACTTAGAAACAGAGATGTGCCTGTTAATCCAATTCAGAAAATAAAGGAAGTTTCAGCACCAAAGAATGATTCACCCATGGTGCAGAAGAAGGGAAAAGAGACAACTGATCCCACTACTAGCCAATCCCCATCATCAAATGAAAGATTCAATCATCCAATTGTATCAAAGGAGAAAATTGAAAAGAAGGATGTTCCAGCTAAAGAGGTAGAGAAAATTTCAGTTTTTAACTTAGAAAATGAAATTGCTAAGTTGAGAGTTTCCATTCCTTTGACTGAATTGATGAAGAACAGCAGCTATAAGGGTCAGGTGTCTAAGATTTTGAATTTAGATCCATTTTCTGATATGGTGAATGTGGAAGATGATCAACCTGAGTTGATTTTTGGTCCAGGATTGGATGCTGAGTCTCCAGATAGTGATGTGCCTCCTTTTTATATCAGCCTTAGATTGCATGATTATGTGTTACATAATGCTATGTTCGATTCCGGAGCTTCTCATAATCTCATGCCTAGGGAAATCATGGAGAAATTGGGATTGGATATCACTAGAAAGTATCATGATCTTTACTCTTTCGATTCAAGTAGAGTAAGATGCATCGGGCTTATCAAATATTTGGTGGTCAGCTTGGATCAGATTCCGACTAAAAAAATTTTCATGGACGTGGTTGTGGCGGATATTCCTCCTAGATTTGGCATGCTTCTTTCCAGATCTTGGGGAGCGAAACTTAAAGGAACATTGCAGCTTGATTTCTCCTATGCTACTATTCCTATGTTTGGTCAGATGAGGAAATTATATCGAGAGAAAAAGATGAAGTATATGATCACCAGCAAGGATAAACCGATAAATCATCCAATCAATTATGTACATACATATTTAGAATCATTTGTTTTGTATTCAGATAGTTTCAATGATGTAAATAGTCAATTAGTTGAAGTAGAAGACATTCCGAAAATCACCGAGAATTTCAGAGAGGTCTTAAATAAAGAGGGACAAAAACTTGAAAGTTCCGTTGAGCAATCAGCCTTCTGACAGCAGCAAAAATTTGATGGACAGCAAGCAGAAATAACATAACAAACAGAATTTCAGCACATGGAAGAGGATGAATATGGTTTATGGACCATGGATTTTGATGATGCAGTAGGAATTGATGGTGCTGGAATTGGCATTTGGGTACGCAGCCATTTTTCTGCCCCAAACAAGGTACCGAGTAATGTAAGGGTCCGTTCTTATAAATTGGCTTTTGATTGTTCAAATAATGAGGCCGAATACAAAGCTTTAATTGCTGGTCTGAAAATTCTTAGAAAGTTGAATGTTAAGAGGATTGCAGTGTATGGTGATTCCGAGTTGGTTATCAAGCAAGTGAAAGGTGAATACCAAGCTAAGCATCCTCGAATGCGGGCTTACCTAAATGTAGTTCTCGATATCTTGAAATTGTTTTTAGACTATTCTTTGACTTGTGTCCCTCGTATTCAGAATGGTATTGCAGATGCACTTGCAAAGGCAGCAAGTAATTTGAAAATTCCGATGAACTGAAGTAAAAAATTTGAAATTCATGTGAAGCATCGTCCAACTATCCCAGACAATCAAAGGTATTGGAAAGCGTTTCAAGATGATGAAGAAATTGACGAATTTCTGCAAAATGAAGGTAAATTCAAAGACACTTCTATTGATGTGGAGCATGATGATGGTGGGGCTGATGTGCAAATAAATCAGATTGAAGTATTGCAGCTGAAGGATAATGTAATTCCTAAAGGTCTAATAACTTTAGAGGAGCTTTTTGATCAAGATGACGTAGCTCGAAAACCAACCTTGCAGCCAACCAAAAAGGGAGTTGAAGATGTGAACATTGGATCAGCTGAGAATCCAAAAATGGTGAAATTATCCAAAGCATTGCCACCACAGGTAAAGGAAAAGTATATCAGTTAGTTGTCATCTTTTTCTGATGTATTTTCTTGGGACTATTCAGATTTGAAGACATACGATACAAACATAATTCAGCACACCATTCCGATCAAGCCAAATCAAAAGCCCTTCAGGCAGAAGTTAAGAAGAATAACTCCAAAGTTGCTGCCCTCAATTGAGAAGGAATTGAATCGATTTTACAAGGCTAGTATCATTGTTCCTATAATATTTTCAGATTGGATTTCTAATTTGGTGCCTGTACGCAAGAAGACAGGTAAGATTCATTTTTGCATTGATTTTAGGAATCTGAATAAGGTTTCTTTGAAAGATAATTATTCGTTGCCCAAAATGGATCACATACTTCAGCGAGTAGTTGGAGCATCTCGTATGTCACTACTCGATGGTTATTCTGGCTATAACCTAATTCTGGTCCATGAGGATGATAACCTAATTCAGATGAAGAGCACCTTTACCATTTGAAGATTGTTTTTTAGCAGTGTAGAAAGTATGGTGTGTCACTCAATCCAAAGAAGAGTTTGTTTGCCATGGATGAGGGCAAGCTTCTTGGTCATATTATCTCAAAAGTTGGCATCCATATTGATCCAGCTCGAGTAGAAGCTATTCAGAAAATTAATCTTCCCCGAAACAAAAAGGCGATCCAATCATTCAATGGTAAGATGAATTTCTTACGCCATTTTGTGCCTAATCTTGTAGAACATTTAAGGGATATTAAAAACATGCTTAAGAAAGATAGCGTAGTGAAGTGGACTGAGGAGGTTGTAAAGTCTTTCAATTTAGTGAAGTTGGCTCTTTCTTCAGCTCCGATTTTGATCAGCCCGGACTATACTCAGGATTTTATTTTGTTTTCATTTGCTTCAGAGCATACTATGGCAACAGTATTGATGCAGAAAAGAGATCAGCATGAAAAACCAATTGCTTTTTTCAGCCAAACCATAAGAGATGCAGCTTTAAAGTATAACATTATTGAAAAGAAAGCTCTTGCTTTAGTGAAAGCATTGAAATATTTAGAATTATATATTTTGCATTCTCATATTCTTGCCTATGTCCCTAATGCTACTGTTAAGGATGTTTTAGTGCAAATAGATCCGGAGGGGAGACGAGGCAAATGGATTGCTGCCTTGCTGGAGTATGATGTGGAGATAAAGCCTACAAATCTTATCAAAGGACAAGGGCTAGCTAAGCTAATGGCTGAGTCAAATTTTCATGCCTTGGACATTAATCTCATTGCTGCTATGTTCGATGAAAATGAGGAAAGTTCACAAATTTAGGTATCAGAAATCTTTGTGCTTTCTCCTTGGTATTCAGCCATTGTATATGTGCTCCAAAACTTGTCACCACCGCCAGGCATGGCTAAAAACTAAAGTACGACTCCAAAATTGAAGGCTGCCAAGTTTTCTATCATGAATAATGCACTTTATTGGAAAGATCCCGGTGGTGTTTTACTTAATTGTTTGGTTGAAGAAGAAGCAAAGAAGGTTATGGAAGATTTTCATAAGGGAGATTGCGGGGGTCACATTTTTTGGAAAAAAACGGCCAAAAAAATTTTAAGAGTAGGTTATTATTGGCCGACTCTTTTCGCTGATGTATACAAAATTGTTAAAAGCTGCCATGAATGTCAGATTTTTGAAGGGAGGAAAAAATTACAGCCTTTGCTGCTTAAACCCATTGAGGTTCTCCTTTTCAGCAGTGGGGTTTGAATTTCATTGGCGAAATTCATCTTGCTTCTTCAGCTCAGCATAAGTGGATCCTCACAGCGACAGATTATTTCATGAAATGGATTGAAGCAATTCCCACCAGGCAAGCCACAGATGCGGTAATAATTTCATTTCTTGAGAATAATATTTTGTGTTGCTTTGGTTGCCTGAATAAGTTAATTACTAATAATGCAACAGCTTTCAAATCAAAAAGAATGGTTGAGTTTTGTAACAAGTATCACATCACTTTGGGACACTCAACCACCTATCATCCACAAGGCAACGGATTGGTTGAGTCCTCGAACAAATCTTTAGTCAACATTATTAAAAAGCTGCTGGAAATAAACAAGAAAACTTAGCATAAGAAGTTGGTCAATGCACTTTGGGCAGACCGAGTGAGTCAGAAGAAATCTATAGTTATGTCCCCTTTCGAGCTAGTATATGGAGTTGACACAGTATTTCCTACCTCTCTCGCAGTTCCAGTGGTCAAACTTCTGCAGGAAGCTGGCAGTGAAGATGATCATATGCAAAGGAGAATAAATCAAATGATCCATTTGCAGCAAACCAGAGAGGAAGTTTTCCAAAACAAGTTCAAGCTGCAAGAGAGAATTAAGAAAATATATGACAGAAAGGAGAAAGCGGACAAGTTCCAATTAGAAGAAGTGGTGTTCAAATGGGATGCAAGAAACGAGGAAAAGGGTAAGAATGGTAAGTTTGAAAATATCTGGAAAGGACCCTTCAAAATTGCTTCATATCGGGGTCAAAATTATTTTCTTCTGAAAGAAATGAACGAGGAAGATTGTCCAGGAGGGCCGATCAATGGTCAGCTACTCAAGCAGTATCATTTCTGAAATGTTTTCTACTGTTTTACATTGTCACTGTACATACCAGTTTATTTCAGTTTTATTGCAAGTGTGTGCTGTTATCTTTTCTTCAGTTTGGGGCCCGAGGTGAGGGCTATAACTCTGAAGATTGATTTCAGCTTTGATTTGAGTTTATTGAGTCAATTTTTTCAGTCATTTTTGGTTTCGAAATTGAGTCGGTTTGAGTCAATTTTCAGTCAATAAAATGAGTCAAGAGTCTTGTGTTGGTTTTTTGTAGTTATGGACCCCATAGCCCAATCGACGAAGGCACTACCTACTCTCCCAGAAATCTGTAGTTCTTGGCACCTCCAAGGAGCTATCATCCCCATTGGAGCCAATGTTAGAGTCAGTATCTTCATCCCTCCGTCAGAGATCAAAATTTCTCTTGTTGAATTTCATTTTAGGTGTCTCACTCAGTTCGGTCAGCTGCATTCCGTTAGGAGCATGGATCATCTGACGGTAGGGGCTTGTCACCCATGCCCCTCATGTCTTATACCTGTTGGCCTATTTCTGTTCATTAAAATCATTCACAGTCATTTTTTGTCTTATAGTCTGCAAAGAGTCATATTAGGTTTTGAGTCTCATTAGGTCTAGGGTTTCGTTAATCCAGTCTTCAGAATGTCTAATAATCTCAGCAGGCACATGAGGGAGGTTAGAAATAAGTTTTCACTGCAAAAAAATTCATTATCATATGTTCAAAAATGATTTTTCTTCAAAACTCTGTTTTGAAGAAAAATTGTCTATTTCATTTTCCTGTAAATAAATGCAATGTAATTTTCAAGTTTTTTAAGTTGTGATAACACTCCACTTGCCAACCCTAGTCGCCATTATCAAAATTTCCATGCCATCCATTCCCTGCAAAGACAGATAAAAATTTCATCATCAGTCCAAAAGGCCAAAAGAAACAAAACAGAGTTCTTTTGAAAAGCGTCAAAGTTTGTAACATTACAAAGTGGGTTTTTCAAATCAAAAATCAAAATGCTTGGTATATATAAGATATTTCCAAAACTCAAAACTCCATTTGCATGTCAAGAGATAGCATTGAGGCAAGAAAAATCGTGGAGGAGCGAAGCAAGTGTTGGGAGGTCAGACTGTGTGCAAATTGCCGGGCACGACGCACTGGGCAGGTGTCGCGATGCATAGGAGGTGTGTGGCGCATCGGGCAAGTTGACTGTGTGTGGTTTTGAACCAGCCCAACGCATTGGAGGGTCGCGGCGCACTAGGTTAGTTATGCGGTGCATTGGGCCGAAACAAAATTTTTTGCCATTACCTCCAAAAACTCCAAATCGACTCGGTCTATTTTGCCCAAGTAAGTTCATGTGAACTTGTAATTTCCATTTAAAAATGTTTGAAAATGGATTATGAGAGTTTTAATGCCAAAACTTAGGTTTTTAATTTGGTGTTTTAAAAATAATTTTGTGCCAAATACTCCATTCCTCACCTTGTTTTTTCCACCCCTTCACTATCATCTTACCACTACAATCCATCCCCTATCCCCTTACATCCCCAAAGTCACTTATTCCTAAGCCAATTTCCCTATCCCTAAGTCATTTTATTTCCTATCATTCTCATTTTCCCATCTCACTTGTAAAATTTCCCAAACCCCAAGTTTTCCCAAGCAGTCAAGTGGTTGTCCTTACACTTCAAATATCACTTGATTAAATTTCATTGTCCCCTCTGCCATATTTTTCCACAGTCCCTCCCATACTATCATACATTTGGCACTAAGACAAAAGCACAAAAATTCTCATTATCATCTATCCAATACAACATAGACCTTGCATAGACCTTGGACATTATGGAGACAGATATTGATACATTGTATGACAAAGATAGTGATTCCACCACTGAGTTACACACACCTATAAGGCCTCATAAAAGTGGCAGACATGTGAGAGAAGAGCCCACTTCATTGGCTGAATTGCAGGCTTGCCCACTTGCCATGGCATGTTTCCAACAACAGTCATGTTTTCAATTTTTTGAAATGATTGCTAGGATACATATTCATCAGGAGTTGGCTCGTTTGTTTGTATTGCATTTACATGATGGTCAGGTAACTCTTGCCGGTGTAACTTTCACTTTGACACCGGAAACTATCTCTCAAGTAGCTGGAATACCGAATGTGGGAGAACAGTGGAAAAAAAGACAGCAGGTGAACAGAGTGCATTATGAACCATATATCAAGCCTAGCTTTGTAAAACAACTCAGTAGAGTGTTCCCATTCCGGTTCCTAAAGTATTCCTACGTGCCTCTGATGAAACTCATTATCAGATATTTCAGTTGTGAGGGCCGGTTTTCACGCCTCTATGCCTATCACATCAGGTTATTGATGCATTTCACCAGGGTGAGGATGATGAACCTCCCTTATTTCATGTGCCGGAACATCAAGAGAATGACCACTCTCATGCAGAGGAAAATTCCTGAGCAACAGTACAACAATATTTATCACTATGCACTCATCAAGATAGTGGTTGTACATCAGCTCGGCTTGCAGGGTATTTCATGGGAGGATTTAATTTCCAATGATTTCTTCACGGCTCCTCAGGTTCCTCCGAAGTTTTTTCATGATGCAGGTGAACCTTCATATCAGCATGGAGGTCAGGAGACAGAGACCACTAGTGTGCCACGTATGTCACTTATCAGAGAGGTACTAGAGGATTATTTGCAGCAGCCCGGCGAGTATTATCTCCACCTGGGGTGAAAGGGGTCTCGCTTCCGTCATCAACAGCATAGGTATAGGTACAGGATAGAGGTAAGAGGCATATGCAGGATGAGGGTCCTTCAGGAGGCCAAGATATATGTTTCATACTGATTGATGAGGATTTGAGCTCTCCAAGCTCAAATTTGAGAGAGACCATTCAGGAGCAGAAGGCGGAGATAGATAACTTGACCATAAAATTGCAGAGAGTCCAATGGATTATAAACTACCTAGAGCAGCAAAACAAATAGTTGGAAGATCAGCAAACAATCATGGAGTTGCAAAACATCCGTGAGAACCGGCAAGCTGCCCAAAGAAGCCAAACCGAGATGACATCCATTGAGTGAGAGATTGAGGCTGATAGAGAGACTTGGCTTGAGAGGGTCAATATTCATCTGGAGAAGCTGTTGGAAAAGGAAAACAAGGAAAATAACATGCTCAGGCACATGAATAATAAGTATTGGGCGAGGAATCATGTTTGCAAGGTGTGAAACAAGATCCTGAAGGCAAAGCTAAAGAAGGCATTAAAGCGTCGCAAAAGGCATTATAGACTCCAAATTTTGGCCGAAGCTTCTTTGGCTCAGAATAGTGCTTGATGGTGGACATTCAACCCAAATTTCAAGAAATTTGGGAAACTTTTTGTCAATTTTGAATTTTTTGGCCTTTACACATATTTTCCTGCCCGACGCGTCGCGCTACTTGGCGCGCGCTTATAATTGGAAGCTTCTCTTGAAAAAAAATTTGTATTTCTAGATTTTTCATCAAAATTTATGCATTCCTACCCATTACCTAAATATTTTGACAAGTTTTGGGTTGCCTGAAGGGTCAAAAACACCTTAAAATGGCCTTTCTGCCACTTTTTGGACACACAGGAAGCAGTGTTGGGAAAACTCATTTTTGGAGGGGCAAATGGAAACCAAATTCAGAAATTCCACTTGGGTTGGAAATTAGACAGGTAGGCATTTCCAACGCGCTATCCTACACTCAATTTGGACTAGGGGAAGGCCCTCAAAATCAGCTCCAAAGTGGCACGACGCATAGATATTTCAGGCGCGACACATTGGGAATTTTGGCATAGTTTTCACTCAGTAACTCAGTTTTTCACCTAGTTTTGGACAGTTTGACCTTTTAATCTTCAAATGTGAAAATCTTGATGTAACTTGATGTAATTTCATGGATTTTATATAATTATGGAATATTTTTATTCATGTAAGCAGATTCATTCACCAAAAAGTGAATTGTAACTGAATGAATCAGTTTCCTATCTTATAGAGGCAAGCTGTTCCACTGCCTATTTTCTAGTTCTTAGTTTAGATCTTGTTGAAAAATCTCCTAAACTAGTGAGCTCAACCCCTAGAGGCATGGGGATGAGTTAGGCTTGTCTATATCTTGTATTTTCTCAGTCATTTTCAGGGTTGGACACTTGGGATTGCTTTGAGCTTCATTGTAAATTTCATCTCTGCATTTTGGCAAAGGAATAGACCAGGGTTTGCAGCACTATTTGGGATCCATGTGGCTCTATGTTTTGATGGTGTGTTTCTCTCTTTGATTATAATTTTACTGATGTTTCATGTGTATCATTTCCCTTCTCCTTTCTTCTTAAGTTAAACAAACAAGTAATAAAGGTGGAATTCATTAGATTTGCAGTGCTCTCCCTTGAAGTTTTGTTTATTTTTCCATGTTTTCAACTGTTTGAAGAGGATTTTTGAAACCTCTTTCCCTCTTCAACTCCTCCCCGATCATAGTTATCCATTTCGTTCAATTCGAAGCATCAGAACAATTTCCTTTCTTGCCCCATTCAGCCCTCTGCAAAACTGATCATTTCCCGGACCCAAAATTTGCCTTTCCCTTTGATTCCAACAAAAACCCCCAAAATCGAATCAAACCATTTTACATATATACCTAGCCTAAAATTAGCTTTTATTTCAAGTCATCTCAAGCCTCATTGATTATTTTTGCTGAGATTGACCCAGAGAGAGCCCTCTCCTGATCTGGTAGGGCTAGCTACCAGATTAAGCGTGGTTTGATGTTACCCTAGACTCTGCCTTCCTTCAGCCTGAGGTAGATTTAGGCAATAACATAGTGGCGACTCCACTAGGGAAAAAAATGGTTTTCTTGTTAGTGTTATTCGTTTTATAAGCTACAGACGGAGCCTGATGTTATGCTAGGTAGCCTTCGAAATGCTCTTGATTTGCATTAGCGAAAGTAGATAAATGTTGGTTCAGTCAATCTCCGGTCTAGTTTGTAAACATAACATTTGACTTGTAAATTTCCCCAGTACATCAGATCATTCTAGACTTTTGGATGATGATTTTAGAATTTGATAGGCTAAACAAGTTTGTTTTGTCCCTTTGATTTTTGAAAATAATTCAACACACTGGCTTCCAGACGACATACCATAGCAAATCCGAATCCCGATCCACCTCCTTTGTATGAAAATCCCAATCTTATTTCGAGAATCCTTCGTCGAGAAAGTCCTGTGATTCCTCTATTTAAATCTCATTCATGTCCCGCTGTTTTTGAGTATCTTGAAGATCTTGAGTTTGACGAACAATTCGAGTTGTCGTTGTTTGAGACTAAGTCTGAAAGTGCTATTGATTCTATTGTCATAAATCCAGAGTTTATCAAATATCTTGAAATTGAACAGGCTAATAGATCCATTGACAGTTACATTTTGAGATTAATGTGGAAAATGTAACAATGAGATTGTTTGTTTAAACCTTTGGAGGAGAAGTCAGAAAGTGGTCCAGAACTTTGCTGCCCAGAAGTATTGCTACATTGGCTAATCTTCAGAGACAATTCTTGGATTGATGGGAAGTGCAGAAAGATCCTCTTTCAATCCTTTCCGAATATGACAATATCAAGTGGAATGTTGGTGAGTCCGTTCAAGATTATTGTATTAGATTCAATACTATTTACAATGCAATTCCTGCTGATATAAAGCCACCTAGGGGGTCAGCTTTGATTAAACTTCCAGATGGATTCGATCCTAACATGGCTTATGAATTGAGAGAAAGAAGTTCGGCTACTTTAGAAGATATGCAAAAAATTGCAGTCAGTGTTGAAGCTAATTTGAATGCCAGGAGAGCTAGAATGAGAGATGAAAAGAAAGTAGAAATAAAGGAAGAGGTTTCCACGTTAGATCAAATGCTTCAGAAGATGGAAAAGATGTTTGAAATATTAACACTTGATAATCCTGAACCGCAGATGAGAAATCCTAACTTACGTGGCCACCAGCAACTTCAATTCAGAATCAAGCAAAGAGAGCAGCGAGCACAAGAACCGACAGTACAACAGAAATCGAAGACTCCCTTGCAACAGAATTTTGTTGGTCCGGAATCAGATGATGAAGAGAATGTATTACGAGAAGAGAATAATTTATTTACACCTGATGATATGCAAACTTTTATCACTGAAGATGAGGAGTATTCAGAAAGTTCAGCTGTACAAAAAGACAAGGATTTCATCTTGGCCAATGAGACAACTCTTGAAGAAGAGTCTGGTGAGTATAAGAGGGGATACATGAATGCCTTGAAAACCCAGCAGCAAAAATATTCACTTAGAAACAGATATGTGCCTATTAATCCAATTCAGAAAAGAAATGAAGTTTCAGCATCAAAGAATGATTCACCCGTGGCGCAGAAGAAGGGAAAATAGACAGTTGATCCCACTACTAGCAAATCCCCATCAACAGATTAAAGATTCAATCAACCAATTGTATCAAAGGAGAAAACTGAAAAGAAGGATGTTCCAGCTAAAGAGGTAGAGAAAATTTCAGTTTTTAACTTAGAAAATGAAATTGCTAAGTTGAAAGTTTCCATTCCTTTGACTGAATTGATGAAGCACAACAACTATAAGGGTTAGGTGTCTAAGATTTTGAATTTAGTTCCATTGTCTGATATGGTGAATGTGGAAGATGATCAACTTGAGTTGATTTTTGGTCCAGCATGGGATGGTGAGTCTCCAGATATTGATGTGCCTCCTTTTTATATCAGCCTTAGATTGCATGATTATGTGTTACATAAAGCTATGTTTTATTCCGGAGCTTCTCATAATCTCATGCCTAGGGAAATCATGGAGAAATTGGGATTGGATATCACTAGAAAGTATCATGATCTTTACTCTTTCGATTCCAGTAGAGTAAGATGCATCGGTCTTATCAAAGATTTGGTGGTCAACTTGGATCAGATTCCGACTAAAAATGTTTTGATGGACGTGGTTGTGGCGGATATTCCTCCTAGATTTGGCATGCTTCTTTCCAGATCTTGGGGAGCGAAACTTAAAGGAACTTTGCAGCTTGATTTCTCCTATGCTACTATTCCTATGTTTGGTCAGATGAGGAAATTATATTGGGAGCAAAAGATGAAGTATATGATCACCAGCAACGAGAAACCGATAAATCATCCAATCAATTATGTACATACAGATTTAGAATCATTTGTTTTGTATTCAGATAGTTTCAATGATGTAAATAGTCAATTAGTTGAAGTAGAAGACATTCTGGAAATCACCGAGAATTTCGGAGAGGTATTAAAGAAAGAGAGACAAAAACTTGAAGGTTCCGCTGAGCAATCAGCCTTCCGACAACAACAAAAAGTTGATGGACAGCATGCAGAAATAACAGAACAAACAGAATTTCAGCACTTGGAAGAGGATGAAGATGGTTTATGGACCATGTATTTTTATGGCGCAGTAGGAAGTGATGGTGATGGAATTAGCATTTTGGTACGTAGCCCTTTTTCCACCCCAAACAAGGTACCTAGTAATGTAAGGGTCTGTTCTTATAAATTGGCTTTTGATTGTTCAAATAATGAGGCCGAATACAAAGCTTTAATTGTTGGTCTGAAAATTATTATAAAGTTGAATTCTAAGAGGATTGCAGTGTATGGCAATTCCGAGTTGGTTATGAAGCAAGTGAAAGGTGAATACCAAGCTAAGCATCCTCAAATGCGGGCTTATCGAAATGCCGTTCTCGATATCTTGAAATTTTTTTCAGACTATACTTTGACTTGTGTCCCTCGTATTCAGAATGGTATTGCAGATGCACTTGCAAAGGCAGCAAGTAATTTGAAAATTCCGATGAAATCAAGTAAAAATTTTGAAATTCATGTGAAGCATCGTTCGACTATCCCAGAAAATCAAAGGTATTGGCAAGTGTTTCAAGATGATGATGAAATTGACGAATTTCTGCAAAATGAAGGTAAATTCAAAGACACTTCTATTGATGTGGAGCATGATGATGGTGGGGCTGATGTGAAAATAAATCAGATGGAAGTATTGCAGCTGAAGGATAATCGCATTCCTAAAGGTCTAATACCTTTAGAGGAGATTTTAGATCAAGATGACGTAGCTCGAAAACCAACCTTGCAGCCAACCGAAAAGGGAGTTGAAGATGTGAACACTGGATCAGCTGAGAATCCAAAAATGGTGAAATTGTCCAAAGCATTGCCACCACAGGTAAAGGCAAAGTATATCAGTTTTTTGTCATATTTTGCTGATGTATTTGCTTGGGACTATTCATATATGAAGACATACGATAAAAACATAATTCATCACACTATTCCGATCAAGCCAAATCAAAAGCCCTTCAGGCATAAGTTAAGAAGAATAAATCCGAAGTTGTTGCCCTCAATTGAGAAGGAAGTAAATCGAGTGTACAAGGTTGGTATCATTGTTCCTATAATATTTTCAGATTGGATTTCTAATTTGGTGCCTGTACGCAAGAAGACAGGTGAGATTCGTTTGTGCATTGATTTTAGGAATATGAATAAGGTTTCTTTGAAAGATAATTATCTGTTGCCCAAAATGGATCACATACTTCAGCAAGTATTTGGAGCATCTCGTATGTCACTACTCGATGGTTATCTTGGTTATAACCAAATTCTGGTCCATAAGGATGATAGAGATAAAACAACGTTCACCACTCCGTGGGGAACTTTCCATTATGCTAAAATTCCTTTCGGTTTGAAGAATACTGGTGTGACCTTTCAGTGAGAAATGGATATGGCATTTGCAAATGAGAAAGATGCTTTTCTAGTTGTGTATCTTGATGATTTGACAGTTTTTTATAATTCAGATGAAGAGCACCTTTACCATTTGAAGATTGTTTTTCAGCGGTGTAGAAAGTATTGTGTGTCACTCAATCCGAAGAAGAGTTTGTTTTCCATGGATGAGGGCAAGCTTCTTGGTCATATTATCTCAAAAGATGGCATCCGTATTGATCCAGCTCAAGTAGAAGCTATTCAGCAAATTAATCTTCCCCGAAACAAAAAGGAGATCCAATCATTCAATGGTAAGATGAATTTCTTACGCCGTTTTGTGCCTAATCTTGTAGAACATTTAAGGGAGATTACAAACATGCTTAAGAAAGATAGCGTAGCGAAGTGGACTGAGGAGGCTGTAAAGTCTTTCAATTTAGTGAAATTGGCTCTTTCTTCAGCTCCGGTTTTGATCAGCCCATACTATACTTAGGATTTTATTTTGTTTTCATTTGCTTCGGAGCATACTATGGCAGCAGTATTGATGCAAGAAAGAGATCAGTATGAAAAACCAATTGCTTTTTTCAGCCGAACCATAAGAGATGCAACTTTAAAGTATAACATTATTGAAAAGCAAGCTCTTGCTTTGGTGAAAGAATTGAAATATTTTCGAGTATATATTCTGCATTCTCATAATCTTGCTTATGTTCCTAATGCTGCTGTTAAGGATGTTTTAGTGCAAACAGATCCGGAGGGGAGACGAGGCAAATGGATTGTTTCCTTATTGGAGTATGATGTGGAGATAAAGCCTGCAAAGCTTATCAAAGGACAAGGGCTGGCTAAGCTAATGGCTGAGTCGAATTTTCATGCCTTGGACATTAATCTCATTGCTGCTATGTCTGATGAAAATGAGAAAAGTTCACGATTTCAGGTATCATAAATCTTTGTGCTTTCTCCTTGGTATTCAGACATTGTATATGTGCTCCAAAACTTGTCACCACCGCTAGGAATGGCTAAAAACAAATGTAGGACTCTGAAATTGAAGGCTGCCAAGTTTTGTATCATGAATAATGCACTTTATTGGAAAGCTCCCAGTGGCGTTTTACTTAATTGTTTTGTTGAAGAAGAAGCAAAGCAGGTTATGGAGGATTTTCATAAGGGAGATTGCGGGGGTCACCTTTTTTGGAAAACAACGGCCAACAAAATTTTGAGAGAAGATTATTATTGGCTGACTCTTTTTGCTGATGTATAAAAAATTGTTCAAAGCTACCATGAATGTCAGATTTTTGAAGGGAGGAAAAAATTGCAGCCTTTGCCGCTTAAAACCATTGAGGTTAGTGCTCCTTTTCAGTAGTGGGGTTTGGATTTCATTGGAAAAATTCATCCTGCTTCTTTAGCTCAGCATAAGTGGATCCTCACAGCGACAAATTATTTCATGAAATGGATTGAAGCAATTCCCACCAGGAAAGCCACAAATGCGGTAATAATTTCATTTCTTGAGAATAATATTTTCTCTCGCTTTGGTTGCCCGAATAAGTTAATTATTGATAATGCAGCAGCTTTTAAATCAAAAATAATGGTTGAGTTTTGTAACAAGTATCACATCACTTTGGGACACTCAACCGCCTATCATCCACAAGGCAACGGATTGGCTGAGTCCTCGAACAAATATTTAGTCAACATTATTAAAAAGCTGCTGGAAATAAACAAGAAAAGTTGGCATAAGAAGTTGGTCAATGCACTTTGGGTAGACCAAGTGAGTCAAAAGAAATCTATAGGTATGTCCCCTTTCGAGCTAGTATATGCAGTTGACACGGTATTTCCTACCTCTCTCACAGTTCCAGTGGTCAAACTTCTGCAGGAAGCTGGCAGTGAAGATGATCATATGCAAAGGAGAATAAATCAAATGATCCATTTGCAGCAAACCAGAGAGGAAGTTTTCCAAAACACGTTCAAGCTGCAAGAGAGAATTAAGAAAATATATGACAGAAAGGCGAAAGCGGACAAGTTCCAATTGGAAGAAGTGGTGTTGAAATGGGATGCAAGAAACGAGGAAAAGGGTAAGCATGGTAAGTTTGAAAATCTCTGGAAAGGACCCTTCAAAATTTCTTCATATCGGGGTCAAAATTCTTTTCTTCTGAAATAAATGAACGGGGAACATTGTCCAGGAGGGCCGGTCAATGGTCGGCTACTCAAGCGGTATCATTTCTGAAATGTTTTCTGATGTTTTACA
The DNA here is from genome assembly GCA_034641835.2 of Pinus albicaulis. Classification (NCBI taxonomy): domain Eukaryota; kingdom Viridiplantae; phylum Streptophyta; class Pinopsida; order Pinales; family Pinaceae; genus Pinus; species Pinus albicaulis. The sequence continues at coordinate 1,794,182,830 of CM076578.1, read as the reverse complement.
TTGTCACTTTACATACCGGTTTATTTAAGTTCTATTGCAATTGTGTGCTGTTATCCTTTCTTCAGTTTGGGGCCCGAGGTGAGGGCTATAACTCTAAAGATTGATTTCAGCTTTGATTTGAGTTTATTGAGTCAAGTTTTTCAGTCATTTTTGGTTTCAAAATTGAGTCGGTTTGAGTCAATTTTCAGTCAATAAAATGAGTCAAGAGTCTTGCGTTGGTTTTTCGTATTTATAGACCCCATAGCCCAATTGACGAAGGCACTGCCTACTCTCCTAGAAATCTGTAGTTCTTGGCACCTCCAAGGAGCTATCATCCCCATTGGAGCCAATGTTAGAGTCAGTATCTTCATCCCTCCGTCAGAGATCAAAATTTCTCTTGTTGCATTTCATTTTAGGTGTCTCACTCAGTTCAGTCATCTGCATTCCTTTAGGAGCATGGATCATCTAACGGTAGGGGCTTGTCACCCATGTCCCTCATGTCTTATACCTGCTGGCCTATGTCTGTTCATTAAAATCATTCACAGTCATTTTTTGTCTTATAGTATGCAAAGAGTCATATTAGGTTTTGAGTCTCATTAGGTCTAGGGTTTCGTTAATCCAGTCTTTAAAATGTCTAATAATCTCAGAAGGCACATGAGGGAAGTTCGAAATAAGTTTTCACTGCAAAAAAGTTCATTATCATATGTTCAAAAATGATTTTTCTTCAAAACTCTGTTTTGAAGAAAAATTGTCTATTTCATTTTCCTGTAAATAAATGCAATGTAATTTTCAAGTTTTTTCAGTTGTGATAACACTCCACTTGCCAACCCTGGTCGCCTTTGCAAAAATTTCCATGCCATCCATTCCCTGCAAAGACAGATAAAAATTTCATCATCAGTCCAAAAGGCCAAAGGAAACAAAACAAAGTTCTTTTGAAAAGTGTCAAAGTTTGTAACATTACAAAGTGGGTTTTTCAAATCAAAAATCAAAATCCTTGGTATATATAAGATATTTCAAAAATTCAAAACTCCATTTGCATGTCAAGAGATAGCATTGAGCCAAGAAAAATCGTGGAGGAACGAAGCAAATGTTGGGAGGCCGACCTGTGTGCAAATTGCCGGGTGCGACAAACTGGGTAGGTGTCGCGACGCATAGGAGGTGCGCGGCGCATCGGGCAAGTTGACAGTGTGTGGTTTTGAACCAACGTGGCGCATTGGAGGGGCACGGTGCACTGGGTTAGTTGCACGGCGCATTGGGTCGAAACACAAATTATTGCCATTACTTCCAAAAACTCCAAATCGACTCGGTCTATTTTTCCCAAGTAAGTTCATGTGAACTTGTAATTTCCATTTACAAATGTTTGAAAATGGATTATGAGAGTTTGAATGCCAAAACTCAAACCCTATTATCTTATTGAGAATTTCTTCCTTAGGGTTTTGAAGTTGGTGTTTTAAAAACAATTTTGTGCCAAATACTCCATTCCTCACCTTGTTTTTTCCACCCCTTCACTGTCATCTTACCACTACAATCCATCCCCTATCCCCTTACATCCCCAAAGTTACTTATTCCTAAGCCCATTTCCCTATCCCTAAGTCATTTTATTTCCTATCATTCTCATTATCCCATCTCACTTGTAAAATTTCCCAAACCCCAAGTTTTCCCAAGCAGTCAAGTGGTTGTCCTTACACTTCAAATATCACTTGATTAAAGTTCATTGTCCCCTCTGCCCTATTTTTCCACAGTCCCTCCCATACTATCATACATTTGGCACTAAGACAAAAGCACCGAAATTGTCATTTTCATCTATCCAATACAACATAGACCTTGCATAGACCTTGGACATTATGGAGACAGATACTGATACATCGTATGAATGAGATATTGATTCCACCACTGAGTTACACGCACCTAGAAGGCCTCATAAAAGTGGCAGACATGTGAGATAAGAGCCCACTTCATTGGCTGAATTGCAAGCTTGCCCACTTGCCATGGCATGTTTCCAACAACAGTCATGTTTTCAATTTTGTGAAATGATTGCTAGGATACATTATCATCAGGATTTGACTCGTTTGTTTGTATTTCATTTACATGATGGTCAGGTAACTCTTGCCAGTGTAAATTTCACTTTGACACCGGAAACTATCTCTCAAGCAACCGGAATACCGAATGTGGGAGAACAGTGGAACAAAAGACATCAGGTGGACAGAGTGCATTATGAACCATATATCAAGCCTAGATTTGTAAAACAACTCATCAGAGTGTTCCCATTCCGGTTCCTAAAGGATTCCTATGTGCCTCTGATGAAACTCATTATCAGATATTTCAGTTGTGAGGGCCGGTTTTCACGCCTCTATGCCTATCATATCAGGTTATTGATGCATTTCACCAAGGTGAGGATGATGAACCTCCCTTATTTCATGTGCCAGAACATCAAGAGAATGACCACTCTCGTGCAGAGGAAAACTCCTGAGTAGCAGTACAACAGTATTTATCACTATCCACTCATCAAGATAGTGGTTGTACATCAGCTCGGCTTGCAGTCTATTTCATGGGAATATTTCATTTCCAATGATTTCTTCACAGCTCCTCAAGTTCCTCTGGAGTTTTTTCATGATGCAGGTGAACCTTCATATCAGCATGGAGGTTAGGAGACAAAGACCACTAGTGTGCCGATGTATGTCACTTATCAGAGAGGTACTAGAGGATTATTTGCAGCAGCCTGGCGAGTATTATCTCCACCTGGGGTGGAAGGGGTCTCTCTTCTGTCATCATCAGCACAGGTACAAGTACAGGATAGAGGGAAGAGGCCTATGTAGGATGAGGGGCCTTTAGGAGGCCAAGATATAGGTTTCTTACTGATTGATGAGGATTTTAGCTCTCCAAGCTCAAAGTTGAGAGAGACCATTCAGGAGCAGAAGGCAGAGATAGACACCTTGATTGTCAAATTGCAGAGAGCCCAATGGATTATAAAATACCTGGAGCATTGAAACAAATAGTTGGAAGATCAACAAACAATCATGGAGTTGCAAAACATCCGTGAGAACCGGCAAGCTGCCCAAAGAAGCCAAACCGAGATGACATCCATTGAGCGAGAGATTGAGGCTGATAGAGAGACTTGGCTTGAGAGGGTCAATATCCATCTGGAGAAGCTGTTGGAAAAGGCCAACAAGGAAAAGAACATGCTCAGGCACATGAAGAATCATTATTAGGCGAGGAATCATGTTTGCAAGGCATGAAACAAGATCCTGAAGGCAAAGCTAAAGAGAGCATTAAAGCATTGCAAAAGGCATGATAGACTCCAAATTTTGGCCGAAGCTTCTTTGGCTCAACATAGTGCTTGATGGTGGACATTCAGCCCAAATTTCAAGAAATTTTGGAAACTTTTTGTCAATTTTGAATTTTTTGGCCTTTACACAGATTTTCCTGCCCGACGCGTCGCACTACTTGGCGCGCGCTTATAATTGGCAGCTCCTCTTGAAGAAAAATTTGTATTTCTAGATTTTTCATCAAAATTTATGCATTCCTATGCATTACCTAAATATTTTGACAAGTTTTGGGTTGCCTGAAGGGTCAAAAACACCTTAAAATGGCCTTTCTGCCACTTTTTGGACACACAGGAAGCAGTGTTGGGAAAACTCATTTTTGGAGGGGCAAATGGAAACCAAATTCGGAAATTCCACTTGGGTTGGAAATTAGACAAGAAGAGATTTCTAACGCACTATCCTACACTGAATTTGGACTTGGGGAAGGCCCTCAAAATCAGCTCCAAAGTGGCGCGACACATAGAGATTTCAGGCATGGCACATTGGGAATTTTGGCATAGTTTTCACTCAGTAACTCAGTTTTTCACCTAGTTTTGGCTAGTTTGACTTTTTAATCTTCAAATGTGAAACTATTGATGTAAATTTATGTAATTTCATGGCTTTGATGTAATTATGGCACATTTTTATTCATGTAAGTAGATTCATTCACCAAAAAGTGAATTGTAACTGAATGAATAAGTTTCCTATCTTATAGAGGCAAGCTGTTCCATTGCCTATTTTCCAGTTCTTAGTTTATATCTTGTTGAAACAGCTCCTAAAATAGTGAGATCGACCCCTAGAGGCATGGGGATGAGTTAGGCTTGTCTATATCTTGTATTTTCTCATTCATTTTCAGGGTTGGACACTTGGGATTGCTTTGAGCTTCATTGTACATTTCATCTCTGCATTTTGGCAAAGGAATAGACCAGGGTTTGCAGCACTATTTGGGATCCATGTGGCTCTATGTTTTGATGGTTTTTTTCTCTCTGTGATTATAATTTTTCTAATTTTTCATGTGTATCATTTCCCTTCTCCTTTCTTCTTAAGTTAAACAAACAAGTAATAAAGGTGGAATTTATTAGATTTGGAGTGCTATGCCTTGAATTTTTGTTTAATTTTCCATGTTTTCAACTGTCTGAAGAGGATTCTTGAAACCTCTTGCCCTCTTCAACTCCTCCCCGGTCTGATTTATCCATTTCATTTAATTCGAAGCATCAAAAAAATTTCCTTTCTTGCCCCATTCAGCCCTCTGCAAAACTTATCATTTCCCGGACCCAAAATTTTCTTTTCCCTTTGATTCCAACAAAAACCCAAAAAATAAAATCAAACCCTTTTACATATATACCTAGCCTAAAATTAGCTTTTATTTCAAGTCATCTCAAGCCTCATTGATTATTTTTGCTCAGATTGACCCGGAGAGAGCCCTCTCCTGATCTGGTAGGGCTAGCTACCAGATTAAGCGTGGTTTGATGTAACCCTAGACTCTTCCTTCCTTCAGCCTGAGGTAGATTTAGGAAATAACAGGATGAGGAGGGGTGGATCCAGCAGTCAAGAGATAAGCATGATGGGAAAGATGCATGTCGGGAGCTTTGGTGGGGGACAGGTATCAACACATGATTGGATGGCCGCTTTATGTAGTGGATGGCAGGCACCTAGCAGGATTGGGTGTCGGGATGAACGAGGGTCGTTGGTTTAAATAAATCGACGGTGGAGATTCAATTTATTGGGGTGAACAGATGGAATTATGTCGGGAGGATAGGGGGAGAAAGGAAGGCATGGGAGCCGTTGATATTTAAATATCAACGATTGGGTTTGTTTTGTGTAGTGATAAAGCGGGGATAAGGGAAAAGAAGGAAAGGAAGGAAGGGACGACGGGGGTGAATTACCGCCATTAGATCACATGGATCTACGGTCAAGATCCGTCATGGGGGGGGGGTAAATAAAGCCAAGGGATAAGGGGCTAGGGACTAGGTCAAAGGGTTGGTTCTGTGGAGGGATAATGTGACTGGGGCTAAGGGTAAGGGTTGTAACCACATCAGTGGGGAAAAACTTACAAAGGAAACGAAAATTTAAAAGAAGAAAAGTCGATGCGATGGGGGTTTGGGCGCTTGGTCATAGCGCGGTTATGTAGAGAAAAAGGGACCGGGGGTAGAAGAAAAAGGGGCGGAAGGGGTTTAAGCACTTGATTATAGCACTGGGTTCTTAAGCCCACAGGGGCTTAAGCCCTTATAATGTAAAAGGTGATTTTTAGACGAAAAGAAGGATTTTTTATCATTTTGAAGGGTTCCGATAGGAAAAATGGGGTGATTTAAACCATAACAAAGGATTTTTTATGAGTTTAAAAGGGATTTTTTAAGGTTTTTTGAGGATAATGAAGGGAAAAAAGGATAAAAAATGAGTGAAACAGGTTTAAAAAATGATGTAAAATGGCCTATAAACAGTCTTTTTCGATATCAACATGGTTTCTTGGTGGATTTTTTCAATGAAACAACAGTGAAGATTACTTTTTGAGTTTAGGTAGCATCAGAAGGCTTCGAGAATGAGAAGTTTTCCATGAAAAAAATCTCTTGAAGGCTTAGGACCTGTTTTAGCCATCATTTGCTCTGACAAAAATTTATTGATGGCTAACAGTGGCTCCACTTAGGGATGGTAGCTCCTTGGAGGTGTCATGAACTTCAGAAATCCATCCCTGTGATGCAGAACTGTGCCTTAATCCATTGAAAACCCATTCTTATTTGATCATGGTGCTTAGAAAGATGATCAGTATTTTGTATCAGCAAACAAATTTCTCCCAAACATTCTACCTACACAGCCTACTTTCCCTAACCTTTTTTCTTCATAAGGTGCACTTGGACTTGCAAACCTCAAACATCAACATTTTATTCTTTTGAAAAAAGGAAAAACTAATCTAAATCTACCCTTATTTCTTCCATGCGTTCAGATTAAACTGTTGAACTCATAAATTCTCTACCTAAGCTACTATCTGCTAGGATTAAACTATCAGGCAGATTTTATTCTCTATTTTATAAAACAGAAATTTAATCACAGTCAAATCAGGATTAGATTGTCTGATTTTCTATGGTGTCTATGGTTGTATGTACAATATGCACATAGAATTTATTGCAGAAATTTAAAACAAAAATGTGAAGGCTTAATATCTGAAAAACAAAAACATCCTTCATTCTTTCTTTCAGCTCTGGTTTTGATCTTTTTAGAGCTATTGTTTTTCTATTCTTTCTTGGTTCAGGTTTTGAGCATGTTTGAACCAATTTTTCTTTGGCTCATATTTTGGTCTGATTAGAGCCATTTCTTTCTATCCTAATCTAATCTACTGATAAGCCAAGATTAAATTATTTGGCTAATCTGATTCACTAACCTATCAGCAACAAATTTAAATCTATCTAGTCATGATTAGGTTGTATGACTAAATAGAAGTGTTCTTTTTGGTAGTGGCATTTAAGCTTGCACACTTTCAGATTTCTCCTTTTTGGTATGGGGCTGTACCTTTCTTCTTTTATATATGCCCTCTTTTTCTCTTTTGTATTGTTTTTGTATTTTTCTCCTTTTATTTTAAAGCAAAAAGAACAAAAAACTAACTAAATGCTCATAGGCTGATCTTTATTTATTTCCTATCTAATCTATTCTAACTTGGAGATATTTACATGTTTTAGGTAACAAAATCTCTTTTCCAATACATCCAGTCAATCAGATGGTTCCATGACTGGTCTTTTCTCATCTCTTTGGGCATGCTAGATAAACAACTGGGGCACTCCCATCTCATTTTTTATTTTGCAGTAGTGCTAAAAATTTTTCTAACTTTTGGCAATATACTGCTCCTAACAATTTTTATTCCCCCTTCAAATGTCTTCAAAAAATCAGCAGAGGGATCTTGAAATAATACCTGGTTGTGAGTATTTGAAAGATAGTTTTCAACCAGGATTACTTTTTCCTCCACTAGATCAAGATCAATAATATTTTGAGAAATAACTTCTTCCTTATCCTCATTAATATCTAAACTGGAGGACTCATCATATATTGCAGAATTTTCCTCTTGTAGTCCTAGTATGTTCTGATTCATTGGACTGTACTCTGTGAAAAGGTCATTATATTCTTGAGTAGTGGTTTCTTTGATTACCTTAACCGTTTCAGGAGAAGGTTCTTTATATTCATCATGCTCAAGAAATTATTCATGGTGTTCCTCCTCAACCTTTAAGCTAAAAGGATATTGACTTCCAATCTCATGAAAATTGTTACTCATGAGTTGAAATGAAGCAGAGAAAAGATTCAAAAATTCTTCGCCCTCTTCTGCATTCTTAAAGATTTCTTCATCAGTATCATAAATAGTCTGCTTTGGCTCATTACTTTCTTGGAGTTGGTGGAACTGATCTTCCTCCCACAAATCTACTAATGATGGTCCTGCAAGATCAACTTCTGTTTGGAGAACATCATCATCAGACAGATCAAAATTAGGAAAATCATTAATGTAAGTAATGTCACCAATCAAACATACTGGATTATTAGCAGGGCTTTCTTTGTTCTGATCAAGGGAACTTTCTAAAATTTTACAACAATGTGAATGGGCAAGAGTGTCTGTTTTATAAAGAATTTCAGAGGCTGGATATTTGTTTAAAATTTGATTAATTTCATCTTTTGTCAAAGGGGAAGATGCTTCTGTGTTTATTTGAGAAGAAGTACAACAGTTCTCTATCTCTTGTGAAGACTAAGTTTGAAGCTGGATGTCTTCTTGAGCCTCAGCTAAAAGTTATGATGAATCATCATTAGTTATGTTTTCAGTTGGATCTTGAGGTTTTTCTTCTGTTTCTTGATTAATTTCTTCCTCAACTAATTCATATAGGTTTTTATGATAATTGTCTTGGGTATTAAATTCATGGATGGCTGTTATGAGATCTTCAGGCTGCCAATTTCTCAAATTTTCATGAATGCCTGCAAGGTATTCTATGAGGGCCTCAGATTGATTACAAAAACTTCTGTCTAATGATAAGTAAGGGAATTTTACCTTATAATGATCATAAAATACTATGTGGAGGTCTCTTAGAGAAAACAAACTACCAACACTCAACCATTCATACCAATCCCTTGGCTTTCCTTCTAATGTTAACATGAAAATTTTCATAAGGCAGTCTTCATGCCATTCCACCTTTAACCTCCATATATGTATGTGAAATTTGATGAGATGTAACAATGGGTCATCAAAATTTTCACCTTGAAATACAGGAAGGTTATAATCCCAATTCACTTGGGGCATCTTATGTGGGAATCCAGGGATATGATCTCTACTCATTAGGGCATATCTTCTTTGTATCCTTGGAATCATGTGTTAGGTCCCTATATTACTAGTATAGTCCCTTATTGTTGTTAGTGTAACCCCCTTATTTTTATTATTTTACCCTTGTAACCCCCATTTTGTTATTATTGTGCCCTTAAATTATTATTGTTAGGTCAGCTAGGATTACATTGTGGCCTACTAGGATTACATTATGGCCCCATGGACTCCTATATGTAGAAAGGAGGTTTTGTAAATTGCATCATCCAAGAATTGTTCATTCATGTAATGTATTGGAGGTTTCCCCCTCGAAGTGGCTTATTTCTAAGGCGTTGATATCTCTTTTATTCTATTTTTGGAGCTAATTACAGAACATCTGGTATCAGAGCTTTGGATTCTAGGGTTTCACTGCTCTAAACTGGTCATTGTATAATTTTCACTATAAATTTTCTTCTACGAAGGTTAAGAATCTGAAATTTTTAGGGTACGAAGCTGAAATCCTGAGGAAACTCGTCAAAACATTTCAGAGCTTGGTTCACAATATTTTCAAAGATATGATCTTTGGAAGATAGTGTTTTTCAAGCTCCCAAATTTCATCTCAAAGAGGTGATTGTGGGAAAAGATTCATAACTCTCTCTCTGGGAATCAGATTGGAGTGCAATAAAAAGTGGTTGCAAGTACACGGAATTTAGTTTCTTGGCTATAAATTTTAGAGCTGAAGGACGAAACAGTGACATGTGGCAAGTCATACAATTTCGCTCTACTGAACCAGTCCATAATTAGGTCATTGTAGGAGATTGGACACAAATTTTCCTTGGAGAATCCAAATTAGGTTAGACCTATGGCATTCAAAAAATAATGTAGAGGGCTACGTTAGTGCCAAAATTCAAATATTGAAGTGATGCAATCACAAATATAATCCAATTTCAATATCGAGCTCTTTAAAAGCAAGAAAAAGGTGTGTATTTTTTTTTTCGAATTGCATCAGTCTTGTTTGAAGAATAATTTTTAATTGATTCCAAGGGCATATTGTAGAATATATATCAATATTGGGTTCTAAAAAATGCCCTGTAAAAATAATTCAACACCCATTAAGCCTTAAGACGACTCTACGATGACTCATGAAGATGAAGAATTGCAACATGATCTATTAAAATTACAAGAGCAAGTGCACCAAATTTTTCTCTCACAAAGAGCAACAAAAAATGAAATGGAAGTTTTGAAGAAAGGCATGGAAGAGAAGATGGACGGTTTGAAGAAAGGCGTGGAAGCTAAGATGGATGGCATGGAAGCTGGCATGGAAGCTAAGATGGATGACATGAAAGACAACATGGAAAACATGAGGAATGATCTAAAAGAAGACATGGAAGGTTTGACAAAGTTGATATAAGAAATGTTTCCTAATGGTGAAAAGATAGTAGAAGAACCTCATGATGAGAACAAAATAAAGGTTGATCGTGATTTCATAAACTCTAATGTTGGCGGGAAGAACCACCATATTCCAAAAATGGATATGAGGAAGTTTTATGGAAAGGATGCTGTAACATGGATACTACAGATGGAGCAATATTTTGATCTCAATAACGTGCAAAACACACAAAAGGTACGCATTGCAACTTTACATTTAGAAAAAAATACATTTGTATGGTATCGATGGCTTTGCTCCCGTAAAAAAATTGTCACTTGGTCAATTTTTACGGAGGAAATGATAGCACATTATGAGGATACAAAGAGCAACACCTTCTTCAGCCAATTGATAAATCTCAAACAAAAGGGTTTAGTGGGGGAGCACATTGAGGACTTCCAAAAATTGAATATAAGGGTAACTGATATTCCAGAGGAACACAGGATTGATCTCTTCATGGGCACTTTAAAGGATAACATCCAACATGAAGTTTGCATTTTGGAACCTGATTCATTGGAGAAGGCATTCAGGTTGGAAAGAAAAATTGAATGTAAAATTATGGCGACAAGGAAGCCTACCACTCACTTCTATAAAGATGGAAGTGTTGCTACTCCTAGATTTCCACAACCCACAAGGTTGACACCACAACAATTGGAAGAAAAAAGAGAAAAAGGGCTTTGCTACAGTTGTGATAGAAAATACACTAAAGGTCATAAGTGTGCTGAGAAGAAATTATTTTACATAGATTGTGAAGAGGAAGAAGAAAATGAACAAGAAGAGGATATACACCAGGAACCAACCCTAGAAGAGGAAGAAACGAATCTAACCATATCGTGTAATGCAATGGCAGGAATTACCACTCCTCAAACTCTCAAGATAGAAGGACAAATCAAGAAGAAAAAGGTAATAGTGTTGATTGATTCAGGTAGCACCCATAATTTTATTCATTGTAAGGTAGCCAATGAATTAAATTGTTTCCTATACCCAGCACCAGAATGTCAAGTGATGGTTGCAAATGGAGGAACTATAAATTGCTCTGGAAAATGCCACAATATCAAGCTAACCATGGGGGAATATGTATTGACTAGTCCAATGCTTTCCATTCCTATGGGAGGTGCTGATGTTGTACTAGGAGTACAATGGTTGCAATCTTTGGGGATGGTAGCTTTTAATTTTCAAGAACTTTTCTTGAAATTTTTTTCAGAAGGAAAGGAAGTCGAATTACGGGGTATTGAAGGGAAGCCGGGAAGGATAATAAGCTCTAATGTCATGACAAAGCTTCTAAAGAAAGAAAAATGAGGTGTAATTGCACAATTATGCTCACTAGAAGTTCCGACATCAAAATCATCTATTTCTGCAGATCTCCAACAAGTCTTGGACAATCATTCCAAGGTGTTTGAAACTCCCAAAGGACTCCCACCTATTCGTGATCATGATCATGCTATTCATTTGATTCCAGGAAGTGTTCCTCCAAACATCAGGCCTTATAGATATCCTTACGTCCAAAGGAGCGAAATTGAACGTATGATTGCAGAAATGTTAGAGGCGGGTATAATTCAACCTAGTCAAAGTTCTTTCTCTGCTCCTGTAGTATTGGTACACAAGAAGGATGGATCATGGCGAATGTGTCTAGATTATAGGGAGCTCAATAAGCTCACCATTAAAGATAAATTTCCCATTCCTGTGATTGATGAATTATTGGATGAATTACATGTAGCAATTTATTTTACCAAGTTGGATCTTCGTTCAGGATATCATCAAATTAGAATGAAGACTGAAGATATTCCAAAAACAACATTTCTAACTCATGAGGGTCATTATGAATTTTTGGTCATGCCTTTTGGCCTTACCAATGCACCATCTACATTTCAAGGGTTGATGAATTCCATTTTCAAACCCTTCCTTAGAAAAATTGTGCTAGTATTTTTTGATGATATACTAATCTACAACAAGTCTTGGAAGGATCATGTTGAACATTTTGACAGGGTGCTCAAATTATTACATGAGAAACAATTATATGAAAAAAACATCCAAATGTTTCTTTGGAGTAAAAGAGGTGGAATATCTGGGTCATATTGTATCTCACGATGGTGTTAAAGTAGACCCTAACAAAATCAAAGCCATGAAGGAATGGAAAATCCCCACAACCATAAAGCAGTTGTGAGGATTTCTCGGGTTAACAAGGTATTATCACAAGTTTGTTAAGAATTATGGGAGAATAGAAGCACCTCTAACAACATTATTGAAGAAAGATGCATTTTCATGGACTCTTGAAGTAACTAAGGCCTTTGAACATCTCGAAGAGGCAATGTGCCTAGCACCAGTCTTAGCTATGCTAGACTTCACAAAAACCTTTATTGTGGAATGTGATGCCTCAGGAAATGGAATTGGTGTTGTTTTAATGTGGGAAGGAAGACCCATTTCTTTTGAAATTTGTCCAATCAAAGGAAAGTATTTACAGAAACATATTTATGAGAAGGAAATGTTAGAAATACTGCATGCACTCAAGAAATGGCGAACTTACCTAATGGGAAGACACTTCAAGGTAAAAATTGATCATGATACTCTTAAACACTTTTTGGAACAAAGACTATCTTCCGAAGAGCACAAAAAATGGGTCACAAAGATGTTGGGTTATGACTTTGAAATAATCTACAAAACAGGACAGCTTAATGTTGTTGTAGATGCACTCTCAAGAAAGAATGAAGAGGTGGAAGCATTGCTTTGTGCCATTTCTATTATCCAACCAGATTGGATAACCGAAGCAAGAGATGAATGGAAGAAGGACAAAGATGTATGGACACTCATTCAAAATTTGCAACAAGATCATAGTACATCTGATACATTTAGTTGGAAAAATGATTCCTTATGGTACAAAGATCGATTATATCTTTGTAAGAATTCCCAACTAAAACAAAATATTCTTCTGGAATTGCACACTTCTCCTTTAGGAGGACACTCAGGATTTTTAAAAACTTACCACAGGGTGAAGAAAGAATTTTTTTGGGATGGCCTTAAATCTGATATTCAAAATTTTGTGGCGTAATGTTTGGTTTGCCAGCAGAATAAAGTGGAAACAATTAATACCCTGGGACTTCTACAACCTTTATCCATTCCAAGTCAACGTTGGGAGGAGATTTCAATGGATTTTATCACAGGTTTACCTAAGTCCGAAGGAAAGAGTGTCATCATGGTGGTAGTTGATAGACTTACCAAGTATGCACACTTTTGTGCATTATCTCATCCATTTAAAGCAAGTACGGTTGCTACTACATTTATGGACAAAATTCAAAAGCTACATGGAAGCCCAAGGGTTATTGTGAGCGACAGAGATCCCATTTTTACCGGAAATTTTTGGACGGAGTTATTTTCTTGTTTGGGTACTCAATTAGCTCATAGCTCATCTTATCATCCTCAATCTGATGGTCAAACTGAGATAGTAAATAAATGTTTGGAAGGATATCTCCGTTGTTTTGTATCTGATAAACAAACACAATGGGTCAAGTGGTTACCTCTTGCTGAATGGTGGTATAACACTTCCTTCCATACTGCAGCAAAAATGACCCCATTTATGGCACTTTATGGATATCATCCACCATCCATCACATCATCTTTAAGGGAAATTCGAAGGTTCAAGCAGTGGAAGATCACATCGAGCATCAGCAAGAAGTTCTCCAACTCTTAAAGGATAACCTGAATTTGGCACAAAATCGAATGAAGCAACAGGCAGATCAACATCGCAGCGAGAGAAGTTTTGATGTAGGAGATTGGGTATTTTTACGGCTACAACCATATAAAAAAATGTCCCTCAAGCAAGCTAAGAAGGATAATAAATTATCGCCAAAATACTATGGTCCTTACAAGGTGTTGCAAAAGATTGGCACTATGGCATACAAATTGGAGCTTCCTGCTTCTTCGTGAGTACATCCAGTTTTCCATGTTTCATGCTTAAAGAAGGTTATAGGTGAAAATCTTCCAGTTCAAACAATATTGCCAGAACTTGATGAGGAAGGAAAAATCATATTGGAACCTCAAGCGGTCACGGAAACAAGAACTCGACAACTACGAAATCGATCAATTTCAGAGTATCTCATCAAGTGGAAGAACTTACCCACTGAAGATTCTACATGGGAGGATGAGAATTTATACAAAAGCACCCAGAGCTACTCAAGCGTTGAGGACAACACTTTTTTTGAAGGAGAGGGGCATGTTAGGTCCCTATATTACTAGTATAGTCCCTTATTGTTGTTAGTGTAACCCCCTTTATTGTTATTATTGTACCCTTGTAACCCCCATTTTGTTATTATTGTGCCCTTAAATTATTATTGTTAGGTCAGCTAGGATTACATTGTGGCTCACTAGGATTACATTATGGCCACATGGACTCCTATATATAGAAAGGAGGTTTTGTAAATTGTATCATCCAAGAATTGTTCATTTATGTAATGTATTGGAGGTTTCCCCCTCGAAGTGGCTTATTTCTAAGGCGTTGATATCTCTTTTCTTCTATTTTTGGAGCTAGTTACACAACATCATGTTTGTAAATTAGAAAAGAGGTCACTATGTCTATTCAATGAATTCAAAGTCTTCTACCAGTGGAGTCATTTGGTCTTTTGGGAGTTGTGGAGTCACCAGGTGGAAAGTTTTAGCTTTTTGAAGGTAAAATTTTTTATGGTCCACCACCATTGATTTACTTAAACACTAATCTGAAATGTTCTGGGTTTTTGAGGACTTAAGGATGTACAAGATGCACTTCACTCAGAATTTACTAGTGGAGTCTTAGGAAAAACCACTGGGGTCAGCAGGCCTACTGAATACCAATGAAGTCACTAGGTGAAGGATTTTTACTTGTTTTTCAAGGACTGGTTGTTGTTCACCATCAAAAATCAATAATAACCAGTCTTGGTGACACTTGATTCATTAAAAATATGGGTTAGTTGAGTTGTGAAGTTATCTATTACGAAATAATCTCCCCAGTATGGTCACCACTCTGTTAGGTCTCCGTAGTTTGCAATATTGGCAAGAAAAAACGCTGCAGAACCAACATAAAAACCACTTTGGAATCTTAGGATATAGCCCTCCTAGATTCAAAGAGGGATCTCTCTATATAAGTGTTTTCAAATATATTACCTTTAAGGCTTATGATATGATTTTAGGCTAGTTATAAAGAAAAAGGGTTTTTATTTTTTTTGGTTGGGATGAATATCATTAAAATGAAGAAATTTTTTTGAAGAGTAAAGTTGTGAGTAGGTTGAAAATGGTTCAGCTGATAAGATAGGTAAGAAAAAATGTCAATCCATTGGGCTATGCAGTCATAAAGGATTTTAATTGCACAGCAAGTTTCAAGAGTGGTATATGGGGCAAGTCATCTATGTCAACATATCTCTTTAAGTTGATTTATGGTATGAAACATCAAAGTGTGGTGAAAAAAAGAAAACATGTTGAGATTCAACAAGATGATGAGCTTAGTGAAAAGAGTCGCCTTCACTAAGTGGGCTCGCGGGCTATTTTTGGTGCAAGTCTATTTTTAGACTATGTATATTTTTAGACATAATGATCATATTTCAGAAGTTGCAGGATGCTATATTTGGATGGTTGATCAAGTTGGAAAAATAGATGAAATTATATTTTTAGAATATTGGGCAAAGTCTATTTATAGATCGTCAATCTAAAAATACATGCATGTCGATTATTATTAGCTCTTAATAATAATCAGACTCTAAACAACAACTTATTCTCTTGAAGCACTTCAGTTCAATGCACAGATGTGGCACATTAGATGACAGAAGGAATTATGTTATTCCTAAGGGTTTACTGGAGCTATTGCATGGAGGACTCAGTTAGAACTCAAGTGGCAGAGTTATGACACAGTTGGAAGAAGTAGTTATGGAGTTGTATTTAGTTTAACTCAGTTAGACTGAGTTGAGCTAGTTGTATCTAGTCTAACTGATTGATAAACTAGTGAGAGTGGAGTGAATTAATTATTTAATTAATTAACAAATAATAACTCATTAATCAACTGAACAATACAACAGTTAATGAGACCAGTGGAGAGATAGGTGAAAGGGCAAGATAGACTATCTGTTGTGACTATTAGTGATGCTTTGCTTGCATCATACACTCAGTGGAGATGCCAATGATGATTGCACAGTCAAGGATGGAGTAATTTGAATTCATTCAGAGCTATTTTTCAGGAGAGATTGTGCAGTGGAGGCAGGCTAGCAGGTGGCAAAGATCGGTGCATGGATTTGCAATATTAGGCCTTATTAGTGTATGAAAATTGTACTATACTAAGGGCTTGTGATAAGATTTGTATGATTGTATGAGATTTTCATATGATATCCATGTTAAATAATATATATTTTGGGTTTTCAGCTTCAGGCTTTCCCGGTTAAAGAAAATGTGTTATGTGTGATTGATGATTTATGTTTATGCTTCACATGTGTGTGAAATTAATTTTTTCACAAAAGATTAACAAGTGGAATAGATTCAGTATCTTGCATAAAGTTAAATAGTGTGAGATAATGTGGATCTTGGACATATGAATGCTTAGTGTATATAATTTCTACATGGTATCAAAGCATTTTTTATTGAAGATTGCAATTGTGAAGTGAGTTTGTGCTGGTGGACAATTAGAATTTTCTACAGAAGATTCTTGGTGCAGAAATCGAGTATACATTGAAATGTCTTTCACCGGGTTGAGATTGGAGTATGCCATTGATGGGACCTCGAATTACATATCCTAGAAGGACAAGATGGAGGAGGTGCTGGAGGAAAATGGGTTGAAGGATTTCATCGATAGAGATGTACCTAAGCCGGGATCTAGCGATGCTGCATTACTTGATGCATGGCAAAAGAAGACTGCAAAGACGATGAGGATTCGGTAGGAAGGTGAGAAGGAACATATGTGTCCAACCTTCATGAGAAATCCACTCCATTCTTAATGTGGAAGGCTTTGACAGATTTATTCCAAAGCAAAAGTGACCAGAGGAAGTTGGCGCTTAAGGACAAGCTCGAAAAAATAAAAATGGAGAAAGGTGGCAGTATTCCAAAATAGATCACGAAGTTTGTCCACTACAAGGATGAACTGGGAAGTGTGGGGGTTACTGTTGATGAAGAAGATTTGGTGAGATTGGCTCTCCTTGGGCTTCCGAAGAGTTGGCATAGCTACAAAGACTCTTTCAATGGACGGGAGAAACTGCCGGGATGGGAGCGACTTTGGTCGGATCTTGTACAGGAGGAGATAAGGCGGGGTAACAGGGATGGATCTTCATCGAAGAATGAATATGAAGAGAATTACTATTTGGCTGCCAAATCAAGTAAATGGAAGGGGAAGAAAAATCCTTCAAAATCCGGTGCTAAAGGAAAGAAGCAGGACTTGTCCAAAGTGAAGTGTTTTTGTTGTCACGAGCATGGACATTTCGTCACTAACTATCCACAGAAGAAGAAGAACAAGCAGGCTGCTGGATCTACAGCTGGAGAGGCCTTAGCCTCACAATTTGAGCTGGATTTTTCCTTGATCGCATGCTTGGTTTCAAGTTGCATGGGATCGGTGTGGTATCGTGACAGTGGTACGCCTTTCCATACGACAGGAGACAAAGAGTTGTTTAGTGACTTGGAGGAGAAGGACCTCCAGATGCATATAGATATGGGTGATTATGGTCGGTACAGTGCGACTGGAATTGGGACCATTACCTTTGAGAGGGAGTCCGGTAATCCATTCTTGTTGAAGAATGTCATGCATGTTCCAGGTCTGAAGAAGAACTTGGTCTCGGTCGCAATGCTGGAAGACAAAGGTTATGATGTTGTTTTCAGTGAGGGAAAAAATTTCCTTCTACATAAAAAAACAGGTCAAACCAAGAATATAGGGGTTCGAATTAAGAATCTCTACAAGCTGGAGGTAGATGGCTGCGTTGCAATGGTGGGCAAAGCAGAAGAAGTGGTGAGCCGGGATGAGGGCGAATTATGGCATAGGAGATTGGGCCATATTCACCATGGCGCTTTGAATATTTTGCAGCAAATTTCTACTGGACTTCCCAAGGGTACTCTTGCACAGTTAGATCAATGCAAAGGATGTACAATGGGTAAGTTTGTGAAGAGAACCTTTCATGAGAAGGAGAACTGTGCTTTGGTGATCTTGGATAGAATCCACACAGACGTGTTTGGACCATTCCCGGTTGCTTCAACAAAAAAACACAGGTATTATGTGATATTTCTTGATGAATTTTCTCATAGATGCTGGGTCTTCTTCATGCAGAAGAAGAGTGAAATGTTCTCAAGTTTTGTGAGTTCAAGGCATTGGTGGAGAAGGATTTGGGGAAGCAGGTGAAAGCTCTATGGAGTGATAATGGTGGTGAATACATCTTGATCGAATTCAAAGACTTCTGTAGAAAAGAAGGAATTCGAAGAGAACTCATAGTGCCTCATAACCCACAACAAAATGGGGTTGCGGAGAGAAAGAACAGAATGACCGTGGGTGCTGCACGAGCGATGCTACATGACCAGGGCCTACCGATGCACTTGTGGGCAGAAGCATGCAACACTGCGGTTTATGTGCAAAACCGTTGTCCTCATAGAGTACTTGGCATGAGTACACCCGAGGAAGATTTTACTGGTAAGAACCCTGATATTTCTCATTTGAAGTTATTTGGATCACCTGTTTACATTCATGTGACAAAGGATTCCGGGAAGAAGCTAAAGCCGACTGCAGAAGTTGGGATATTTGTGGGGTACACAGAAACACCCCATAACTATCATGTGTATTTTCCAAACAGTCAGATGACTGTTATGTGACGGGATATAAAATTTAATGAGGTGAAAGCCATGAAGTTGTCACTCGAGAGGGAGCTACACTTACATGCGTAGGAGGAACTTCTTGTTCCCAAATATGAACCTCTAGATGTGGATCAGCCACAGGAGGAGATTCATGGAGTGGAGGAGTCCACTCATGCAAAACCAAACATCAGACAAGGCAGAAAGTGTATCACAGAAGCTGAGAGACTGAAGGTGGATGTGGCAATGTAGGAGTCCCTACATCATAGCATAGATAGAGACAATCACCTGACCAATATACTGGATACATGGCTCTTATGAGAAATTGTATTGTGACAGAGCCATATTATTTTGAAGAAGGAGTGCAGGAGCCCACATGGGTAGATGCCATGGTGGAGGAGTATGAATCTATTGTCAGAAACAGTGCTTGGGAGATTGTTCCAAGGCCGGTGGGAAAATTAGTTGTAGGATCAAGATGGATCTACAAGGTAAAGCAAGAAGCTGATGGGAGTGTTGAGAAGTATTAGGCAAGATTTGTTCTCCGGGGCTTCTCACAGATTGAGGGGATTGACTATGAA
Source organism: Pinus albicaulis (assembly GCA_034641835.2). NCBI lineage: Eukaryota > Viridiplantae > Streptophyta > Pinopsida > Pinales > Pinaceae > Pinus > Pinus albicaulis. The sequence goes on along the minus strand of CM076578.1, from coordinate 1,794,163,510 downwards.
GAAACATTTCCACCAGTTGCATGGTATTCTTCCATACAGACCATCCTTTCTCTCTCAACATAGATGGTTTGTCACATTCATTAGATGGATGTGAAGACTGTGTTCCTTAATGGGATCATTGAGGAAGAGGTGTACATTGAGCATCCTGAAGGATTTGAGATCTTCAGCAGCAAGTCACATGTGTGCAGGCTCAAAAGAGCATTGTATGGGCTGAAACAAGCACCTCATGCTTGGTACACTCGGATCGATAGCTATTTCACTCGACTTGGCTTCACCAAGAGTGAGGTGGATGCAAACCTGTACCAGATTGTGGTTGAGGGTAAGCTTTTAATAATTTTATTTTATTTGATGATTTGATACTAACAGGTGATGAGCAGTTGATACACTCATGCAAGGATGATCTTGCAAAGGAGTTTGAGATGAATGATTTGGGCCTCCATTATTTCTTTCGATTGGAAATATGGTAGCAGGAAGGTGAACTGTTTGTGTGTCAAGGCAAGTATGCCCTGGAGATACTGGAGAGGTTTCAAATACAAGGCTGCAAGCCTATCGACACTCCTCTTCCAGGAAATTGGAAGAAAGAGGATGCTACATCATCAAAGGTAGTGGATGCCACTGTTTATTGATAGTTGGTGGGTTCGCTCATGTATTTAGTCAATACAAGACCGCACATATGCTATGCGGTGAACCAACTTTCAAAAGTGACGGTTAAGCCTACCAAGATCTTTTGGAAGGCAGGAAAGCATGTTTTGAGATATCTCAGGGGCACATCTGATTTTGGTTTATGGTACAGACAGACGGATGAGGTGAAGTTGCATGGCTTCACGGATGTAGATTGGGCAGGAAGCCCAATAGACAGAAAGAACACATCAGGAGGGATTTTCAGTATTTGATCTACAACATTTTCTTGGTACAGCAGGAAACAAAGATCCGTGGCACTCAGTTCAGCGGAAGCAGAATACATGGCAGCAAGTTTAGCTATATGTGAGGCTATCTGGATGAGGAAGATTATGGTTGGTTTGTTTGGTTCACATTTAGATCCCACGGTGATACATTGTGATAATCAGAGTTACATTAAACTCTCAATTAATCATGTGTTTCATGATAGATCTAAACATATTGATATCCAGTATCATCATATCAGAGATGGTGTGCAGCGGAAGATCATGTTGCTTCAGTACATTTCCACGAAGGATCAGGATGCAGATATTCTGACGAAGGCGCTCAACAGGAGAAAATTCGAATACCATAGAGGCAGGATCGGGGTGAAGGATAATCCCTATCTTGTTGAGAGGGAGTGTTGAGATTCAACAAGATGATGAGCTTAGTGAAAAGAGTCGCCTTCACTAAGTGGGCCCGCAGGCTATTTTTGGCGCAATTCTATTTTTAGACATAATGATCATATTCCAGAAGTTACAAGATGCTATTTGTGGATGGTTGATCAAGTTGGAAAAATAGATGAAATTCTATTTTTAGAATATTGGGCGAAGCCTATTTATAGATCTTCAATATAAAAATAGATGCATGTTGATTATTATTAGCTCTTAATAATAATCAGACTCTAAACAAAAACTTATTCTCTTGGAGCACTTCAAATCAGTGCACAGATGTGGCACAGTAGCTGACAAAAGGAATTACACTATTCCTAAGGGTTTACTGGAGCTATTGTATGGAGGACTCAGTTAGAATTCAAGTGGCAGAGTTATGACACAGTTGGAGGAAGTAGTTATGGAGTTGTATTTAGTTTAACTCAGTTAGACTCAGTTAAGCTAGTTGTATCTAGTCTAACTGATTGATACACTAGTGAGAGTGAAGTGAATTAATTAGATAATTAATTCACAAATAATAACTCATTAATCAGCTGAATAATAAAATAGTTAACTACAGTGCATGGTAGTTTCAGTGGAGACCAGTGGAGAGATAGGTGAAAGGGCAAGATAGACTATCTGTTGTGACTATTAGTGATGCATTCATTTCATCACACAATCAGTGGAGATGCCAATGAGGATTGAGCAGTCAAGGATGGAGTAATTTGAATTCATTCAGATCTACTCTTCAGTAGAGATTGTGCAATGGAGGCAGGCTAGTAGGTGGCAAAGATCGGTGCATGGATTTGCAAGATTAGGCCTGATTAGTGTATGACGATTGTACTGTACTGAGGTCTTGTGATAAGCTTTTTATGCTTGTATGAGATTTTCATATGATCTCCATGTTACATACTATATAGTTGGGGTTTTCAGCTTTAGGCTTTCCTGGTTAAAAAAACTGTGTTATGTGTAATTGATAATTTTTATTTATGCTTCACATGTGTGTGCAATTAATTTTTCCGCGAAAGATTAACAAGTGGAATATATTCAGTATCTTGCATAAAGTTAAATAGTGTGAGATCAGGTGGATCTTGGACATGTGCATTCTTAGTGCATATAATTTCTACAAAACATATAAGAAAACAAAGGGTAGTTTAAGATCAAGTAAGGACTTTTAACCTAGCCTGCTTTCAGCATACTGAAAGGAAAACAAAGAATAGCTTAAGATCAAATAAGGACTTTTAACCTAGTCTGCTTTCAGCATATTATCAAAGGAAAAATTTAAGATAAAACAAAGAATAGCTTAAGATCAAGTAAGGACTTTTAACCTAGCCTGATTTCAGCATATTCAAAGAGAAACATTAAATATTAACATAAAAAGTAGTCTAAGATCAAGTAAGGACTCTTAACCGAGCTTGCTTTCAACATATTTTCAAGGGATCTTTTCAAAGAAACTATTGGAGAAGAAACTAGAGGATAGGGCTAACCATAAACTTCTCTAATTCATCTTTAGTTAGAAAACTTTGTAAGAACATTCAAGGACAAAATATCAAGTTTTATTTAGCAAGACAAGGGCTAACCAACATTCCTTGACTGATCACACTCTATTGAAGTATCCTCAAATACAAAATTAGCTGAAAACATAAAGATCAAGATTTATCAGTGAGATTTAGGGTACTTGAAAGTAAATCCTAATCTATATTTGTTGTTCTTTATCAGAGAAAATGAACAGTATGGAAACCATGAGAAAAATAAAAATTTACAATAAGAAAAACATCACCATTGACATAGACCAGGATCCCATAAATCAGCTTGTATTTGATGTTCAAAACAGTTACAACCTTCAAGTCCAGTGGGTCTTTACAGCTTAAAACTCCTCATCTCAGCCTATCTTTCTTCTATTACAAAACAGAGCTTCAACAGCTTCAAAGCTATTTACACTTAATGAGTATTCAAATACCAACCCTTACAATGTGCTCCTCTTGGATTTTTATAGAAAAATGAGGAGGTGGAGTGTAAAGAAGAGTTATTTGTGCAATTAATATAGAGTAATGGTTTCTCGGCCTTTGGGAGGCCTAAGGAAGAATATTTCATATTTTTTTCTCTGTTTTAATCAATTTTACATTAAATTTCATCAACTAAAGTCACTTTTATTGACTTTGAAGGATTTTGGTAGGCTGGTAATTAATTCTAAGTTGTCTTTGGAAAAATATCTCTAACTGTGCATTTACTGTGTATTCTTTTGAGAAATAAGTATGTAGGTGGAATTTTTTGCTTTAATTGCCTTACTGATGTGGCATTTGGAGGCTTCCCTTACTGATCCATCTCACTTAATACCTTAAAACACTGTTTTAACTCTCATTTTGTGTTTTAAGGTTGATCATGCCTTTTTCATTCTACTTCGGTCTTCAATTGTTCTTTTTTTTACTGTATCCACCTTTACACTGTGTTTTAGCCTTAAAACTATGGGATTGAAACTTTAATCCTTCAAATATGATGTATCAACTCTTATAACCTTAATCATTTGCTGACTTCCCTTTAATCCATATTTTTGGCCTTCAAACATTTGTATTAACCCTCAAACTGTCAAATTCAACCTTTAACCTCCATATTTGTTTTAATCCTTTGATCTTTAAACTTCATCTTCATTTTTTTTCTTCTTTGTTGTGTATAAGTGGATTTTAGCGTGTTCGAGGGTTCGATGGATAAACAGTGCTCATAAAGCACAGACTAAACCATGGAATTAACCCTAGAAGCCTTTATTCTGCATTGTTTGGGCTTCAGAGGTGGCAATATTTGGCTGCGCTCCTTATTGAACCACGAGAAGGATATTGGCCTTAAAAACTGTCCTCGAACCATGAAAAAACCAAAAAATATGTTACAAAAAACCTGGGAGGGAAGGAAATAATGTTTGCAGAGGCTGGCAGAGGTAGAGGAGCGTATTCAAAGGGGAAAATGAGGTTTCATGGAGAAAAACCAACAAAAACCAGGTTTAAAATTGCATATGGCACGAAATTACAGATTGGTGGTTTTGCGAAAACTGCGAATGGTTTTCATGTGACCCTTGGGCAGTAAGTGATTTGTGTTCAATCGAACATGATCCAATTAAAATGTGCCATGTGGCCTTTTCAAAACCGACAGTCTTGCATGGCTTTGGGAGGTTAAAATCCAGATGGAAAAATCACAGGATATACGATATCGACCATCGGATGGGGAAGGGCGGATCCAACGGTCGGGACATAAGCGCGATGGGAAAGATGCGCGGTGGGAGCTTTGGTGGGGGCCAGGTGTGAGCGTGTGATTGGATGGGTGCTTTACGTAGTGGATGGTAGGCCCCTAGTGGGATTGGGTGTGGGGATGAATCAGGGTCGTTGGTTTAAATAAATCAATGGCAGAGATTCAATTTATTGGGGTGAACAAATGGAATTATGTTGGGAGGATAGGGGGAGAAAGGAAGGCATGGGAGCCGTTGATATTTAAAGATCAACGGTTGGGATTGTTTTGTGGAGTGATAAAGCAGGGATAAGGGAAAAGAAGGAAAGGAAGGAAGGGATGGTAGGGGTGATGTACCGCCATTAGATCACATGGATCCACGGTCAAGATCCATTGTGTGGGGGGTAAATAAAGACAAGGGAGAAGGGTCTAGGGAGTAGGTCAAAGGCTTGGTATTGTGGAGGGATAAGGTGACTGGGGCTAAGGGTAAGGGTGCTAACTGCATTGGTAGGGAAAACTTTACAAAGGAAACTCAGGTTTATAGAAGAAAAGCCGATGCGATGGGGGTTTGGGCGCTTGGTCATAGTGTGGTTGTGTAGAGAAAAAGGGACCAGGGGTGGAAGAAAAAGGGGCAGAAGGGGTTTAAGCGCTTGATTATAGCACTGGGTCATGTAGAGGAGCAGGAGCTGGGTGCTTAAGCCCATAGGGGCTTAAGCCCTTATAATGTAAAAGGTGCTTTTTAGAGGAAAAGAGGGATTTTTGATCATTTTGAAGGGTTTTGATAGGAAAAATGGGGTGATTTAAACCATAAAAAAGGATTTTTTATGAGTTCAAAAGGGATTTTTTAAAGTTTTTTGAGGATAATGAAGGGAAAAAAGTGGCAAAAATGAGTGGAACAGGTTTAGAAAACGATGGAAAATTTCCTATAAACAGTCTTTTTGGATATCAACATGGTTTCTTAGAGGATTTTTTCAATGAAACAATAGTGAAGATTACTTTTTGAGTTTAGGCAGCATCAGAAGGCTTCAAGAATGAGCAGTTTTCCATGAAAACAATCTCTTGAAGGCTCATGACCTGTTTTAGCCATCATTTGCTTTGAAAAAACTTTACTGATGGCTAACAGACTCTGCATGAAAATTCTCTTTATTGGCTCAAAATAAATTGTGGAAACTTGAAAATCAAAATTGCGACGATGAACAATGCTTGTCTATTATAATCCTCCTATTTTCTTGGTTTACATTTCTTTAAAGTAAATGACGTCTAAATGAAAAATATGATTATTCCATGAAGAAAACCTTTGGCCAAACTAAGAAGCTCTTATATTTATTAGGATCTTAATTTTGTTTCAACCTTGTATTGAATGGTGTTTTGACTTGTCAACTCAATCAAGTAGAGAAGGGAAAGGATAAAACTTTAAATTAGCATATCAATTTAGGACATCTTTCAAATCCCTTAAACTAGTAACAACCTCTCTTGCTCATAAAATAATTTTGGATCCCTCTTCCACCCTTCTACAATAAATTTGTAATAAATGTTTCAAGCATATATTTTGAAATTAAAATAAAAGGGTGAAGAAGAGAAAGGATTATTATACAAAGAGCTGAAGCAAGACATTTTGTTGGGATACTGAATAGGCTTGCTAGTAGTGAAGTTATGCTTGTGATTCCTTCAGGTGACTCTGCTAGGGTACTAAATAGGATCACTGGAAATCAAGCAATGTCGAGGAATGTGATTAAATTTGAATAAAAAAATATTGGTATACTTATTATCCTTATCCCCTATCGAAACAATTGAGGTGTGACTAGTCTTGTGTGGATGTGTTTGAAGTTGAGCAATGAATAGAATGGGCTATGTCTCTATGTGGGATATGTGGAAAACATGAGGTAATCTACATGGAGAATCAATAATTCTTGAAATAATGAGATCTTACACTTAAAGGTAATACCTAAAAATAGAAGTTTGAGTTCTACTAGTGTGTTTCCAAGTGTTGTCGCTAGGAAAAACACCCTACAAATGTTTTCCTACACTTTAATTTTGGAGCCTCCTTCTGATCCTATGATATTTCATTCCAAATTTATCATAGTCGCTTCATCGTTGGTTCATATTTTCAAATTGTTTAATTATTTTTCCTGTGAACTGAAATAATGAAACCACTTACTTACAAATGTGCATCTTTCTAAGCATTCACAAGTGCACCTCTTCCTATCAAACTCAGTAATCAATGTCTATCCTTGAAGGAAGAAATTGTGTAATCCTTAGAACAATTCTTGTTCGGTGTCTAGAAACAATGCTTGTGCAGTACCTAATGATAGTGCCTCTCTAGTTAACATATATAGTGCAGTATGCAATCCTAATAGGTAGTGAGTGCATAGATTCAGTTGACAGTCTCTCCCACTGTGTTGTAATGGTACCATCATTTGGGTGATTTTTCTCAACTGTCTCTTTTGAGCTCTTTTTTTCTCATAGGGTTCACTTTCACTTTCATGAATATCATTTTTTCTTGATTTAAATTTAACAAGTGTCTCTTTTGCTTTCTTTTCTATTTGGTATGTGTCACTTTTTGAGCCTCTATTTTGACCATATTTATATACTTTTCATCGAGTAACTCCATGCCTATACTAAACATTTATAATTCATTATTAATATTTTATGCATTATTAAGTTATTTAGAGGCATTGAGAGCCTATAGTTGTTAATCTATAAACTATTCTTGTTTTAAGAATATTTAACGTGAAAATTTCATTAACGTTGGGTACTATTATGGCAAGTGCTAATAGTTCCTATACCCCGCATTACTACACTCTTGCACCACAAATTCCCGTACTCCTACACCACGTATTATTGCACTACATATCAAAGTTCATATACCAGAAGAGCAAGATCTATACTCTTCGGGCATTGCATAAAAAGCTATTTGAGGTAGCAAGGAGAGAAAGTGCAACTTGTGTGGATCATTGGTCACATTGCAACACGCGTTGTATGTGAAGGAACATTAGTTCAAAGAAATACCTGGCTAGATAAATTGCGATCACGTTGGATGAATTCTAGGAGAAAACATTTGATAAAGAGCACAAATAAGCATGGACGTGACAGTGGTAATACTTTGGCAATAAATGGAGCATATGGCTAAAACATTGTGTTAGAAGAAGACGTGGACCTCGATTGAAACCTTCTCGAGAAAATACCTCAGCCCTTAACTCCAAGAAGCTTGTTGGATTCCATATGTCAGTCAAGCATTTCAATTTAACATCAGGTAATTCAACATCTCAACGTGTTGGCAGAAGGATTGATTATCTAGGCCACACTGACAACCCAAACACTGATGGGATTCACATTGCTCTTCTAATGTAAATCTTCGAAGGAAAAAATAAATGATTGTATCAACATTTTTTATCTTTCGATTGAATAGGTTATTTGCAGACCCGAAATGGAATGCTTGGCAATGTCGATTTGAAGAGAATCGTTCATGAGAATTTGATATGCATCATCGCAACAATGCATGGATTGGCTGTTAGATGATGTTAAGAATGACTTTTGCATGGGTGCTTTATAATGGAATCCAGATCGTCATCAAGGCACATCCAAGGTAATGGTAGAGGAGAAATTCAAACATTGATGTGACACATATAAGTCATGGTGCAATGCTTTCACCACAACATAAAACCCTCTTATTTTAACTACTTATCCATTCAATGCATGGTTGCTGACCTGGGATTTCAAGAGCTGAAGAGCTGGATGGATTATGACCCTCAAGAATGAGGTGGAAGAAGTTGATTGAGTCAAGGAATGCCAATCGTTGTATTATCCAAACTTAGCCAAATTGGAATCCTTCAGTTCCATGTACGATTTGATTTAGGAGAACCATGCTAAAGATTTAAACACAAATCTGAGTAAGTAGGGGCAAGCTTCTTCTATAAAATAGAGCATTTTGCATTGAAGAGGAGCCCGAATGGGGAGATCCGACATCACATTTGGTTGTAGGAAGGAGGCTCGATTTCGTTGTGTAGAGAAGGAAGAGTTGTGCATCCAGTGGGATGATCCCTGGAGGGTACCACTTGATCAGATTTGGATCAAAGACCTAAGTGATAGCTCAAATTTCAAAGTGTTTTAAAGTTTTTCGAACCTAAGTGACCATATATATCTCATCTTCCTGATTCCGGCGCAGTGAACAGTTCCAAAAACCGACACCGTATGAGGACATTATCGCGATTTGAAAAGTTCAGTAAACTGCAATTTTCGACCTTTCACCAAGTTTGACTCGGCATTTGAATGTTAAAAAAAAATAATATTCTAGGGAATATTCCTTGAGTATTCCTCAAAATATTCCTTGGAATATTCCCTATAATATTCCTTCTAGGTGATTCATCTAATGAGATACTGTATGTGGATTTTCCTTGGACAGAAGGGTTGTACGTGGATTTTCCTTGGATAGAAGGAATATACGTGGATTTTCATCTAATGAGAGACTACCATGTGGCAGGCCCAAAGGCCACCATGTGGCCCTAGAGTGGAGTGGAAAAATTTGGTTTGGGTCATCAGGAGTTGACCCCAAGACCTCTCGCCTGCACGTGCATGCCCTTACCGTTTGGTCTACACAGTGGTTCTTAACCTATAAGCTTGTGAAATTTATTTAACATGTGGTGATTTTGTATTTGGGGGTTGAGGGGGCTAGCCTCAAGTGCCAACCCCCTCCCCATATGGCCAATTCCCAAGATCCAAGGGCTAAACCGGTGCAAGCTCCGACCGTCATCTGCCAAAATTTTTGAAGGTTTGGTCACATGCGCGGTCAACGCTCAACCGTCGGGTTATGAAACAGTCTCTGAACATGAATTTTGAGTAATTAAACATTAATTTAAAGCCATTCACATGCAGGTTCTTGTAATACCCACCAACAGTTTCATTAACAAAGGATTTTAACTCCAGTTTAAACCCAACCTACCATGCTTTTTGCCTGTAGTTCCGCCCAACAGTCACCATGACCACGAATTTTGAGGGGCATGTGCACAACCCAAACGGATAAATTTAAATGTTGCGGTTATGTTTAGTAGAGAATTATGAAGTGCACCCTAAATTTTGGTAGTTTACCATATTTTGACTGAAGCTAACTGAAGTGCTCCATATTTAGTGGAGCTAATTTAGGGGTCACTGGACAAAATTTGTTTAGGCTCTAACTTGAGCTAGATTCGTCCATTCTGAGAGTTCCAATAGTAAATTTGGAATATCCAAGACATTCCAGACTCATTAGTGAGGGTTTCAGAGCCATGCAAATAATTTTTAGTAGGTGTTTTCTTCAGAGAAGTTCTAAGGGCCACCAAGGCCACCAGGGGCCAACAACAGAAAGAGGCTTAGCCAGGGAAACTAGTGGCATTTCTCAGTAATCCAATAGTAAATTTTAGATTTTTAAGACATTATGAAACTAATGGTGTGGTTTTTAGAACCAATATATGAATCCTGAAGGCTGATATGCTTCATAGAACTTCCAAGTATCACTAGGGCCACCAAGGGCTTGCAGGAGAATGAGGCCTATCTAGAGCAGCCCATATCTATTCTCAAAAAACAAGTAGTATGTTCTAACTATTTTGAGCCTTATGAATCCGTTGGAGGTATTTTTATATGCTTTTTAGGACTTCTAAAAGTCGATATTATTCAAATAATTTTTCAGTGACCCAGAGCCAGCGGGTGCCATCAGGTGTTGGAGGCAAAACCGAAGTAGCCGGAGGCCAATTAATGCAACTGAATAGTATATTATGACTATTTTTGACATCATAAATCCAATCAAGGGACTTTTAGATTCATTTAGAGACTTCTAAAGGTTGATATGCTACACGGAAATTTCGAGAAACCTAAGGCCATAAGTGGATGGAGGCCTAGATTGGGGATCCAGAGCTCATTTTTAGCAAATGATCAGTATATTTTGAGGTATGATATCTGTTGGAGATATTAGGTGAGGTTTCAGGGATAGAAAATTATTTCTTAAAGGGTTAGTGCCACATTGAAGCTCAGGGAAGGTTAAGGTACCGACAACAGAAATCATGTCAAAGGAAACCTAGTTCTATCTTCAGAGTGATGATAGCCATTACAAGGGTATGATGATATTATAAAACCAATGGTAAAACCCATATAACCATTTTATTTGATTAATTTACTTGTAAAATAATTTATACATCATAATCCCAAAGAGCGAAGTCAGTTGAAAAATTATCAAGGAGATGTAGCCCACGATATTCGTGTGAACTCCTTTATTAAATTTGTTGTTATGTGTTGATTATTATATGATGCATTATATGGTTGTTACACATGCTTAATATAATTAAAAAAAAAATTATTAAATCACTTAAACAATTAAAATAAACATACACTTATTTCAAGTATTCATTTCCACACAAGTCAAGAATAAGCTAGATCTTAATTTTTTAAATGAGTGGGCCATTCTTGAAAAGCATAACAAGTTATCCAACCCATTATCTAATCAGGTTGGTATCAAAGCACTAATTTTCTTGCTTGATATAGCACTAGGTTTCTTGTTTGACTTGAATGGTGGTTAACCAGTGCAAAAATTTTTACTGTTTGCAAATTGACTATTTCTTACAATTTTGAGTTTTCTAGAGGTGAAGGGAAAGCTACTGATAGGTAATTCTAGAAGAGGAAAATAAGGAATAAGGCTTAATTCATTATCCTTACCCAAAGGACCTCAAGGAAACCCTTAAAGCACAAGAGGTTTGTTTACAAAAGGCTACTTGAAGAAGAGCCTGACTCTATAGCTATTTGTTCAGAAGCTTTGTCAATTTTTTTTTAAAGCTTTTTGAATTGTTGTTGAATTTTTTTAGTTCACTGACATAAAGATGAAAAATTATTCAAGTGAGGTTTCAAAATCCTCCTCCTTCACAAGATTATTCGATGAAGACATGAAGCGAGACTTATACATCCTCAAGCATATGGTGCAAATTCTGTTTGAATATAGAAAGGAAAGTACTAGACTTCATGAACAATTGGTTGCTATGAAGCAAGAGAAAGAAGGACTTATTCAAAGAATTCAAGACATGGAGATGCAGCTCCATCAAGAATAAGAGGCCTTAACCAAGAACATGCTTGAAGCAGAGGTAAAAAACTCATATTTGTCTTCAATTTCCTCTTCAGAAACATGTGTAGGTGCATCTAAAAAGCACACTAGAGGTATAGGGTCCAAGTTGATGTTAAAAATGGGCTATGAAGGCAAGGGTTTAGGAAAACATGCACAAGGCATGATTGATCCTATTATGGTTGAGGAGAGGCCTAAGAAGTTTGGTCTAGGCTATGTTCAATCTTATGGCGAAAACTCTACATCCATGAAGGCATTTGAGACAACTTCAAAAATAACTTTTGTTACAAGTTTTAAAACAAAAACATGTCAAGTTTGTTTTCAAGTTGATTTCCATTGTTTGAAGCCTATGTTGTAGCAAGGTGTTTGTACACATGCAGCTGATGGTGAGCAAGAGAGTTCAGAAAACTATAAAGACAAGAACACTAATATTAGTCTTAAAAACGATGCTAGAACCTCTACAAGTTCATCTCCTCAAGAAGGTAAAAAATATGGACATGCAAAGCAACATTTCAGGTATAATTATTCCCATAGTTAAGTTGATTATGTTTCTGATAAGCCTAGAAATTCTGCATTCTTGAATGTAATAAAGAGTTTTTCCTCCTATTGTCGTCTATCTAACCATGATGTTTCAATATGTTGGAAGATATTGAAGGCATATAGGAAACAGTTGAAGTGAAGGGAAGTTGCTCAAAAGGTGCATAAGACTTGCACACATTGCCAGAGAACGGGACATGTTTTTGCCCAATGTTGGACATTATATCCAACTAATCATCCCAAGCACATGCAGCTAGAGGATAGAAAGGCTAGACAGTAGACAGAGACAGTAGGTGTTTTTCAGGGATAGAAATGGATTTCTTAAAGGGTTAGTGCCACAATGAAGCTCAAGGAAGATTAATGTATCGACAACATAAATCATGTAAAAGGAAGCCTAGTTCTATCTTTAGAGTGATGAAAACCATTCTAGGGGTATGAGGATATTCTAAACCCAATGGTACAGCCCATATAACCATTGGAGTTGAGTAATTTACATGTAAAATAATTTATACATCATAATCCCAAAGAGCCAATTCAGTTGAAAAAAGATCAAGGAGACGTAGCCCGTGATATTTGGGTGAACTCATTTATTAAATTTTTTGTTATGTGTTAATTATTATTTGTTGCATTATATGGTTGTTACACATGCTTAATATAAACAAAAACAAATATTCTTGAAGCACTTAAACAGTTAAAAGAAACATACACCTGTTTCAAGTATTCATTTCCACACAAGTCAAGAATAAGCTAGATCTTAATTGTTTAACTGAGTGGGAGGTTCTTGAAAAGGATAACAAGCTATCCAGCCCATTATCAGATCACCACTAGAGCTAGTGCTGCCTTGTTTCAGGAATTTGTAACATTTACACTGTTTCATGAATTTCTAACACGAATTTTTACATGAATCTATTTGGCATTCGATTATGCGTTTTATTTCATTTCTCCTGAATGTTTAAGTTTGTAATTTAAATTCATGCAAGGGCATGAGCTGGGTGGTTGGGCCCACTGGCCAGTCTGTTGCCCCATTCCTCTCAAATTTATTTGCATTTTACTTTCAACTGCACTGTAGTTTAAATAGCTAGCAACTTCATTTTTCTTTCATATGTTTTGTGCAGATTCATCTAACAACCATTTCTTGACCTTCATCACCAGTGTTTAATTAACGATATTTTTGTTATGAAGTACACATTATTTTAAGACAAAAATTATGTTTTCTTCCTGCATCTTATTTATCTCATGAGTGTAATAATTGCCCTGTTCTTGTGTGCTGTATAACAAGGTGATGAAGGAAACAATTTATCATTAAGAAGTTCTAGTTGATTTTAGCTCATCATGTCGTATTCATGATTGTTGATTCCTACACTAAGAAGTAAAATAGTCATACGTGGAATATTAATAATCAAATTTCAGCATGAGGAAAGACTATGACTATGTTTTACCCACAAAACTCTTAAGTTGGTTTTATGACTTGTATTCCCTTCATTATGATTAATATTTCTTATCATCTAGAATATTTCTATGTTGAAGAAGAAGAACTAAATAATCGGGGCAAGCTTGGATTTAACTTATTTCAATTAAACTTTTTGTGTCATCCCCAAGAGAATAATTATATATACATAAGTTAGAAGCATGAAATCATTTCCTTAGATTGATTAGAATGGAGTTGCCTTAAGATTTTATTCCATGCTTGCAGCATAGCAGCAATTTTTAAGAGGTTTCATTCCTTGAATCACATTCTTTACAATTTTTCACTTTGAATGGGGCCTACGTTCCATTGTCCCCTGGAAAACGGAGGAAGACTTATAGAAGTAGCCAACTTAACCCAGAAGAGGAGCCAAAAGTAGATTCCCGCAGTGCGTTTATTTTGCTTCGAAGAGTCTTGTTCATTTTTCTGAATTATGCCATTTTGAATTACTCTGCAAGATTTTAGTGTTTATTTGACAGATCATTGAGGTCATATTCTAGCATATATTGTGCTATGCCTCTAAGTTTACTTACCCAGATTGACAAATTAAATCTTAGTGTAAATCTTGCATTTGTACCGCCCGACATTTTCGCGTTGTTGTCGGGGAGGCGTTGTAGGATAAGGCTTTGTGATTTGTCATGCTTTTCCCTTTCCTTCGCAATTGAATTTTTTTTCCCTTGCTTGCTGAAGCATACTAGAAAGTATTTACAGAGAGATCACAAGCCAAGTTTTCTTTACCGCAAGTGATTTTTTCCTTTACTGCAAAGTGTGATGCCTCATTTGTTTCTTTTACTGCAATTGAGTTTTTACTGCAATGTGTGATGTTTAATTTAATGCAATTTAGTTTTTTATGAGTGATTTTATTTACTGCAAAGTGTGATGTTGGTTTGTTTTTTTTCCACATTTGAGATTAGTTGATTTATTTTTCACAAAAGTGTTATTTTCTTACAATTTTAGTTATTTTTTTAATTGCAATTTAGTGTGCTTTTATTTTTCAGGTACTAAAATAACCCCCTCCTCTCAAATCTAGGTGTTGAGAATATTCTCCAGCTAACATGAAAATTCTAGGTAGTTTGATGCTATTTCAAGGTCTATCTCAAATCTTAACTGAAGCTGGGGTCTATGCTTCACAGAAAGAATAATTTTTGGCATCAATCAAAGATATGGCTACTCCTCTGGTAGAAAATATTCATGAAGAACCAGAATATCATCCTAGGGAAACCGATAAGCTGTGGATAATTCTTGATGAAGAGAAGCCACCAGAAGCAGAGATCAAAGAACATCTACCTGATCTAGTCTGCACTATAAGGGATAGACAAATATATGTGGAGGATTTGAATTATACACTAGATGTTTCCCATGAACCAAATGATCAAATGTATATGGATCCCATATAATATTGGTTTTAGATGACTGTGAGTATTCACTCCTCCTTTATCATTCAACATATTTTAGCATCACATCAATTAACACAGTTGGTTCCTCCTACTCAGGTATTTCCTCGAATATGATTTTCAAATTTGAACATGAGTAATATTATCCTCTTATTGCGCACATGGATGCATTGTAAGTATTCCTATACTTAAAATGGGAGTCTTCCGCTTCTTAGGGTAGAGTAGGGTAGAAGAATAAATCAATGCCATGAATAAATGTGTTACAACATATGTAGTTAGGGTTTTAACTAAAAGTTATGTTAATCCACATCAATTGTTAACACACACATCTGTGATAAGTATTTATGAGTATGAGTCACTCTAATACCTCATGATTTTTTGAAAGCGACCATGATTAATCATTCTAATGAGTTTTCATCTAAGACATATATTTTCAATTTCCCTTAGAAGGTACTAATGGAGAGACCCCTATGGTGGACCGCTCTTGTAAATTTCATAATGTGTTGTTCATGAAAACACTAGGATTATTAACTCAAAGAGTCTTTTAGTAATTATCTAGGATATTTTATCTAAAAAAGGTCTTTGGCGTAGAGGAACTATCTAGTAATTATTAGTCATTAAAAACTTTTCACCCCATCTCATACTCTTAAGGAGTAGATCTGTCCCCCCACTTATTAAGTAACCCTTAAAGTTAATCATAATCAGAGTTTACAAAATATTTAGGGAAGGGTGGGAGGTTTCGTGATGAGTCGACCTACCATGATCATGAGACCTAACATGCATGACATTACTACTACTAGTCACCAAGCCAGAGTAATGGCTTTCTGCCTAAAAGCTAGAACACATGAGGTCTCATCACGAGCTAGCCTGTTCATCCATGTTACTTCTTATGAGTGGCACTGCTATCAACTGGTTACCAAGGAAAGACAATGGCCTTCATATAATTTTTAAATTAAATAAGATAACTCTTAATTTATATTTAGTGAGTGGGACACAGTCATTTCATTGGGTCAACAGACATCCCTGCTAAGGCCATGGATGCTTGTGAGTAGTAGGGCCATGTCTGTGGTATCAAATTTAATTACATACTATGATTTACTCGGTTATCTTTCTGTTTCCCTAAAACTCATTATTTTAAATTCTTGGACAATGGTTTTAAGGAGATTTGAGCATGATGCTTTGAGTTCTACTTTTGGGAATGTTTAAATGAAGTGGTACCCTTAGTAAATGTGATTCTTTGTACCTGATTAAGGAGAAACTTACTTTTTCATCTGGATGACAACAAAATTTAGACTGTTCAATTTGCTAATTGGTCCAGGAAGGTGTCATCTTGTTTTCAAGTTTTCATGGTACTTAGAGTGATGAAATACTCAGTAAATGATTACTCACCAGGTGTTGTCAGACAATAATATGTGTTGATTATGGTTGCTGCTAAATAAGAACTATATGACCTAGTATAGGATTTCTACAGTAGGTGAAAAAATATTCTGTTAATTTTCTTAAAATTTCACCTTTTTCAACAAGAATTTGATTTTTTTTGTTAATAAGACTTTGGGAGGAAATAAGAGCTCTGAAAAAGAAATCTATGACAATCAAGGAATTCATTTGAAATATAACAATGGGTATGTGATGACCATTGTTGTAGCGTGTTTGGTGCACGTATGTATGAAATCACACCAACTTAAGGGGTGTGGTCTACCCACTTAAGTTATTGGTAACACGCAGAAAAAGAAGTGGAGTCAAGCAAGTTCGTGGAACAAGCTAGAATCATAAGCATACTAGATAGAGAAATAACATGCATATATAAAATAAAAAATAAAAACAAATAAACACGAGCTCTTAAAAGAGTCAAACGAAAAAAATAATATGAAGGGTGGCTGTAGGCCCCTCTTATTGAGCACTGGTACTAATAAGAGTGAACCTTTACCCTCTTGCCAAAGGGCCCCTAGACAATGGTTCTAGGTCCCAATGCAAGGATTTTTTTATCTTAAGCTTTCCTCAGTGCAGTCTCCCTCTCTCTCTACTATGTTGGACTAAAATTGTTGGATGGCCAACAATTGAGTCCCCTCTATCTTCAGCTCTGGCTCACATACTACTGGTATTGCTTGGGAAAGTTTGGCCAACATAAGAATGTGTTCACAAATTATTCATCTCATGGTGGCCTTATATAGGAGATTTCAAATCCTTCCTTCCCTCTCTTGGTACATGGAGGATGGTGACCTAAGGGAGGGGTATGTCTCCTTTGTGTCCTCCAAATATTCCATTGTGTGCTCAAATAGTGGCTAAGGAGGCATTGGTGGCTATCCTTAGGCCACTCCAAGTAAGGCATAACTTGTCCTTTTCTTTGTGTGGTCCCAGATAGTGACATTTCTCCACTCCCAGGATTTCACGCATATTGGGAAAAAAGGCGTGCGGAAGGTGCTCTTCATGATGGATTATGCGCAAAAATAGAATTTAGGACTAGTTCAAATTTGATTTTCCTCAGACCTTAGAGATTGTTAAATAATTTCTAGAATCTTTAATGTCTTCCAGCCTTGTAAATCCTTTTTCCTAAAATTAATTAATGTCATCTTATACTATACGATTTTATAGTGTTAACAGTTTCCCCCTAATATGTGAGGTCTGGGAAGAACTGTATAGCCGAAATACATTATAGTTTATTTTTTTTATCATGCATAGAGAGAGAGAGAGACCTGCGTGAAGCTTGGAATTGAAAATACCCTGCACCAGTTCCAAGAATGACCATGGCCTAGGGGATCCCTGTAAGCAAATACAATTTATAATACATATACAAATTTTCTATGAGGCGGGCATGTCCCATGCTCATAATGTTGTGGCTAGTTAAACAAATCTATTTTGACATATACATGTTATGTTGGCATCACTGATGTGGTATTGATCTGGTGGTTTCTGAAAATGACTGGTGACGCCCTCAGGGGCATTTTTTCTTTGAAAATAGGTGGAATGTGGTACCCATATGCATAAAATTGGTATGGCATATAGCTGCGCATTGTACACATAGGTAGTGACTGAGACCTTCTCGTGTAAGAATTGTTGACAAAGATGCTTATGGAGGCACGAGTCTTTGATGGATTTGATCAAAGTGTAATGGTTTTAAGGTACGATACCATCTTGACATGAAATATCTTGTTGAAGTTGAATTTAAGGAGGATCGATGACATCTGTGGACAATGATGTCTCCCACAGTGCCACCCGAGGATGCCCCTTGTATGGGGAGGGGTGATCCAAGATACCACTTCATTTTTGGAATATAGGTGTTGAAGTCGAAAAAAATGAAGCCTCAACCGAACGAGGGGTCACTGACATAAGGGGTCAAGGACCTAGATGTGATGGGTTTAACATAGTCATGTAAGCGAGGGGTGACTAAAAACTGATGATGGGGATTCAGTGGCCCAAGGCTGGAGTATACTAAGCAGCTTGGCGACAATCATAGTTATTTCTGATGGGGAAATCCCTGGAGTCAGTAGGACTTACAGGACAGGTATAAACCGGCTATGAATGTCATGATGGCGTGTGCGTGGGGGGGGTAATACTCCGAATAAGGGTGTTCAGGGACTACTGCCATGGGAGAAAAGATGAAATGAGAGGGTGAAGGACATAGTGCAATGTTCGGGGTCTTTTTACACTTACCAAAAGAATAAAATAATGCGGTTCGGTTTGTACAAAACACAGAGACAGGTACCCCAAAACATGAAAGTGTTTGCTCACTGATGCTATGAGGAAGGTATTTTACTGAGGGTGGCGGTCCCATTGGTTGGTCTCATGTGTGGGGTTGATGAAGCGGATAAAAAATTATCGCAAATGGGATTATGATGGTGGAGGTATGGTGGGCCAAACCCGAAGCAGGGTGGTTTGCCCTTGATCTACTTCTATAACTGGTCATCTGGGAAGGTTGGTTTAGCTTGTATGGTAAATCTGACCTAATTCATGGTGAATGGATGTGCATGAGGTGCTTCCTGAACTGAAGTGGTATGGCCATGGCATCACTTATGTGGTGATATATGGTCTACTGTGGGTGACGAGCGCCATGGAGGGTAGGCTCTAGCGACCAACGCATATTTTTATCACGTGCATGGTGAGGTGATGATAAACACAGTCGGATATGAGGACCCTATGGTTTATTTCTGATGAAGAAATGATGTCATGATATGCAGAGTTTTCTGGGACTCTATCATGCTAGGGGTAGAGTGATATCTACTCTGGAACTTTCAGGAGATAATGTTGTGGATGGTTTGTGAGCTTTTCCTGCAAAAAAAAAAACCTCAAGTGAAAGCATATTCTTTATCAAATATTACTGAAATTAATGAGCTTTAAAAACAAAGGTGAGAGAGGTCATACCTGCTGGTGCTGAAAAATTATTTTTTCGGGAGTGTGAATGTGTGGCATTGCCTCTATTCATCATGCAGTGCTGATTGTGGTGCAACTTATAGTTCAGAGAATGAACCTTCTGATATCTCTTTATGGTCCTCCAATTTTTTTTAAAAGGGCGATATATAGGTGGATATGGCCCTAATTCAATTCATTTGTACTTGCTAAGTTTTTGAGGGGTCAGAGGAATCTGCATAGCATTTCTTATAGTTGCTGTCATCCTGAGCACCAAGGTTTTGCGAGATCATGCCCAGGTAACTTTCATGACGTCCTGTAATTGAATATTTTAAGCTTGATGGTGTCGGGGTCCGTACAAATTGGGTTTGTATGGATTCTAGGTGGTTTTTTCCCTAGATTGCGTAGGTGATCGGGACAAAGGTGCACCTCCTGTGCGTTTTTTCAGGGCATAAGCGAAATAATGCGCTCATTTCCCCTTTTTTAGCGCGCCTCAAGCATGATTGTGCAAAATATAGGTGTGCACTAAGCACGCCTATCTGAGGGACAAGTGCACAAAGCAGAGGCAGAAAATATTTTTGTATTTTTTCCTATTTTTGGGTTTTATCTATACTAATGGGTACCTGTTTTGGTGACAGGTTATTGTGGAGGAAGCAGGATTTTCCCAAGCTCCAAACTGAGGTAGCTGTTGATGCTGGGGCACGTCATCAGCTGGTGCTATGGGGACTCCTAAAGTTCACAGAGAACGAGCTTCTTCGGTCGCAAGACCGACTGCTACATTACATGATCCGTCATTGGTGCAGGAGGCGCAACATGTTCGTGTTGTGGGGGACACACTTGGTCATCCATCCTAAGATGGATGTTTACTTTGTGACTGTGTTACTGCCTCAGGTTGTGGTGCTAATATATCCACTCCCTACCGGGAGAGTGGACTTTGAGAGGTTTAGGAGACACCACTGTGGTGGGGCGCCTCTTACAGTGGGATGCATCATCATTGCATCAGTCATAGATCTGGCAGAGTAATGTTCTTTGGCACTAATTATGTGACTGGCAGGGTTAGTTGCTCCACATCAGGTATTAGGCTTGCAGGTTGGAGTGTTTTGTCGGTTGAGGTCCGAACATTTTTTCGACTTTGCCCATTTATGCTTTGATGGGATGGTGTTGCAACTCAGCCATGTCAAATGTGGATCTAATTCATTTGCGTATGCCAGTATCTTGTGAAAAATTATGTACAAAAGGTTAGTGCTGCTAAGGCCAGTAGTGGCGGTGCCTCCTGGGGGGCCACGGGAGCCTCAGATGAGGAGATGGGCTTCGGTGATTTTGCGAGGTGCCGATGGCATGGTGGGGCGTTATTGGAATGCCATGACATAGCCCTGGTTTGAGGCAAACCCAAAGATGTTCCTACCATACCCATATGCGGGGATGGACTTCCAGGGGGATCCAGACATGGGTCTCCCCTTCGGTTAGGCTTGGGGTCCCACAGGTATGTTGTGTATGTTTTCTGCATTTATTTGAGAATACATGTACTTGTGTGTTTTTCTAGTGACACTGACATCATTTTTTTTAGTCTTGCAGATTTTGGTGAGGTAGGTCACCTTGTCGCATGGTTGGTTGGCGACGATCCTGTATGACGACCTACAGGTGATTAGGGAGGAGGTGTTGCAGGGGGACCTGGCAGTGGACCAAGTGGTAGTTCTGGCCCTTTAGGGGAGGGCAGCAGCTCGACTGCTGGAGAGATTGCAGCCGAGCAAGCTTTTACTGATGCGGTAGTGGCCCGCATAGATACGACAGATGCTTGTATTGAGGAACTGACAAGTTAGGTGTCAGTTCTTGAGGATTTCCGGGGTCAAGTGGACCGCTTGACCGAGGGGATGCCTGCTCAGTGTTTCATGGATGACTTCGAGGAGGTCTGGTTGGAGACTGTGATGGCCCACGAGAAGGACTATCGGCCCATTCTATGTCGGGTGGCGATCGCAATTGTGACAACAGCTCCAATGGTGGCACCGGGAGAAGTGGTGGGTCCAGATGCCCCTCCCGAGGGGGCACCACACTAGAGTATTTTTTTTACATAGGGAAAGCACCGATTATGAGGATGCTTCCCTTATTTTTGATGACTTATGTATCTTTGGGCTGGCTGTTGGGTCATCGACACAATTTTTTGTACTCGGACATACATATTGTGATATATATATATATATATATATGAGAGATATTTTTTGTGGCTCTACATGATGTGCCACCTGTTCCGGTTTATGTTATGATGTTATGCTAATGGATATCTATATTTTTGGTTTTTTATGTATGATGGTTTATTCGAGATGCATTCCAGTTTAGGATATTGATAGCTATGCAATTAACTATTTGATTTTGACTCCTTGGTACATGTGTAAATGTGATATAGTGAGATTGTCGGCTTAATATTTTGGCACACAAATATTTTCTAAACATATGTGTGCCTCTTGTCTCAAATTTTTGGTTTAACTATGACACTACTAACTGGGAATCAAGGTAGGTATGCATATGGCGTATACCCTGATGGAGGGTATCGCACATAAGTCTGATGACGACATCATATTCTGCTTGATTGTTTGTTGTTGAACCGATGCACACGCTATTTGAGCAGAGTGGCGATCGGTCAGGGTGGTAGATGACCCAGGCAGCTGCGGCTAAACTTTGAGACCATCTCAATGCTCCATCATCAAATCCAAAATAGGGTTTAGGTTGATGTTCCATGAGCGCTTTTTAAATAAGTATTTTGGTAAAAAAAAATTAGTGGTGGGGTTTTGTGTACAAACACTCTAGGGAAGGGTTATCTTGGCCCTTATGGGTAGAAATTATTGAGGTAAAGGTTATTTATGGGGTTATTGAGGTAGGTCCCGTCCATTTTCGTCAAGATGTATGCCCCCTTTCGGAGGTAATGTTTGATGATGTAGGGTCTTTTCCACAAGGTTTCAAACTTTCCTGGCCCTAGGGCTTCTTTTGCGACATCATAGGGAGGATTAATTCTCCCTCGGTGAATGAGCGAGGAGTGATGTGGTGGTTGAATGATGCTTTTACCCTTTTCTTTTGGGCCTCATTGTGTTGTAGTGAATATCATCGACTTTCCTCGACAAGCTCTAGTTGTACTAGGCATTGTTCTAGTTTTACTAGGCCTTGTTCGATGGCGAAATGTAAATTTGGGATCTCGTGTTCTATTAAAAAGCATAAGGTGCCTTGAGCTTTTGTGACAGGAATGGGGTGGAAATCCTAATATGTGATGGCGGTTGGAATCCTATTTCAGATATGTGATGATATAAATCATATATGGTGGATCGTGTCATCGACGTTCGGTGGGGGAAGAATCTCCGTAATGGGATTCTGCGTGAGCACAAAGTTAGGTTCCCCTCTATGATGGTCAATTTCTGGTAGGTGGAAATTTCGCCTCCCGCAGCGGTGCTTGAATGTTTCCATTAGTGGGCATACCTCTGGTGTGTGATTTTGGTTAGTGTAAATAGTGCATGTTATCACTATGCCAACAGAGTAGATTGTGTGAGATTATACACTACTCGTTGTTCCTGATGTGGACGCTTAGAAAGGGTCTGTCGTAGAAGACGTTGTCTTTTGTTTCCATTTCTGTATTGTTGGCTTGGGTGCATCTACCTCTTTGTGGAAGTGTATACTCAAATCTTCTCTTGCTGCTCTTAGCTTGGGGAGGTGTACGCATTTAATTGTATGGTGAAATTGTGAACAAATCCAACAATAGGTATACGTGATTTTATCTTGTCTAGAGAGACGTTTCCGAGGGAGATAAAAGACTATACGGAAAATTTTTGCAAGGTGCTTCAGTTCTATGCACTGGTTGATCTGGTGGTCGTTCAGCTCGCATAGACCACATGTTATCCTATGCTTTTTAGGGGTCATGCTTGGTTGGTGTGTTTTCTTAGCTTGCTTGGTACGCCACTGTGGGGGTGGGGATATTGACCCGACGATGTAATTTTTATGCCATTGCCAGAGGTCTTCCTGTCTCTTCTCTATGGTATGAATCATGTCGATAGTGGGAAAAATTTGGGGGACATGAGTACAATGTCACTCATAATGATTTCCTTGACATATAAGGAAAAATATCCTTGATATGAGGGTTACATCATGCTCGGTTTGAGGTCTATCGGGGAACCCGTGTCGTAACACTGCTAAATCATGAAAATGGATGACTGCATGATTGGGCATTTTGCATAACGTGCATGTTGGTCTTCTCTGTGGAGTGTGGTTAGGGGTTACTAGGGGTTCCCTGATCGGTCGCTCTTCGATAGACAAGAACATCATGGATATGCTCGTCACATCTTCTTGGGATGTGGACCTGCATGTGGACTCTGCATCCATGTCATATTCTTGGGAGAGGCACACTATGGTGGAGCGTAAGCTAGTGAGGGCTAGACGAAATCAGGGAATATAATGACAATTCTCCAAAATGTGATTGTCGGTGCATAACGGACATGTGAATTGTGTTGCTCGCAATCCAATGTAGTAAACCCTTTCTATAGGATACCATCTGTGGATGAGTTCCAGGTTTTCGCACTCTTTGAGGAAGTGACCACTTTCATTGCATAGCATGAAACATATAATGGGCATGATTGGGGGTCTTTCTTGTGCCCTTCGTTGTTCCTCCATGAGGTACAAGATGGTACAAGGTTCATTTCCAGATGAATAGGTGGAGGGATCCTCTTGATAGGATCACTCGATGGCGTGTAAGGCATCCCTATATCACGAGATCTCTGGGAAATGATGGGTATAGTGCCCATAGTTTTTACAAAGAGTGCATGCGTGATTGGTATGCAATGCTTCTCCTTTACCTTTCGTGGTAGGTTCCTTTTTACGGGAACACGGTGCCGCGATGTCTGTCTCAGATCCAAGGAGTGGTTTCAATTCATCCAACCCTGGACAGATATGGGTAGGGTGATATATTACATCGCATACGCTATAGACTGGTGATTCCCATTGAACGGTGGGGATAACCATCTTCTTTCCTCTCTTCTCGGTTTTCTTAGTCGTAACTACCAATTTTGCAATAGGAATTTCCTTTGTAGGTGTGGTTTCAACCGCTTATTGGATGACTGGGGCCTCCTCGGGACTGAGGGGCTTCAATCCAGTGGCAGTAATGTGGGTGGAGTCAAGAAAGTTAGTGGAACAAGATAGAATCATAAGCATACTAGATAGAGAAGTAGGATGGATATATAAAATAAAAACTAAAAACAAATAAACACGAGCTTTGAAAAGAGTCAAACGACAAAAATAATATGAAAAATGGCTCTAGGCCCCTCTTATTGAGCGTTGGCAGTAATAAGAGTGAAACTTTACCCTCTTTCCGAAGGGCACCTAGACAATGGTTCTAGGTCCCGATGCAAGGATGTTTTTATCCCAAGATTTCCTTGGTGTAGTGTCCCTCTCTCTCTACTATGTTGGATTGAACTTGTTGGATGGCCAACAATTGAGTCCCCTCTATCTTCAGCTCCGGCTCACACACTGCTGGTATTTCTTGGGAAATTCTGGCTAGCATAATGTGTTCACAAATTATTCATCTCATGGTGGCCTTATATAGGAGATTTCAAATCCTCCCTCCCTTCTCTTGGTACATGGAGGATGGTGACCCAAGAGAGGGGTATGATTCGTTTATGTGCTCGAAATATTCTATTGTGTGCTCACATAGTGTCTAAGGAGGAATTGGTGGTTGTCCTTAGGCAACTCCAAGTAAGGAATCACTTTTCCTCTGCTTTGTGTCGTCCCGGATAGTGAAAATTTGCCACTCCCAAGATTGCGTGCATATCGGGAAAAAAGGCATGCAGAAGGCGCTCTTCACGAAAGATTATGCGCGAAAATAACATTTAGGACTAGTTCAAATTTTATTTTCCTTAGACCTTAGATATTTTAAAATTCTTTCCAGTTTATGTAATGTCTTCCAACCCTGTAGATTCTTTTTCCTAACATTAATTAATGTCAACTTCCGCTATGCGATTTTCCATTGTTAACAACCATCATAAAGGTTCAATATACTTTTTCCATAACGTCTGGTAGAAAACATTATTTCCTGCACCTGATCTTGTTACATAAAATTTTTATCATTCCTGCACCTCATACTTTCATAAGGACTGTAACCTGGTTTTAGAAGCACTGTAGTAATAATGTTGCAAACTTGATGAATTCTTAAAAAATGATGGCATACCGAATATTTTCATGTTCCTTTGATGAAATTTTTTATGACACTTTTATCGAGGAGCATAGTTTGATTTTTAAAAATTTCCGCTACCTTATTCCATGGTTATATATTTCTATGGTTTGGCTTGCATGAGGACATGCAAGAAGGTCAGCGTGGGGGAGTGTTGAGCCTCTATTTTGTCCATATTTATATACTTTTTTTCGAGTAACTCCATGCCTGTACTAAAAAATTATAAGTCATTATTAATATTTTTATGCATTATTAAGTTATTAAGAGGAATTTAGAGCTTACAGTTGTTAATCTATAAATTATTCTTGTTTTAAGAATATTTAATGTGAAAATGTCATTAATGCTGGGTACTTTTATGGCAGGTGCTAGCAGTTCCCATACCTCGCATTCCTGCACTCTTGCACCACACATTCCTGAACTCCTACACCACATATTACTACACTACGTATCAAAGTTCATATACCAGAAGTGCAAGATCTATACTCTCCAAGCTTTGCTTATATATTGACACGTATGTGTTAAGTGAATTTTATAAAAAGTTATTTGAGGAAGCAAGGAGGGAAAGTGAAACTTGTGTCGATCATTGGTCATAGAGCAACACACGTTGTATGTGAAGGAACATTTGTTCAAATAAATACCTAATTAGACAAATTGCGATCACGTTGAACGAATTATTCGAGAAAAAATTTAATAGAGAGTACAAATAATCATAGACGCGACAATGGTAATACTTTGGAAATAGATGGAGAATATGGCTAAAAGCTTGTGTTAGAAGCATACATGGACCTCGATTGCAACCTTCTTAAACAAATACCTCGGCCCTTAACTCCAAGAATCTTGTTGGATTCCATATGTCAGTCAAGCATTTGAATTTAACAATAGGTAATTCCATATCTCAACGTGCTGGCAGAAGGATTGATTATCTAGGCCACGCTGACAACCCAAAAATGAATTGGATTCAATTTTATCTTCTAATGACCATCTTCAAAGAAAAAAAGAGATAATTCTATCGACGTTTTTGATCTTTCGGTTGAACAGGTTATTTGGGGACCCAAAATGGAATGCCTGGAAATTTTGATTTGATGGGCATCACTCATGTAAATTTGAGATGCATCATCACAACAATGCTTGTATTGGCTTCTAGATGATGTTAAGAATGTGTTTCGCATGGGTGGTTTAAAATGGAATCTGGATCATCATCAAGGCCCATCCAACGTAATGGCAGTGTAGAAAATCAAACATTAATGTGCCACATATAAGTCATGGTGTGATTCTTTCACCACAACATAAAACTCTTTTATTTTAACTACTTATCCAATCAATGTGTGGTTGCTGACCTAGGATTTCAAGAGCTGAAGAGCTGGATGGATTACAACCCTCACTAATGAGGTGGAAGAAGTTTATTTAGTCAAGGAATGCCAATCGTTGTATTATCCAGACTTAGCCGAATTGGAATCCTTAAAATATAGGTCCAATTTGTTTTAACAGAACCATTCTAAAACTTTAAACACATATACGATTAAGTAGGGGCAGGCTTATGCTATAAAATAGAGATTTGTGCACTAAAGAGGAACCCGAATGGGGAGATCCGACGTCGCATTTTTTTGTAGGAAGGAGGCTCGCTCTCATTGTGCATAGAAGGAGCAACTATGTGCCCAGTGGGATGATCCCTAGAGGGGAATAGTGGAGCTAGTGCTTCCTTGTTTCAGGAATTTGTAACATTGACATTGTTTCATGAATTTGTAACATTTATTTTCACATTAACCTATTTTTCATTCTATTTCATTTCTCCTGAATGTTTAAGCTTGTAATTTAAATTCCTGCAAGGGCACGAGCTAGGTGGTTGGGCACACCATCCAGTCCCCTGCCCCATTCCTCTTATATTTATTTGCATTTTACTTTCAGCCGTAGTGTAGTTTAAATAGCCAACAACTTGATTTTTCTTTCTTATGTTTTGTGCAGATTCATCTAACAACTATTTCCTGACCTTGATCACTGGTGTTTAATTAACGAGGTTGTTGTTATGAAGGACGCATTATTTTAAGATAGAACTTATGTTTTCTTCCTGCATCTTATTTATTTCACGAGCATAACACTTTCCCTAATCTTGTCTGTTGTATATCAAGGTGATGAAGTGAACAATTTTTCATTAATAAGTTCTGGTTGATTTTAGCTCATTATGTCATATTCATGATTGTTGATTCCTACGCTAAGAAGTAAAACATTCATACTTGGAATCTTAATAATCAAATGTCGGCATGAGGAAATACTATGACTTTTTTTTACCCACAGAACTCTTAAGATATTTTTATGACTTGTATTCCCTTCATCATGATTAATGTTGCTTATTATCTATAATATTTTTATGTTTAAGAAGAAGCGCTAAATAATCAGGGCAAGCTTGGATTTAACTTATTTCAATTACAGTTTTTGTGTCATCCCCAAGGGAATTAGTACATATACATAAGTTGGAAGCATGAAATAATCTCCTTAGATTGATTAGAATGGAGTTTCCTTGAGATTTTATTCCATGCTTGCATCATGGCAGCAATTTTTAAGAGCTTTCATTCCTTGAATCACATTCTTTACAGTTTGTCATTTTGAATGGGGCCTACATTCCTTTGTCCCCTGGAAAAATAAGGAAGACTTGCTGTAGTGTCAACTCAACCCAGAAGAGGAGCCAGAAGTATATTCTCGCAGTGTGTTTATTTTTCTTTGAAGAGTCTTGTCCATTTTCCTCAATGATGCCCTTTTGAATTCCTTTGCAAGAGTTTAATTTTTATTTGACAGATCCCCGAGGTCATATTCTGGCATTTATTGTGCTACGCCTCTAAGTTTACTTACCCAGATTGAAAAATTATGTTTTGGTGTAAATATTGCATTTATACCGCCCGACATCAATTTCACCTTCTTCAACTTTTTCAAGTGTCATTTTCACTTTTTCCTATTGTTTCGAGTGTCATTTTTTACCGTTGAATTTGTCACACTTTGTAGTCTCACTAGATGCAAATCCAGCATAATTTTATAGATTATTTAATCTTACATGTCATAAGAATATGTGCTAGACACTCTCTCACAACTTAGCACGTTTTCTAGCTACACTTAATGCTTATGTCACAACTTGTATTCTAAGTGTCGCAATGCGATGTTTTAATTGTCATACATAGAAAAAAGTATTGTTTTGTTGCCGTTTCAATGTATGCATGATAATTTCAAAGTATCGTGCATCATCCTGGATTTTGTTTGAAGTAATTCATGTGTGTGATCCTGTTTTAAAACTTGTTGTATATTATCTCCTCTCTTGTTCAAATGAATCCACACTTAGCCATTTTCGGACCTTTTCTCATCCTCTCCTTTTGCACACCTGGACTCTTAGATACTGGAAGAGCACATTCAAAATTTTTAGTCAATAATGATGCATCTCTTATCTCTTCCAACTTTATGTTGTGTCATTTTGAGGGCATCATCATTCACAAGTCCATTGTGAAATCTTAAATTACAATGTCTCTGTCTCTCCCTGGTTATCTTTCAAAATTTCACCCAATATTGAGCCCTGCTTTCCTCCTTATTCATGTCACAATTATAGTCGATAGTGCAACCTCTCCCAAATCACTGCTGAAGAAAACTACATAATACACTAAAACTTGCCTTCCTTCACTACGTAGTATGTAGTGTCAATTATCAATATCTCAGCCCTTAGTTTCTAAACTTTCCCGATGTTTAGGATACTTGCTCATATCACTCCTCCATTGTCTAGTTCACACTTCCAAACAATAGTGGCGCCTCCAAGCACCCTTGCAAAAGAAAATTGTGCACAAACTTGAGCCTACCTCTCAGTCACACTGCATTTCACAGTTTTAGTCAACAATCCAAGAACCCTTGTCCACTAGCATTTCCCACTACACAGAGCCCCTAGTTGTACTCCTTCTATACTACATAGTGTGATGTTATTGTCTGTAGTAATACATCCTTGCAGCACTGCATCTAAAAACTGCACTATACTCTACCTCTTTCTTTTTTGGTTAGATTCACTCCCTAGTTTCCTAATCCTTGCCTAAACCACTACACATACATGCTTGGATCTTTATATTACCCTAGCACATTGCACATTTATAGTGTACATTCACTCCCTTATTACCTACTGCAAATTTTCATTGCACCCAAGCATTCCTCTCCCTCTCAACTCCCGCACAAGCCCATTACAATCACCCTCTTTCATGAGAAAAGTAGAGTTAGAATAGAAGATTTCTAGATTGATATTTCCCTGTGATGAATGAACTTCATATGAAAGTGTACTACCTCAACATGATAAGGTTATGCTCAAGCAATATATCAAGGAGATCCTACTACGAAGCACTTGCAGAGAAGAAGCTCAAACAAGAGACATCATGAATAATTGAAGAGATATTAGACAATGAAAAAGTGATGGCATCTCATGTTGCCTTTGAAGGTTCTAGATCTGAGCGAGACCCTTTGGAGGGTGAAGATGAAGTACAAATAAAATCTATTGTGAAGAATTTAGGACATAACAACAAAGAGAGGAACTTGGCATGAATAAATCACAATGGAATGTTATGTCATAATTATTAAATTATGGCCTCTCAAGGCATCATCATAAATTTCATGGTGCCCGTATACTTAGCCACATGATGTGGAATTTAATTGTATATTTTCAAGAAAAATGAAAAAATATAAATATGTAGAACTCTAAGAGTCACTTGTGGACAAAGCGTCACTAGAAAAATTTCAAGAATCTTGTAGAATTTCAAGCGTCACTTGGAAATGCAAGAGTCATGAGGGAATCCCAAGAGTCATGAGGGAATCCCAAGAGTCATGGGGATACAAGAGGTCATTCCTCTTGTTATAAATTGACCCTCATAACCTAAGAAAATGGTTTTTCAGTAGGCTTTGAGTTTTGAGAGCTAGTCTTGGCTCCTCTAGCTTCACATACGAGTAAATATAATTCCTTGGAGGAGCAAGTAGTGACATAATGTTCCATTATTCGAGCTAGTTCCTCAACATTATAATTTTGTACTTGGAACTTTCACCTAATTATCAAAATCTCGTTGAGCTGGAAAAATTTCATGCATGTATTGTGAATGTTGTAATACTATTCTTTAGATGTTTATGGTATATGTCATGTTCATATGTACTAAAGAAAATGAACTATTTTGCTGGATTTGGTATTCATATTCTTGAATCTTTTTTGTATTTTATTTCATGAATTGTTATTATCTTATGAATGAATTTATAGGTTAATTAATGAATGCTTCCTTGCTATTTTCTGTCCCTCTTAAGATACTACTATTACTTTCCTTCTGAAGGCTCACTGTTTATTTCCCTCTCATGGATGTATTCTTTTATGAAATGAAGATGTGTGATTCATAGTGTCATATTACTTGTTTGTTTCAAAGTTTGTTTTTATAATCTCTTATACTACCCATTAAAGCCAAGGCAAACCTTTGAGTTATGGTGACTAGGATGATACACCTGATGGGGCTCCTTCTCATAATATTGTGAGGTGTAGTTGGTACTTTATATCAAGGAAACCTCATGCATTGCTAGGATTCCAACATCATCAACATGTACATCTATCAAATAAATGAAAATAAATATGAAGTCCTTGGTTTGTGGGTGCCCCCGCTCCCCAACTAGGTCACCATGTTATTTACCAGAAGTTGAATATTAGAATAGTAGATATATTAAATGAAATAAAGCCGCAAAATATTAAATTCTTGCTACAATATATCTCAAGTATTCTAATTACAAACTCTAAATTTCCTCCTCTTTCCTCCCCTATCAATTGAGAAATACTACTTTTTATACTTGAGTTGCTTTGAGAAGAGGACACACAAAAAATAAATTCAAATCCATTAATCAATCAAGTAGGTATAATCAATTTGCTAAAATTAGGAGATAATTATTTATAAAAATCCTATCACACCTCTATTAACTTTGACAATAGAGACTTATCAAAACTTCCATTATTCTTCTCCATGAAATGTGCTTGAATAATGATCTAAAATATTCAACAGTTTGAAGAGGAAATTCACATTTGAGGATTTTTGGCCAAATATGACTTTGCTGGAATCTTCAAATATTGTTACAAATATCCCTACAAACATCATAAAATTCATCCAACGTTTATATATAATTGAAAACATGCTATTTTTTTTAATATTTAACCATAAATAACTGAAAATATTAAAATAAATACTTAAAAAATAATAAGTATAAACCCTTATATATCATGAAAATGGTCTTAATGTAAGGTTATGGAGCTACAAAATATGGTAAAATTTGAAGGAAAATGAAGGAAGAGAGAGTGAGAAAGATGAAATTTTGGAGAGCCGACATTTTCCCCCAATTGAAGATGTTGTATGTTCTCATGCGAATTCCCATTAACTCTGATGAATTGAAGCCATCTCATTTTTTTTGTAGCCTTTTGTTACCTTTTTGTTGCCTTAAGGATGAAATATTGTCATTGTCTAAATTTGAGATACTCTCCAAGACTTTGCAAAGTATTCTTCAATTATTTATTTTTCTCAAGATCTTGTTATTGTATAGTTTCCTCCTTTTCTGAAATATATCTAAGCGGAAAATCTTTTGGTTGGTTCTTGTGTAGAAATCATAAGTATTTGAAGTGTTGATTCTTGTGTGGAAATAATTGTTTTTAATATTTTTCTTTGTGCAACAAAGAATACCTGAGAATGCATTCAAAACGAAGACCCATTCAGATACATATCAACCGACCCTTTCTCATAATCTGAATCATTCCAAAATGTATCCATATTTGACCAAAAGAGAAACATCATTTATTTAGGATAAGAATGTTGGAATATATGATGTCATGTTATGTTAAAAATGATAATAAATACCATGCCCCCCAACTAAAGATGTTTTTCGTCTTTTGAAAACGGGGAAAGAAATGTCACATGTGAAATTTTCCAAATACATGTCTTTTAGCATTCAAGGAAATAATGTTTAAATATTAGAAAAAAATGTACCTTCACGTACCTAAAAAGTAAATAAACAATGAATTTTGGAGAACTTGGTTGTTACTATTGGATCATCGATTGTGAAGTGAAATAATATGATCTACATATTTTTCTCTTAGTTATATGAATAGAGGATGAAATCTAAAATTGAAACCTTTCTGCCTTCTTATTGATGGAACTAATGTTACTATTGTTTAACTCTAAAGTTAAATCTCAATTTATTGAAACACTGTTGCAAGATGCTGAAACCATACAGTATTTATACATATCCATGTCTTGGTGTAATTCTTATCTATGTGAATAAATTTGTCTCATGTCAAACATAGAAATAAATTGTTGGATTACTAGCCATTAATGAATGGCATTAACCAATAGAAGACTACTCACCATTAATCTCAGTGATAGTTAAGATGCCAAAGTACATATTACTAGGTATGAATAAATAATTTGTAGTTGAGTCACTTAGAAGATATGAAAAACATGGGACATTTATTTATTCACATTATTTATTGGAGAGAGAAATTTCCATTAAGGAATTGAAACCTCAAGGTACTAAAAATATCTCTTGTCTCAAGTCTGGATAATGTGATGAAGTCGATGGGTCAAGACTTGTTAGAAGCAAGTTCTTAATGAATCCCTCATCATCTAACATGAGAATAAAGTAATGATGTAGAGGACCATAGATGAAATATATACACTATCCAGTAGGATTTCTTTGGAAAAAGGAAGAAGACAATGTGGTATATAAAAATTGTAGTGAGTTTAATGAATTTATTCATGCGTTAGGGCTATGAAATGTAGGTGAGACAAGAAGGTATGAATCTTGCGAAAGGGATAATGATTTCAAAGTCATGATCTGGTAGTAGGAAGATGGAAATTTTGAATTTAACAAGGATGGACTATAAGTTTCAAGGGAGGAAAATAAATGAGTATGCCATGACATAATTATATTATAAGAGGATTATTTTGATATAAATGGCATAATGGATGTGATATGACATGGAATGAACTTGTGACTCCTTCATCATTCCATTGAAACATGCTTCTTCTGAAAATAGTTTGATCTTTAAAAACCATTTTTTCATAGATTGATCTTCTTTGATCATCCTAGGACCTGCAAAAACTTAGAAATAATATATAATATAATGTAGTATTATTGAAGGAGAGAGGTGATTAGTCTCCCTTAATTCGATAGATAAAAAAAAAAAAATCACAAATAATGGTAATAAAGCAAATCCAAGGAAGATAAATAAAAATGAAATGAACTTTTTAGCTATCGAGAAGTGTTGCATATTAGACTATTTGTTAGTGTTTTCGTGATAACTTCTTCATTTTATATCTTATTTGAGTGAGTTAAAAACTCTATTGAATCAAATTCATATTCAAAACATGTTTGAATGATATAATGACTTTTCAAAGTCAAATTGCTAGAGAATTTTAAAAAAATTAACTATTTTTTTATAGTCTTAAATGATGATGAAAATGTTTCCATGTGGTAGATATTTTTGTGAATTTTCTACCTACGCTTGAATCACCTCAAATTGATGTCGTATGAGAAGTTTATGACCATGTGATGTTTTTAGTAAAAAATGAAAAAAATCATAGGGTTGCCACATGGTAGCATCAAAGAGTGACACATGGATTGTATGGTGTTGTCTGGGCGACGACCTAGAAGCTGATTGGGTAGTGATGTGGAAGTTGAGTGGGTGATGACATGGGTAAAAACTAGGTATTTGATGTAGAAGCTTACTAGGAAACTACGATATGGGCCAATCTTGAGCTTCCATGTGGCAGTCACGAATTGACAAAAACATTTTTAGCCATAACACGACAATGAGGGGAAGGATTCAAACTCGTGACCTATTCACAAAAAATACAAATACTTACGATTACATGACTCATTAAACTTGTAGTATGAAATGGAAAATAGTTGTTTCAAATTTTAATTATTTGAACATGAGTTTAATTAAAAACAAGTGTTCATCAGTATTGACTCGAGATCCATGCCAAACGATCTAAAGGAAACAATTTTTGCACCACACATGTCAAGTTTGTAATAGTCCACTGAAATATTTCATTTTAATTCAAACTTGTAAGGCTCCCCAAAAAACGTATATATATCTAAAGAATTTGACTGCAAAATTCTACAAATCAAGGTTTTGAATAGATCATAGAGCTCAATGAGATTTGGTTTACATGTTCTATTTGTATATTGAAGATTGAATCAAGAGCAAGCAACAAAATAAAATAGGTTGAAACTTGCATTTCGACTTGAACCTACGTATTCACTGGAACAATGCTACACAGTTTTTTGTGCAACACTATATTCTCAGTCTTGATTTATTTTATTATATTATGTATTTTTTGTGTTTTTTATTTTTATTTTATTTTTTATTATTTTTTTTAATTGTTGGATTTTATGAATGGTTTTTTTTTTTTTTTACAAAACAAACGTAATTGAATTCAATTAGCTATTAAGTTTTTGAAAATAAACTTTAAATTTTATTAAAGTAATTTAAGATTTAGATATTATATTTTATATTTTGGAAATAAAAAATTAGTTTTAAAAATATTAAAATTAAAATTTCTAATTTTTTTATTGGGGGATGTGCAATCAATAGCTATGTTTATGTGGTTTTAAATAGAATTACCAAAAATTATAATTATTTTAAAAAATAAAAATTAATAAAAAATCTATTATCACCAAGTGTCCGGATCATTAATTATTTGTACCATCAAATATTTATATAGGACATGCTAATATAATTTGAATTCGGGCTAAGTTTCGTAACCATTAATTATGGGTACCGTTAGATCTTTATATAGGACATGAAAATATTTATAAACAATATAGAATCAACTTTTTACCTATTCGAAAGCATAATCCCATCCTCGACAAAAATGTTATAAATGTTCTTATGATAACTTACATTAAAATAAAACATTGTAGATGAATTAGGGTATAAGTGTCCCATACCATGCATTCCTCTTAACCAAAAAAACTCGATACTTTATCATAATTTTTTTTTTGTTTTCATTCCTAGCATCCAAAAAGGAACATATTTTTCTCTACACTTTACAAATAATTTTTTTTAGCTCCACACAAATAGAAAGTATTTTTTTTAGCTTTACGTTTCCCTTCGATTTATAAAGAATTGACAGTAGCGAGTTTTCCTCTTAATGGCGAATCTAGTTTTGTCTTTGGATTATGTTTAAGTATGTCAGGTGTGAAAAATATTTAGTTGTTCGGGTTCGCATTCCATTTCAAGGGTGGTTAAGACATGATATTTCGTAATGATAATAATTTGCTGGCATATAGTTCCAATGCATACTACTTAGCAATTGTATACACCAATTTTCTTGAACTAGTTGTTGGACATGACGTTCTCATAGGAAACTATGAACAACAAAATCTTTATATTTGGTATAATAGAGGGAAGAATCATCTGGGTTTCACTTAGTAGACCTGCAATACAATTTGATGATTCATAGACGACCGTATCAATCAATAGCGTATGCATTTGCTTGAATGGTGAATATTTTATGGGCTACCAAATAATTGGAATAAGTATAGACTCACTCTATATTATTGGTTGTATTTTTTGGGATTCTTAGAGAAGAATGAACAATTATTTTCATTTAGATATTATATTATTATTTTAGATTTTTCATTTTTAGTTGTATGTAATGTTTCCAAGAAATTATTCCTTTTATTTTTCACATCTAAATACAATGATAGGTGTGTAAGGATTTCTCACAATTACTTCTGCAAATGTGATTTGGGAGGATTAAAATACACCCAGTTTATATATATATATAGATGACCCTTTTTTTTTGGTGATGAATTAACGATTGGAAGCGGCCAACCCTAAATTTTCTTTCTCAAAAGATCGTTTCGAAGCGTAAAATTGTTGGAATATGTAATTCATACTTGTCTTTGGTTGTGAATTTCTACGTATAGAGTCTGTTCATATTCCATAGAAGTTAGCTAAATCTAGGTTCCTTGTTTAGTGTGTGGTTGAGATATTCTCTCAACCAACTTATTGTATGCCCAAGATAGCTTCCCTATCTTGAGACAATACCTCATGTATATATGTAACTCTATTTGAGTAATAGAATGTAATGTGCATGTTCAATTTCTTAATTTGGTATCAGAGCCGGTTTGAACCTGGCCTTGGCCCCTTCTGGGCCGAGGGAAATAAAGAGTTTGGTGAATGTATTGTCTTTCCATTATATTGTTGAAATGTCTATGGAGTTAATTCAAGAGAAATCGAGTTGTGATCAGTTGTGTTGCGTCTTAGACCTGTGTGCAAGATGCGTTGTCATCACTTAAACTCAACGTGTTCTTTGCTATTTCAATTTGGCGTTACAAAGTAAAATGGTGGTGGAATCTATGTCATTCACTCTGTGTATTTGAAGCATGCACAAAAGCCGTGCTCTAGTCAGAAAAGTCATTACCATTTGTTCCGTCTCCAATGATGGCGAGGGTAGCATCTAGCATTTCATAAATATCCAGTTCGATTCTATGCAACGGTCGCTTATGCTGGATTTGGTGAATCTGCTAATCCTGAAACAGATTTGCTTCTCTACACCCTTTATTAGTATGTGACAGTTGGACCTTGCAATGCCCCGAAGCCTCGAGCCTATAACCTCACAGAGTAGAGCAAGTGGTCTAGCTGGAATGGCCTTGATAATCTGGAATCTATAGAGTCAATGGGGCTATTTGTCAAAATCTTGGAGGGGAATCAGGGAGTTGACATCCGTTGTTCAGAAAAGATTCAATTTTCCCAAGGGCACTGTCAAGCTTTACACTGAGAAGGTGAACAACAAAAGGATTTGTGCACTTGCTGCTGGACTGCTGCATGGTGCGGTGCCATTGATATAGGAGTTCATGGATTAGTCGATGTGATGGTTGACATTTCATTATAGCTGGGCGCATTTCGGTGTTCTTCAATGACACAACATATACGTAGGCATTTTCTTTCCGGTGGTGGATGAGTATTCTATATGCATTCTGTATGCATTCCGTAGGAGGATGTGGCCGCTGACGAATCCGTGGTGGAGTGCGTGCTAGGAGGTTTGAGTTCTGAGTGGGTGAGAGAGATGCAGGAGAAGGTAATAATTTTGATTCCAGTTGAGTTCTGACTTGTCAGATGTGGCAGATATGGTCGAAAACGCATTCGACA